>JAZFAU010000243.1:0-535000 GCA_037178615.1 Dione vanillae | reverse complement strand
GAGTGGGAGTCGTACCCACAAACCGTCGCATTTACAGGCAGACTCTTACGCCTCTGCGCCACGACGGCCCTCATATTTGTGAGTATAAAAAAATAGAAATAGAGGAAAAGTGACAGAAAATAGTGTCGAAAAATTTAATTCTTCACGCTTTATCCCGTATAAAAAGTCTTTCTATATGCAGGATAAAACTTGAAGCTGAAACAAAATTAATTCTAGGGACAGAGTGACATCACTATTTTGTGCTTTGTTCACGTCACCTGTCTATCAATCAATCGTGTCATCCGGTTTACCTGAAAATCTGCACTGTTCATGGGATACGATCATTTTCTATTATATTTTAGTGAACCATATAACTTTGCGTAAAATAAAAATTAATTTAGTTTCCGATATATATGTAAGAAAAAAAGTTGAGTAACTAAGTACTGTGACTGATTGTACGAGCGATGATTGTGGGTTTGGTACTTTGTCGAATTAATTATTTTTGTATCCCCATTATGGTAAAAGTTAAGTTGATATTGTTTTCAGCAAACAAGAAGCTTACATTTTGATTAGTGTTGCAACTAGAATTATCTTCAGCTAGGAAGAGGAGAAAGTGGTGTCGTAGTATTAGCTTTTTGGTGATTAAAATACTTCTACTACTACTTCATGCGTAATGTTGAAAAAACAATTATTGTTAATGATATATATGCTATATTGAAACATTTGAAATAAAAATTACCCACACCGAGTATCTAGAGGTAAGTTGTTACAGAATATAAGGAGTCAGGGCGATCAGGTAACTTTTTGTGAAATTAACTGCGCAACAAAATAAATTTAATTTATTCTTCATGGTTAAATGGTCTCTGAAACTTACTTGCTACGCGTAAAATACTTCAAGTGAATTTTATTAGGTCCATGTGTTCGGTTGAAAGACTTCTGACCGAAATCGAGACATTAGAAATTGTTTTGCAGAACTCAACGTCAATACCTACTCATACCAGAGCAGAAACCTGAACCCATTACCCTTAAGCATGATATCAAACACTATTCCAGTGCTTTCCAGTGCAAATATTAATATATTAATTATATTAGATGAAAATCAAACGATTCAATACAGTCCATCGACAAAAAACAATCCATCGACAGATTGAAATTATTTCTAACAATAAACAAGGAAAGCTAAACTTAAAACATATAAATTATTCATATTAATCACATTTATAAAAACGCAAGTGGCTTTTTTATTACCGAAATGCTCATAATCGTATAGGTTATAAACCGTTGATGCCACCGTAACGTGACGTTAAAAATATTATATGGGATTCAGTAAAATGTTTTATTTCACCAAATATGGGTCACCGAATTATGTTGGCGAGTATATTTTGTTCGAGTGCCTTTGGAATTTTATTATCTTTTGATGTTAAAAGGAGGACTGTTGCAGATACGTTGATACTCGTGATCTATTGAAGCGTGAAGACTTAAGAATTAACTTGGAATCTACTGGGGCTTTTTCTTTTTACTTCTGATGAGGTAAATTGTTATGTAAATTTAAAATGTATAACATTTTTTTTAATTTTCACAAGATAACAATAAAAATGGTTATATATATTCTTCATAACCATAGCTTGATAACTATGAAAAACAGTATTAACATTATAGTCTTAAGCTCCATACGAAAACATTTTCATGGCGCTCTAATAGTAACAAAGTCAGCGTTCTAGTAAAATATACTGCTGTAAGTTAATTCGCATACTCGAGCAAGTGTGAGACGCCAAGTGTGAACCGCGATAACAGACACGACCGCGTGTTGTAAAGCTTAGTACATGTTATGTGAAATTATTAAAAAAATAGTTTATGTAATTGTATAAAATTATCGATTTACTAAAAAAAACAAGTAGTTGATGGATTTTAACTATTTTTTGAATTTTTTTAAGGTGTTACTTTAAACCGAAAAAGAAATGGGACATTTTTGTTATATAATTAAAAGACAAGATTAAACTTAGGCTGAATACGCTTTCCGCTAAAAATGACAATTTTACACATACATTTTTTTTTTAAATAATTAAAAATAGCCGTCATAGTGTTACGACAGATTCAAAATCGAGTTTCTTAACACAGGGCCTATTCTTATCTGATTATATCTCAGAAATACCTACCTGTTGCAACTATGTAATTATTTAGAATAAAATAGAATGATTAAATTTTCCAAATTAATTAATTATTTCCAATTATCTTAGTCATTATCGTCGTTAAACGTAAAAATAAAGACAATAAATAAAAATATATTTTTACTCTTCAATCACCTGATCAAACTCACAACCTTCACATTTACAATCACATACAGCCACTGTGCCACCGTAAATTCTAAAGAAAATTTAAAAATTTAATTATTATGACTATACAACATAATACATACTCGGCCTAAAGCACCCGGCATAGCAGTAAATTTAATTTAATGTTGTATTCAGTAGGAGCTAATTATTGAGGTGAACCCTCAAACATTAATATTCTGATTACAAAATACCACTTAAGTGTACTTTCAAATCAAAAATTATAAAATAATATGTAAAAGATCTCAAGATACATTGTGGTGATTATTGAAAATAAATTCAGACTTTAAATATATAAGATTTTATTATGGTCCATTTGTCGAGAAATTTTATGAGCTATTACAACAAGTAATTTTGATAAAATCAAAAAATATATAGAAGAATTTAATATGTGCCTTGCGTTATATCAAACTTTTAAGTTATTTATACAAGCAAAGGCAAGAGTTAGCCATTTCTTACATCTGTCAAAATCATAATATTTTGTTCTTCACGTCTTCTTCTTCGTCTATTTTTTCTTTCCTATAAATGAGGAAATAAAATATATATATATATATATATATATATATATATATATATATATATATATATATATATATATATATATATATATATATATATATATATATATATATATATATATATATATATATATATATATATATATATATATATATATATATATATATATATATATATATATATATATATATATATATATATATATATATATATATATATATATACTTACTTATATGTAAGTAAAATAGACTGTAATTAGTGGCTCCTACCACTTTTCAGGAGCCGAACCTAATTGCTAAGGCTACGATGAATTATTTATGTACTAAACCATTTAGTAAGTTAAAGCAATTTACATTTTAATCACGAGTGTTTTTGAATTGTTTAATTAAAAGCTGCATGTAGATGGTAAGCTATTATACCGTTCTACTAATGAAGTAGACACTGTATTTGTCTTTTTCAAATTTGGTAGCGTTTTGTTGTATTATGGGCTTATTATCGAACAACTATAGTATCCTATTATTATAGATATTTATTTATTAAAGCTGGTATTACCTACATATTTAAGTGATTGAAATTATGAATAAAATAAAGTTATATGAAAGCCGTTGTATTAATATTATTACCTATTATACCTATATACTGAGCTGGCATACATCGTTTGCCTCTAGGCTTTTAATATACAAGCCACAACATGTAAACAAAATTCACCCTCTTCGGAGATTTTTCCACCATTTGTCGCGGATTTAATTTGCAACCCCCGAATGACACAATTACATGGGGTATTAGGCATTTGTGATTTAAATGAGGGGTCATCAGTATAGTGTAGGGCTTCCCAAACTTATAATCCATTTTCGTCATGATATTTTTGTATGTATGCATTTTTAAATGTATGGTATATTTAAAGCCGGTACACGGGTAAAAATTTCACGGCAATTTTTAAGACAATAGCCTTATCGCAGATAAGGCTATTGTCTTAAAAATTGCCGTGAAATTTTAAAATGAGCAAATGGAATGGCAGTATAGTATTCTATATGCCATTCCCTTTGCTTATTTTAAATTTTCACCCGCATTTGATGTTTTTTGGCAGTTTGTCGGTAGTATTACCTTGTCATCAATATTTTGCAATCATCATTCATCTTGAAAAGTATTTAAAAATATAGGTCCTCGTCGAAGTCACTGAGCTTAGGCATTTTCTTCAATTTGTGGAAAAAAAAGTCGTTTTATATTTTCATTTACTTGAAGCAGTTCTATTTAAACTTTATTTTTTTATTTTTCTTACTGCTAGCCCCTTTACGCTTCGCACTTATTTCTGTAATGTATAACTAACAAATAGAATAGAAAACCTCTATCAAAAAAATTCTTTCTAAATCTAGTACAGTCGAAAGAATAGAGCGGAAACAGTAAAATAATTTAATATATTTTTCCCTGAAGGAGAATCGAACACACAATTATCGTGTCTAATTCGAGACTATTCCTCTATGGCACGTGGGCCTAGGCGACTAATCAGATTACCGCATATGTATATTAAAATATGATAATATCAAATTTTTCACTTTGAAAAGCTCTGTTATAGTGCATCTGTGGATTTTATTAAAGAGGGGACGTGTGTAGGGGAATTAGTAGTACACGGGGAATTACACAACATCAGCGAAATGTACCTCTATTGTATGAAAAAGAAAATAAGAATGAATTTATTTTTCTTATTGTCAAGATTCTTATTGCGTAAGAAATTAGATGTGAAATTTAAATGGATTACATTAAATTGATTCAGATTGAAATTTATATTGAAATCTAAATTTAAACGCTTTTATTAGACAATGGCTAAATTTACTTCATCTATTTTGGTACGTATATTATTATTTTACATAATAAATATGATAAATTTCATATTAAATATTTTTAGCCAGCATTTTACTTCATCCCACTTATAGTGAGGTTAAACATTAAGATTCTCAGTTCTTTACTTTCCGCCTTTCGCGTCATTATATGTTGAGTGGAAGTCGTTGTCCAGAGTGAAGAACTCACCTCGAGTGGGAATCGAAGTCACAAACCGTCACGTTAACTTTACGACTATGGGTCACTGTGAAGACATTTCGCTATTCGCTGTCCACCTGTCTTGCCAAACTAGGGCTTATCATTTTTATCTCCGAGTGGGTCCCTCACCATTTGCATATATATAGCGATTACTTTTACTATTACGTAACAGTTGCTTCTGGTTTCAATTTTTTAAAAATTTCAAATTTGTAGCCCATCGTTACACTCCAAAAGCTCATACATACCTATAAGTACTACATAATATAGTAAAATAAAAATATAATGTTTTATACAATTTATAAAGTTATTAAAAAGGTACCCTTTTATAATACTTCTATTCATTTTCTCAATCAAAACATCCCCTAAAATAACAGGATACTCAATTAAACTTCATTCTAGTCAAGTCACCGTGAAATAGCGTCATTTATTTGGGCCTCGAACTTATCAAACGAACTGAGATAGATTCTATCGCAACCCTTTCAGGGATATATTTTGTGACAAAAATTACAACATTTTCCTCTGAGTTATGTAAGAAAACATATATATATATATATATATATATATATATATATATATATATATATATATATATATATATATATATATATATATATATATATATATATATATATATATATATATATATATATATATATATATATATATATATATATATATATATATATATATATATATATATATATATATATATATATATATATATATATATATATATATATATATATATATATATATATATATATATATATATATATATATATATATATATATATATATATATATATATATATATATATATATATATATATATATATATATATATATAATGTATAAATATACGTTTTTTGTTTTGTTATAACAAAAACATATTATGACATTTTTTCGTTATAAAAATAGTATTTTTGTAGTAATTGCTTGCATTAATAAATTCAGTATACTAATATTTTGATATATTACGCAAAATTTGCCCTAGGAGAATATAGAAACTATGAAGTACAGCTTCACGTAGACTCAATGACAAAGTTAAAAAGATTTGAGTGAATAGTGTAAAGTGTAGAAAGTCCAAAACTTTATCAGTAGGACAAGTCACGTTTCACGCACTTCACCCAACTTCTATTTGAATAATGATGTCTTTGAAACTTGGTAATTTATTACATTGTATGGTTGAGAAAATGAAGATATTAATTTGTCATATAAATATGTGTATATAATTTTATATAAATTAAAACCTCTTTATTATAAATTACAAATTTCTATTTTGACTTGTATATTTTATGTAAGGTATAGTGAGATCAAAATCAACCTCATGTTTATTATAAAAAAATCAATATCAAAGGTTTATATATTAAACCTTTTTAAACTTAATTACATTTTATTAAATATTTTCTTTTACTTTGAACTAGAAAAGAAGAGACCACAAATTAAACCTCAAAAAATTGTAAGGCTTGAGATCAAAAGAAATGAAATTTTTGCGTATCTAAAAAATCAAATCTTCAAAATGTTTTGATAATTGGTAAAAGGTTCTTTTCATGACAAAAAAATAAAGAGATAATCTTTTCTTATGGAACTTAAGAGAAGAGAGATTCTAAACAAATAATATATATATATATATATATATATATATATATATATATATATATATATATATATATATATATATATATATATATATATATATATATATATATATATATATATATATATATATATATATATATATATATATATATATATATATATATATATATATATATATATATATATATATATATATATATATATATATATATATATATATATATATATATATATATATATATATATATATATATATATATATATATATATATATATATATATATATATATATATTATTTGTTTAGAATCTCTCTTCTCTTAAGTTCCATAAGAAAAGATTATCTCTTTATATATATATATATATATATATATATATATATATATATATATATATATATATATATATATATATATATATATATATATATATATATATATATATATATTTATATATATATATATATATATATATATATATATATATATATATATATATATATATATATATATATATATATATATATATATATATATATATATATATATATATATATATATATATATATATATATATATAAAGAGATAATCTTTTCTTATGGAACTTAAGAGAAGAGAGATTCTAAACAAATAATATATATATATATATATATATATATATATATATATATATATATATATATATATATATATATATATATATATATATATATATATATATATATATATATATATATATATATATATATATATATATATATATATATATATATACAGCATTTTAGTGTTAATCAGTTCTATAAACCTATCATAAAATTTTAGAGCCGAGAACCCTACTATAGGAGTGTTGTAACGTCCAAAGATGGCCGATTCATATAACAGCTGATTATAGCTCATACTAATATGAGCATTGATATGACGTCGTCGAGTCGTTTGTCATCAAGAGTGTCAATTTCAGTTACTTAAACAAAACATTATAACAATCGACATTTTGTTCGATATTTATTAACTATATTTAATTATTAACAACTTTATGAATAATAAATTCTACATAAGAAAAGTGCGAAGTATACGCGACTAGTTTTCTTTGGATGACGAGAATTTTACAAAATGATAGTTTTTATGTGATTAGTTTAGTACATTCTGTTATCAGCATTATACCTGTTAGTCAACATCTACTGTAAAGGCGTGCTGATATCCCGTCACTTTGAATTACACGGTCGGTGGACTCGGTACAGGCCGCACCTGACGTGTCTGTCACATTCGGTCTGTTGGAAATCTGTGAAGTATTTTGTATGGACAAGGTACATTTAAATTATAAGTTTTATTATGGCTTCACATATTGATGGGAAACTTTAGTAAAGTTTGTAGTGAGAACGCCTTTATACTTATATTTAATATGTGCCAAATTTTTAATACGTGGCCGAAGTCAAAGTTGCAGTTTGTTCTATTTTTTTTTTTTTAGCTTCACGCTTTTATCCCGCACATGGCAGGGTAGGCAGAGGGAACTGCAGGAACCATACGAACCTAGTGTTAAGACACTTCGTTACTTAGTCCCTGCTTACATCGTCCCCGCTTTCCGCCGTTTTCGAGGCATTGCGTGTTGAGTGGCGGAACTCAACGCCGCGCTTTGCCTTAGTTGCCAGAGCGAAGAAAATGGAAATAGAAAAATCCATCTTCCCCGACTGGGGATCGAACCCAGAAACCGTCGCGTTAGTCGCGTTACAGGCAGACGTTGCGCCTCTGCGCCACGACGGTCCTTTTTTTATAATTTTAAAATTTATTACATAAAGTAGAGCCATAGAGGACCTGGATTTAAGATTGTCCATAGCTTGTGTGATTTCACGATATTGTGTTTTGAGTAATGGTGCCCAAAGCACGCTTTCGTGTCTTAAGTTTCAATGAACAGTAAATTATCTTGGCTCTATGCTATATCTGCTTATTATTTTTAAAAATAATATGAAATAATGGAAGTTATTAAACGTATAACAAAAAAAAAGAAGTTATTTAATGCTAGTGGCATATAGAGCGACAGCTACAGAGACTTCATTCCAGATTTTCTACTTTATATTTGTAGGTTGTTGGGTGGCAGAATTCGAACACAACGTCACATTGTATCTACCAGGGTGGAAAAATACACATTTTTTGTAATTTAGGCAAAAATATTAGGTATAATGTATCAGCCTTAAATTTATAATTAGTAATTCGTAAAGTTACTATAAAGGAAAGTAAATAAATACCACATCTCTATTTTCGTAGATTTTGTATGAGGTTTGTTTTCCAGTCGATCCAAGTAATACGACCACTTCGTATAGACTATTGGTTGGAGTAAGCCAATAATTTAGTCTCTATGTGAACCTAAACGTAGAAACTGTCTAGAATAGTAAACCCAATAGTCAGGTTGTTATAAAGAATTTACCGAGACTGTTTAAGAATATAAAAAAATAAGCATTGAAGCATTTGTTATAGGACTTTTACTTGAGAAAATATATTATTTTTAACATGTAATAGGTATGTCAAAAATTAAAGAGAAAACTCAAAACGTACTAGACTGACGCTATTATTCTCCCACCTACCCTAGGTGGGAAAAGTACTACTATTACTTTTTTTTTAGCTTCACGCTTTTATCCCGCACATGGCAGGGTAGGCAGAGGGAACTGCAGGGACCGTGGGAACCTAATATTAAGACACTCCGTTGCTTAGCTCTCTGCTTTCTCCGTCCCCGCTGTATATAAATAATATAAAATTAGCAACAATTATTTGTTTTATAAACACAGACGCTTAAAAATGGAAATTTATCCAAAATCGTTCATACACGTTAATCGTAAAAGCTTTTGGAGTTTGATGTAAACATACATATATGCATAAGTGTGCATAAGTTTGAGTTAAAAATAAATATTTTTATTTATATATTTTCTATTATTGTGTGATTAGCGAGTAATTTGTAACTATAGTACAGGTACAGGTTTAAAGTGCTACTTTAATGTTAGTTTACGTCTCCATTGTACAGCTTGACTTACTGTTTCTTTCCTAAGAATTTCTTCTATAAGTCATTTAGTTTTAAGAATTTCGTGCATCGTTCCGATTGAAGCAAGAAACATAGAGAGAAATTTATTGATTAGAGAAATTTATTTATTTATATAAATGGCCGCCCCTTTTCTGTGGAAAACTAAATAATAAAAGTAATAGTACTTACCACTTTCTTTTAATTTTTTTATAATTTAAGAGTTATTGTTTAAATAATAGGAAATGATTAATGAAAATCAAGTGATGATTATGGTAATAGTACTATTATACTTAACTCTAGTAACATAATGACGCCTTAAGATTTCAACTTGCAATTTTTAAATATAACATATTAAATTTAATCATAAAATTTCTTAATGAACCGGTTCTTTAGTGAAGTTCCTAACATTAATTCGACTTTCTAATTAAGTAATTTCCTAACATAAATACGCCGTACACGCTTAACAACACCCGCCCTAGCCGCCCTAAGGGGCATGCCGTAAAGTCAGCTCTCATTACACGCTTATAACTTAAAGCTTATATCAAAACGATATTTGAATAATTAGCACATACAGGTAAATTTTGTATTTTGGTTAATTTATTTTACAAAAATAAAGTAGAACTACGACTGTGCTCAAAGTGAAAGAGGTCTGGGTTCGAGTCCAGTACGTTCAACGTTCATACATTATCATTGAAATATATATTTGGTTTAGTGGATGAACATTTTTTTTTACAATTATAATAAAATGAGTTTCTATTATATATACATAAGAAATTAGTAATACAATCTTCAAAACCAGAAGAGTTTATAGAAAAGGTTAGTTTACTTTGAAGAATAAAATCAAACGTAGACAACATGATTCGAGCTTATTTATTTACTTATTTAAGATCGACCAGTGATAATTACATTAATACAATATTGGGTAAAAAGAAATACAGTGTAGCTTAATTCTAAATGCATTATCTTTTAAGGCTGATAAAGCATGCATATATTAGGAAGTTTATAAATTATTTATTACAAAACGTATTAACTTATAATTGTATTAAATATTAATTGGAAGGGCGTGTACCACTTTCACCTTCATCTACACTTTTATCAAGTGAGATAGAAGACAAGCACCTGTTCCATTACAACTATAAAAAAATCACTTAATGACAATATTTCAAAATAATGTAATTTAAAAATATTCCATTAAATTCGGACCATGGCCCACATATAACCGACCCGATTGGCATAACTTCACCGCCTTTCTACATAGTCTTTGTTATGTAAAAATGTCCTTTACATTAAATAGATTTCTATATCTATGATATTAAGACTATATGTTGATATATTAAAACTAAATATATATTTTTATGCGCCAAAACAGTTGTTTTCAAATAGCTTTATTACCAATTCTATCTGAACCTATCTGAAGATAAACTAAAAATTAAAATTATAAAGAGCGTATTTAGTGATTGTTATAGGAGTTACAAAAATAAGATACATATAAGAAAATAAATCAGTTTTGAAAAAGATCACAAGTAAATATATAAAATTATGTTCCAACGGAGTAAATGTAAAAAAAGCTTATTTAAAAAAATATTTGTCAGAAGTGGGATTCGAACCCACGCCCTCAGAGAGGACCAGAACAGCTCGACCTACTAAGTAGGCAAGGGTGCCTTGAGTCTGGCGCCTTAGACCGCTCAGCCATCCTGACTGATGACAAACATGTTCAAATTATTATGAATTTAATCGAGCGAGATCTAAAATTTAATGACAAATTGTTTTCAATTTACCTTGATTGCTTTAAAAATCCATTTTCAATGTTACCAATAAAAACGTTTCGTTCGTTTCATTCTTTGGTTTGACAAATTGCGGCGTTAAATTCCGCCATTGAATTCCGACATTATGTCCCAAGTGTAAACGAAGTGGCCTCACCCGGTTCTCTCTTCTTATCTTCTTCTATGGGAAAATCGGAGACTGTTATTGCTTTTTGTATATACAATGTATATATATGTTTGTATGTTATTTCATGAAACATATACATACATATCATAAATATCTAAGGCTAATTAATTCTTAATAATAGTTCAAAGCGAATTTCATTAAATAAACAGCGTGAAAAGCGTGATAAAATAACCCTTTTCATAATATCAACCTTGAAAGTCGGGCTCACGAGCAGTTTCCTGAAGGAAATAAGTAGTACTTTGCCGCCCATCTGTCGGTGACATACAACATCCGGTGGAAAATGGTGTATTTGTTTAACTGGATTAAGTATATTACTATACGTGGTAAAATTGTAATTAAATTCTAATCTTATATTACAATTATATGTTCAAAGACATTTATGAAGTTCGTTTATATCATTATGGTAGTGGTAGCTTATAGAAGTGATTGTATATAGTCGGTAGAAGAAGTAAAGGTAAAATATTAAAAACTTTTCTTTTTTTAATATTCCTTATAGAACACAAACTGTGTAACTTTCATATTATACTCAATTCAATTATTTTTTTTTGTACATTTATATAATATAAATATTTATTTTTTATTTTTTTATAGCTTCACGCTTTTATCCCGTATATAGCAAGGTAGGCAGAGGGAACTGCAGAAACTATAGGAACCTAGTGTTAAGACACTCAGTTCCTTGTCCCTGTTTCTTCGTCCTTGCTTGCTTGCTTTCTGACTTTTTCGAGGCATTGCTCTAAACTCTCTCTCTCAACGCCGCACTTTGCCCAGTTGCCAGAGTATCCATCTTTCCCGAGTGAAAATCGAACTCTCAAACCGTCGCTTTACAGGCAGACGCTTACGCCTCTGCGCCACAACGGTCCTCATTATTCATAATTTAGATACTAATAGTAATATAAATTATATTGCTAGATGTGTCTTTACTGGCGAACATCAAAGTACTAATAATAAAAGGTCTAATTATTTTATTCAAGTACTGAAATTTTAGTATTTATGTACTAAAAATATCTTTATGATAATAGTTCTGGGGGCATGACAAATACATAGAACTGTAAAGAAAATTGTTAAAAATCTAGAACTGGACCTTGAATTAGTCAAATGATAATATCAAATGTAACAATTTGAAACTTAGTTAACAAACAAATGTTTTGATTCAAAAATTATAATAATAATTGTTAAATTTATAAAAAGACCACCTATAAAGGATGAAGACCCGCCGGGGAGCATAAGTGAAGAGATAAATGACAGTGGACGATGCGGAAGAGGTATGCAGAAATCGCAGGGTTTGAACTCCGCTAAGCGTAAATTGTACAATTTAGTAATTTAGTTTTAAAAAAGTCTCTTAAATATTTTTTATTACATTATTTAAAAACAGGAACATTTTAACATAAAATATTTGACACTATCAGACAGTGTTAGTTCATAAACTACAAGCAAGAAGTCATAAATCGTGGTTCACTAAACAACTCATAAAATTTGATAACCTCGGTTTACGACGGAAAGTGGTAACTGAATCGTGTTTGGTGGAACCGAAACTAATAAAACTTAATATTTTGCTTATACTACGTGTATTTTAAATCTGATTTTCTATTGAAATTTTAGGTTCTTCTGTTAATTTACTTTATTTACACGATTTAATACATGACAGATGATTTGAATTATTTTATTTATTGATGACAGATGATTTGTATTCATTGTAAATACATAATATATAAGTGAAATATTTTCTACATCGCATTAATTAATTATCTTTAACATCTTTAATTCTTTCATTTAACTGACACCAGTTGTCACACAAACAAGCTTGTTCATAATTTTACAAGATTTTCCACAAAACCTAATAACATTAATATGAGAAAGAAATCTGAGGTTTTCTCACTTTCTGTAATATTCTAAGGGACAATAGAAAAAATGGCCTCTTAGCGGACCGCGCATTTGTCAAGTGTTTCTATATATTGTGAAACATTGCTGTTTTGTATGAAGACAAAAAGCCATGTAATATGTATGTTACGCCTACTGTATACTGGGAAAGCTTTTTATTTTTATTTAGTGATTGTTACAGAACTTCAAAAAGAGAGTTTAAATATGTGACGAGGAGATTACAATTGGTTTTACTATAATATTCATGTGAGTAAACTATGAGACGAGTGGATGTTGTTACGTTATATTACGAAGACTGTGAAATAAAACGGTTAAATTGTTATAAATAGTCCCTTGCAATGACTATTATTTGAGTGGTGCTATTTTTGTGACCCAACACTACTGAGATCCTTGTTCTACAACATTAAACACCATTTCAGTAACCAGCACTTTTTCCTAAGTACTACTATAGATATTAAATGAACATATTAAGTAAAAGTTTATAGATATTTTGTAAAAATATATTTTTAAAAAAACTTATTTAAATAAAAGCTTCATACAGATAGGTGTCTGTTATCACCTTTGTCGTAGTCGCAAGGGAGATAACATGCTGTGTACCAACTCGCTTAAAATTAGCGAACTAATCAAATGATATTTAGAGAACTTGAACTTACAACTGTATCGGGAAATCATTGTCTGGTTCGTATTATCATTTTGCATTGACAATTTTAGGTATTGCAATTTCACTATCGTTATTGCAATGTATAAGAAATTGACAGAAAAACATTTCTATTGTAAAGTAGATAGAGGGAGAGAATCTAGTGTTAAATCTCTCTGTTCCCCACTTTTCGTCCAATTCGTGTGTAAGCCGGAAATTGCAACAGGAACTCGGAACTGGTTTTGTTAACAGGGCGAACAAAAATATTAGTTCGTTCTTCTCAAGTTCAAACACTTTACTACTGCACTACGGTGGCATGTGATAAACGTTTATACACTACTTAAACACAAAAACACTATAAAACGTATAAAAACTTTAACTAAGCGGAATTAAGAAATATTTTTTTGCCCCAATGTATGTAGAATAAAATTAAAAAAATACTAAAATAATTATATTAATATTTATTTTGATACATTTAAGATATAGCCTGCTTGACCCAGTTTTGTTTTGAAAGGATAAGCTTTCTCCTTTTCGATCATATTCCATATTCGCAACCCTTGTTTATTAAATTAGTACTCAATTTACTTGGGCGTCATTTATCTCGATATATTTTCCAAGAAAGTCCTGCCCCCGTCAGTTCCATGAATAAGTACATTATGGTATAATAGCAGATTTGCTAAATAGTTATTTGACAAGTTTATTCGGAAATAAATATTTGTACTGGTTTTTAACCTCAATATCATACTCATATATATCCATTTAGAGTTCGACATGAATCAAAGATCTTAAAATATGAATTTGGTTTCAAAAAGCCTAATATTAACTTACGACCAAATCAATATTCAATAGTCGTGATAGAGGAACGTGTCCTATCTGAAACGCACTTGCATTCAATACATGTGCCATATCAGCACGTTTCCGATATTAGTCGAAATAGCTGCCGATGAAACTTGTACATTAGATTTGGTAGATAACACCAGTATGGGAGCTGTGAAATGGATTTTGAAGTTCTACACATACACATTAATAACTTAAATGGCGTGTCGAACGTTTGCCCGAGGTAATACTGTATGTAGTCTGGACGTGTTTCATATACATATATTAATATACAAATATATACTAATAGTGCATATAGTAGGTCTTATGTTTGGAAATATATAATAGTTATTTATTAGTTTTGAATAATAAATTCTAAATTATATATGACTTGATATAGTAAGAAAAAACTACAGGGTTATTTCCGTTGATCGTGGATTACGAAATTTAATAAGGAAAAATCTGAAAAATTTATAGCTATATCACATAAAAAAGCCATTAGAAATATCCAACACACATATTAATAATAAATTTCATACAACATTACTGTTAATGAAATTGTATAAGTTGTACTCTCTGTATATGTAAATATAATATAAGTTTTGACCTTATATTGTTTTAAGTACCTCACAGTACCTGTAGCAGGATAAGATAGTAGGTATTCAACGCCACATTTTTTGTATTCTCTTAAACCAGAAAATGTATTTTAATTTTCATAACTTTATTTGCGTTCACTGTTAAATGTAGGCTCATTTTTCTATTATTTTAAAAAACCTCAGACAGTACTTACTTTTATGCGTGTGCTTTCCTACACTCCCAAAACAACTTAAATGCAATTACATTTCTACATTATTGTATTACTAATTGTTTTAACTATATATACATACATACATACATATCTTCACGCTCTATCCCTAGCGGGGTAGTCAGGTAGAGTTTAACTATATATGATGACGTATATATGATTTTTTACTGCTATACAAAACTGAGCATTTTGTAAATCCGAGTATATCAAATATTGGAGTTTAATAAAATAAATTGATTATTAAGTATGCCTCCGCGTCAACTGATGTATAAGTATATCCAGTAGAAAAAGTATATAACAAAAACATTTCTAAGGAACTACAGCTGCGTAAACCTTTGAGATATTGTGTATTTATGTCATATTATAACTGAGCCTTTTCTTCTGAGATTTTATTATACGTTCTTATTCCGGTATGAATTTAGTTTTCTTTTCCGTGTAGTTTCTTTATTTCTTTAAAAATAATTTTGTTCTTGTTCTTTATATTGTTATTTATCGAGCACAAAAGTGTATAAGTAAATAAAATATTTTAAAATAATATCTAAGATAATATTAAATATAAGAGGTGTGGGTGTATACACAAAATTAGAAAAAATAAGCTTCCACAAACAGCTAGATAGGAAAAGAGATGTTAGAGTTGAGGTATTTGAGAGCTTGACTAGAGCGGCACCGAATCGAACCCATAATCTTTGCGTTTTACGGTAAGAAGGCCACCACTACGCCACCTTAAATCCAACTTAGAAACTTCTCTGAGCTTATAATTCATGTTAGTTAATATGACCTAAATCGCGTTATACAATATCCAAACAACGCTGTGAGATATAATTAGTAGCAGATACAGATTGCGACGTTGTCAAATTACTCTCGCAGGAGCTTGTTAAGTAAATACAATGTTTTACGCTTAGCCATATTAGTGTCAGGACACCTTCTTAACTAAGGTGAGGCTGTGTGTTATATTGAACTGAAATATGAGGGTACTTGTACGTTAAGCTTTCAAATATCTAATGAGAACTGTAAATCGGGTAGTTACCTATATGAAGTCGTTTTGAATTGTGATTTATTTTCGGCTATCGATTATATGAGTAGGGCGGGAAATGAACTGCCTTAGCAAATAAATCGATTAAAACATAAAAATACTATTGCTACAATTTTTATAAGTAAAGTAAGAGAGTTTTAGTCGTATTATACAGAATCACTAAGCCCATTGAAATAACTTTAGCGTTTAGCTATTAAGGAAAAATATCGATTACAGTTTCACGACAAAATTGATGTCATGTCATGACAAAATTCATAGGCAATGGAAGTAGGTCTTGATGTCGAGGTGATATCAATGCAGCAAACTAGAAGCATTTTTCTTGCAATGATTAGAAGGTTGGCTTGTTTCATATCTTTGATTTTGACTTTATGGTTTAATAGGACAGATAGACGGACAGCACTATATTCCTTAAAGCTTCAAGCAGATCTCTGTTGCATCTGTAGAAATATTAAATACGGATTTGTTCTAAACTGAAGTTATCAAATGCTATATATAGAGATATGAAATGAGCCTTATAATTCACCTTCTCAATTAATTTCAATTTCCATATATTTTGTCTTCTGCATGTAGCAGACTAGAGGCGAAATAGCATGTGCTGATTGAGAATATACGGTTGTAAGTTCAATTCCAAGTTCCACTTCGATTACTCAATTTTCTTCACTTTCCTAAGAATATAAGCCAATAAACTAAGCCACTGAGTGACACAAGAGTATTTAATCGAAATTACAACAATGTTATGACATATAATAATTATATAATATAATTATATTAAAATGACAACAAGAATAACTTCAAACGCATTACATATCATTATAAGCGTACCATATACGTCAACATATATATGTATATCTCTAATAAGAAGTTAATCCACGTTTGAATTATAACACAAATTTCAAAGGATGTTTCCATCCACCCGAGCAAATACCCAGGTAAATAGAACTCAGGTCGGTTCTTAGAAGTCTAATGAGTTAGAAATGTCTACTGATTTCATACTCGCTCGCTCGCTTATTGAGTAAGATATGGCGCAGATAAGCTGAACTAATACGGTTGATATTTTATTAAGAAGTTCTGTATTGTTTAAAGGGTTATCGTTTTCCTAAATATATCAATAGAATCATGTTTATTTCGTTCTAAGCTAGCTTTAAAATCCACGTGAGGACCACAATTGTAACATTGACATTATTGCGATTGGGATTGGAATTCTGATGAAATGAAGAAAAAAAGTAAACGCGGCACTTTCTATATAATACGGTTAGAAAATAAAGAATAAAATGCCTTTCTTTGGTTATTTCCGCCAATCTTGTTATTTGTCAGATACATATTAAATGTAACTAGCATACTTTTTAAATATTAAATGTAACTTATTAAGCCAGATTCTATTCTTTATAAATTGGTACATATTTTTGCGTCACGCTTTATTCCGCACGTAGGTAGGCAAATGAAACTGTAGGAACCTCGTGTTAAGTTATCGTTCCCCGCTTTCCTCCATGTGAGGCATGACGTAATTGAACGCCGGGCTTTTCCTTGTTAAAAGAGCGAAAAAAATATATTTCATCCTCTCCAAATAGAATCGAACCAACAAAATGTTTACAGGCAGACACTGAGCTACTGAGCCACGATGTTTCTCATTAGTTTTGTGTTACAATTTTGACTCTGATCTCAAAATTAATATACTAACGTTAAGTATATTTAATGTTATATGTTTTATACTATATTAAAAGTCTCTAAAATATTTCTTAGAAATAAATAAGTAAATACATGTTCAGAGACAAATTGAAAATAATGATGGTAAAGTAAACATATTTATTTTTAATTGTATAAATTACACAAATGTATATAGTACTTATTTATTTTATAATTTATTTAAGTAAAAAGTTAAAGAGATTTTTTCAGAAAACTTAAAACATCTATATATTTTTATATATTTACTATTTAGTTACGTTAGATGCACCCAAAAGGTTGACAAAAATATTAGTATGAATTCTTACAATATTCATATTAAAGAAATTTCTGCATCAGCGATCCTCCTGGAAATTGTATATGCAACTACTTAAATAGCTTACTTTCAAAATATAAACTATCTTAGATTCTATTTCAAAGAGTGCGTGGTTAAGTCCCTGTCTTCTTCTCTCAAAGTTGTCATCGAAATTGTTATGACCTCGAATTAGAGCTAAAAGAAGTGCACGGAATGTCTTTACACCAAGTTCTCAGTGCCTTTTAAAAGTTAATGTAAAACATAATCAATCTTAATATCCCTATTTAATTTAGCTGTTTCTTATATACTTAAAGTATAGAAACGGTTATTTGGCCACGATTGTCATCAGTCAGGATGGCCGAGCGGTCTAAGGCGCCAGACTCAAGGTACCCTTGCCTACTCGGTAGGTCGAGCTGTTCTGGTCCTCTCTGAGGGCGTGGGTTCGAATCCCACTTCTGACAGTTTTTGTTTTTGGATATATATTTTTTTCATTTATACGCTTATGATGGTAAATATTTGTTTACTAGATTTCTGAAAATTGTAATCTTTTATAATAGTAGTCGAATTTATTTTCCTAGATCTGTACGAGTATATTATTTCATAACTATAGAACAATTATTGCATACGATATTTATATTTTATTTTCAGTTCAACTTCAGGTAGACTAAATGGTAATAAAGCTATTATTTTAACGAGCAAATTTTGTATATATTATATCAATATTATTTTGTTATATTATATTGTTACGTGTCTCTTTCAAAAGGATGATAGTCTTAGATGATAAAAACTATAAAGGCGATGATTTCTTTTTTTTAATAACAGATTATAAAATATACACTTACTCCAATATATAAATGTTTTACAAGTATGGGCTTGTTGCTGCTTTAAATACATGTCACGGGGACATAGTGAGGGACAGTGTAATTTATCTATTACAAAAAACAACACTTATTAAAGTAATGAGAAATACAACTACTCTAATACAAACATTATATAAGTGGACTTAAAAATAAAACTTAAAGTTTAATTTATGTCTTCTAAATATTGAATTCTATAGGTTTGTGACCATTGGGGCTGTTGTGGAAAAATATCAATGGAGGCTGTTGCATGCAGTCAGCGAGTCCTACGGTAACGAAACGACTCTGTAATATCGCACTAAATGACTTATGTCTTTTAATGCAATTACGCTGAACATTTACCTGAATACGCTCTAAACATATTAATAGGGTATACGTGTGTTTAAATGTCATCATTTAAATAAAACTAACCACTTCTGGTTTCTAATTTTAACTGAACGTTGAAATAATCAAGTAATAATATTAGAATGCAGTAATTTGTGAGTTAGTCAACATACAAACATTTAAATCAAAAATTATAATAATAATTGTTAAATCTAAAAGAGTAAAAAAATTAGTGAAGCAAGGGGAGACCTGGGTTGGCTTTCTAAAACAAAATATTGAAGATATCCAAGAAAGATCTCCAAAAAAGCATGAAAGGATTAATGACAGTGATTGAGGAGGAAGAAGTATGCAGGGATCACAACGGTTACCCAAACGTCGCCCCGCTAGGGATAACTCGTGAAATTTAGTTACTTAGTTTCAAGAAAGTCTCTAATATTTTTTATTACATTATTAAAAATAGGAAATCTTAACATAAAATATTTGACACTATCAAACAGTGTTAGTTCATAAACTACAAGCAAGAAGTCATAAATCGTGGTTCACTAAACAACTCGTAAAATTTGATAACCTCGGTTTACGACGGAAAGTGGTAACTGAATCGTGTTTAGTGGAACCGAAACTAATAAAATTTAATATTTTTCTTATATTACGCGAGCTTTAAATTTGATTTTCTATTGAAATTTTAGGTACCAATTAAATTATTTTGTTTACACGACTATAATGAGATACAGCGCGCATGACACACGGACCTTTAGGGACGGCTGGATGATTTGTATTATTTGTTTCAAATATAGGTCAAATATTTTCTACATTTCATGAATGAATTATTTTTAACATCTCTTCATTTAAGTGACACCAGTTCATTTAAGTCACACAAACAAGCTTGTTCATAATTTAACAAGATTTTCCACAAAACCTAATAAATAATATTAATATGAAAAAGAAATCTGAAATTTTCTCGCATTCTGTAATATTCTAAGGGACAAGAGAAAAAATAGCCTCGTAGTGGACCGCGCATTTGTCAAGTGTTTTTATATATACAGAAAGCTATGTAATGTGTATGTTACGCCTACTTTAGACTAAAACATTTTTTTTTTACTTACTGGTCATTACACAAGTTCAGAAAGTAATTTTAAATATGTGACGGAGAGATTATAATTTTGTTTTATTGGTTATAAAACTTTGTGATATATTCATGTGAGTAAACTGTGGATATGGTAACGATATATTGCGAAGAATTTGAATGCGAAGTGGTTGAATTTTTGTAAATACTCATATTAATAATTAACAGTAGAGTGATGCTATATTTCTTACCCCAACACTGCTAAGATCCTTGTCCTGCAACATGAGGTATCCTGCACGTTCAATGTGTAGAATACTAAATACCTTTTCCTCTAGTCTTTACCTCCTCTCTATTATATATGAGATATAACTTATAGATATTATCTCCTAAAATAAAAGATATAATATAACACTATTTGATATTATAATTTGTAAAAGCCCATGTTTTGAAATACAAACTTTATACAGAAAAGTATAGTGTTTGTGATTGCCATTATCTTAGTCGCAAGAGAGATAACACGCTGTGTACCAAATCGCTTAAAATTAACGAATTAATCGTATGATATTTAGAGAACTTGAGCTTACAATTCTATCAGGAAAGCATTGTCTGGTTCGTATTATCATTTTGTATTGACCATTTTAGCTATTGCAATTTCAGTATCGTAATTGTAATATATAAAAAAGTGACAGAAAAAAAATTGTATAGTAGAGTAGATGAAGGGAGAGAATCTAGTGTTACGACACTCCGTTCTCCACTTTTCGTTCAATTCGTAATTATTCGTTCCTTTCGTTCATTTTGCATTTAGTAATGCAAAATGATAATACGATTCAGTCACTTTAGCTATTGCAATGTCACTATCGTAATTGCAATATATAAAAAAAAATCAGAAAAAAATATATATAGGAGAGTAGATAGAGGGAGAAAATCTAGTGGTAAGACACTCCGTTGTCCACTTTTCGCCTCGAACAAGATTTTGAAATTTTGCTTTTTTAACAGAGCGAAGAAAAGAAATAATTCATTCTCCTCAAGTTGGAATCGAATCAGCAGCCATTGCGTTGACAATCAAACAATTGACCACTGCGCCACGACGGCATGTTATAAACGGTAATACACAATTTATAAAACGTATAAAAAATTTTCCATAGCGGAAATAAACATTATTATTATGCCCTAATGTAGAGTAAAATTTTAAGAACACTAAAATAATTGTGAGGACCGTCGTGGTCTGCCTGTAACGTGACGGTTTCTGAGTTCGATCCCCAGTCGGGGAAGATGGTTTTTCCTATGTCCATTTTCTTCAATCTGGCAAACTAGACAAAGCGCAGCGTTAAGTTCCATTCAACACGCAATGCCTCGAAAAAAGCGGAAAGCGGAGACGGATAAAGCAGGGACTAAGCAACGGACTGTCTTAGCACTAGGTTCCCACGATCCCTGCAGTTCCCTCTGCCTACCCTGCCATATGCGGGATAAAGCGTGAAGCAAAAAAAATAATTGTATCAATATTTATTTGGATATATTTAAGATATAGCCTGCTTGATCCAGTTTTGTTCTCTTATCCTTTCTCCTTTTCGATCATATTCCATATTCACAACCCTTGTTTATTAAATTAGTACTCAATTTACTTGGGCGTCATTTATCTCGATATATTTTCCAGGAAAGTTCTACCCTTTTGAGTTTCATGAATAAGTACAATATGGTATATTTGCAGATTTGAAATATTTGTAGTTGTTTTTAAGTATAAAAGCTTTTTAATATGTATTATAATTTGTAGAAGTGGATCAAATATCATACTATACCATCACTTCAAGATCATACTCATATATCCATTTGAATCAAAGATTGTTAATTTGGTTTCAAAAAAGCATAATATTACCTTACGACCTTACGAACAAACCAATATTCAATAGTCGTGATAGAGGAACGTGTCCTATCTAAAACGCACTTGCATTCAATGCATGTGCCATATCAGCACGTTTCCGATATTAGTCGAAATAGCTGCCGATGAAACTTGTACATTAGATTTGGTAGATAACACCAGTGTGGGAGCTGTGAAATGGATTTTGAAGTTCTACACATACACATTAATAACTTAAATGGCGTGTCGAACGTTTGCCCGAGGTAATACTGTATGTAGTCTGGACGTGTTTCATATACATATATGAATATACAAATATATACATATAGTGCATATAGCACGTGTTCTATTTAAGGTTCCTTATTGTTTAAAATAATAAACTGTAAATAATATTTGATTTTGTTTATTTTGTAATATTTTTTGCGTAATTTGATGCCGCAGATTACGACTACCATTTGACATTTCCCGCTTACTATGGATTGCTTTACATTACATACATGTAACAAATATTCTATAGTAATAAAAAAGCCTCGTTACTTTCAACACTTGTATTTTCAAACTAAAAATTCATACGTAGAATTTAAAGAAACAATAATTATTTATTTGATAAACGCGGGTGCTTAAAAGTGATAATTAAAGCAAAATACATAATAATCGTTAAAACTTTTGGAGTTTAATTTAAACATAGTATATGTGCATAAATAGTTTGATATAAACATAGCATTAGTTTCTGTAAAAATAAATTATTTCATTAGTAAGCTTTCTATTTTTGTATGATATATACAGCAAAATGTATGATCATTTTGAAGTTTCTATTTTTACGTTAAGTTATTTCTGCTTTGTATAAGATGCCTTACAAATTGTTTCATTTAGCTTTAAAAATTTCGTACATCATCCAACTTGGAGCAAGAAATGTAGACAAACATTTATATGAAATCGCCACGTTCTCTGTAGAATTTGAAACTATAATTAATTTTACAGAAACAAGGACTAGTATAACTAATACGTACGAAACTTAAATACTCTCTTTTCGTCCCCTAATTTTAAGCTCATTCATTTTAAGAGATATTGACCAAATAAATATAAGGAACGAGTCAGATTTTATTAAAATTTAAAAGAAAAATTGTGAAGAAAATAGTAAATTTTACTTAAATCTAGTAAAAGAATGACTTAGTGAATCCTTAATATTAATTCGACTTTCTAATTAAGTAATTTCCTAACATAAATACGCCGTACACGCTTAACAACACCCGCCCTAGCAGCCCTAGGGGGCATGCCGTAAAGTCAGCTCTCATTACACGCTTTTAACTCAAAGCTTATATCAAAATGATATTTTAAAAATAAAATTTATCAGTATGTACTAGTAAAATATACCAGTGTGTATGATTAGATTGTATTTTATATATCATCATATCTGTCGTAAATAAAAAAAATGTATTTTCAATAAAAAAATATTTGTCAGAAGTGGGATTCGAACCCACGCCCTCAGAGAGGACCAGAACAGCTCGACCTACTGAGTAGGCAAGGGTACCTTGAGTCTGGCGCCTTAGACCGCTCGGCCATCCTGACTGATGACAATCGTGGCCAAATAACCGTTTCTATACTTTAAATATGGAAACG
The DNA here is from genome assembly GCA_037178615.1 of Dione vanillae. NCBI lineage: Eukaryota > Metazoa > Arthropoda > Insecta > Lepidoptera > Nymphalidae > Dione > Dione vanillae. The sequence goes on along the minus strand of JAZFAU010000243.1, from coordinate 510,722 downwards.
GGTAAATTAAATATGGATTGATTGCCGCCATTGTATACATACCTCTCATATGTAGAATTTCTAATTATTACTGTTATGCAATAAAGAATATATATATATATATATATATATATATATATATATATATATATATATATATATATATATATATATATATATATATATATATATATATATATATATATATATATATATATATATATATATATATATATATATATATATATATATATATATATATATATATATATATATATATATATATATATATATATATATATATATATATATATATATATATATATATATATATATATAATTCCTACTGAAACTTGTTGTAAAGACATTCCGTGCACTTCTTTTGGCTCTAATTCGAGGTCACAACAATTTCGATGCCTTTGAGAGAAGAAGACAGAAACTTAACCACGCACTTTTTGGAATAGAAAACTTTTATTCTTTAGTTTTTTTTATATTTTGAAAGTAAGCTGTTCAGTATTATATATTATTAAAAATATACATGTTTTAAATTTTCGTAAAAATATATATATTTGTGGGTTTGTTGAAATATTCTTAACTTTTTCTAATATAATATTTCTTATATAACATTTTTGTGTAACTTATACAAATAAAAATAAATCTATTTTTCTTGACCATCATAATTTTCAATTTGTCTCTGAACATGTATATTACTTATTCATTTGTAATAAATATTTTTCTATAGTGACTTTTAACATAGTATGAAACATACAATGTTAAAAAAGCAATTTTATAATTGGCTTATCATTAAATACAGTTAACGCTAGTATATTAATTTTGGGATTAGTTTCAAAATTGTACCATAAAACTAATGAGAAACATCATGGCTTAGAAACTCAGTGTCTGCTTGTAAAAGTTTGTGGGTTCGATACGTGTTCGGAGAGGATGAATTATTGTTTTTCGCTCTTTTAACTAGAAAAAGCTCGGCGTTCAGTTACGCAATGCCTCGAATGGCGGAAAGCTGGGGAACGATAACTGAACACAAGGTTTCTACAGTTTCATTTACCTACCTACCTACGTGCGGTACAAAACGTGACGCAAGAAAAAGTACCAAGTTATAAAGAATACAATCTGGTTTAACAAGTCACATTTAATATGTGAAAGTACACTATATCTGACAAATACAAGATTGGCAAAAATAACCAATGAAAAACGCTGTATTCCTTATTTTCTACCCTTATTATATATAGCAAGTGTTGACATGTTATGTAGAAGATAACGCCGTGCTTTCTTTTTTGTTCATTTCCATCAGAATCCCAATCCCAAAAATTGCTAATGTAACGTGACCCTGATACACGTAGATACAGTTTAAGATAACATAACCAAGATTCTATAAATATATTTAGGAAAACGATAACCCCTTAAACAATACAGAACTTCTTAATAAAACATCAACCGTATTAGTTCAGCTTATCTGCGCCATATCTTACTCAATAAGCGAGCGAGCGAGTATGAAATCAGTAGACATTTCTAACTCATTAGACTTCTAAGAACCGACTTGAGTCTATATACCTGAGTATTTGCTCGGGTGGATGGAAACATCCTTTGAAATTTGTGTTATAATTCAAACGTGGATTAACTACTTATTAGAGATATATATGTATACGTATATGGTGCGTTTATAAGAAGATATACTGTTTTAACTTATTTTTATTGTCATTTTAATGTAAATATATATGTTATAACTTTGTTGTTGTTTCGTTTAAACACTTTTGTGTCACTCAGTGGCTTGATTGATTGGTTTATTTTTGTAGCAAAGCGAAGAAAAGTCAGTAATCGAAGTGGGACCAGAGATAGAACCTACAACCGTCCTATTCTCAGTCTGCAGTCACACACTATGCCGTTCCGCTTATATCTGCTATATGCAAAAAACAAAATATATGGAAAATGAAATAACCACGAGATATTGAAAAAAAATTGTGAATTTTATACAGTTCATTTCGTTTCTCTGGATATAGCATTTGGCAACTTCAATTTAGCACAAATCCTTATAAAATGTTTCTACAGATTATATACAAAAAAATTTATTGAAATATTTGCACCTGCAACAGAGATCTGCTTAAAGCTTTAAGTCTGTCCAATTTAAGTGCTGTCCATCTATCTGTCCTATTAAACCATAAAGTCAAAATCAAAAATATGAAACAAACCAACCTTCTAATCATCGCAAGAAAAATGCTTCTAGTTTGCTGCATTGATATCACCTCGACATCAAGATCTACTTCCATTGCCTATGAATTTTGTCATGACATGACATCATTTTTGTCGTGAAACTGTAATCGATATTTTTCCTTAATAGCTAAACGCTAAAGTTATTTCAATGGGCTTAGTGATTCTGTATAATACGACTAAAACTCTCTTTATAAAATTTACTATGATATTTACATTGTTCTATATATTTCATATATTAACTTATAAAAATTGAAGTAATAGTATTTTTATATTTTAAATGATTTATTTGCTAAGGCACTTCATTTACCGCTCAATAATCGATAGCCGGAAATAAATCACAATCCAAAACGACTTCATATAGGTAACTACCCGATTTACAGTATACGATTTACCTAGTGTAGGTATAACGTTAACTTACCTAAGTTCTCATTAGATATTTGAAAGCTTAACGTACAAATACCCTCATATTTCAGTTCAAAATAACACACAGCCTCACCTTAGTTAAGAAGGTGTCCTGACACTAATATGGCTAAGCGTAAAACATTGTATTTACTTAACAAGCTCCTGTGAGAGTAATTTGACAACGTCGCAATCTGTATCTACTACTAATTATATCTCACAGCGTTTTTTGGATATTGTATAACGCGATTTAGGTCATATTAACTAACACAAAATGTATGAATTATAAGCTCAGAGAAGTTTCTAAGTTGGATTTAAGGTGGCGTAGTGGTGGCCTTCTTACCATAAAACGCAAAGATTATGGGTTCGATTCGGTGCCGCTCTAGTCAAGCTCCCATATACCTCAACTCTAGCATCTCTTTTCCTATCTAGCTTCTTGCGCAAACTTATTTGCTTTTAAATTGTCTATACATCCACACCTTATATATGTAATATTATCGTAAATAATATTTTAACAGATTTTATATAAAATACGCTTTTGTGGTCAAGTAAACAATAATATAAAGAATGAGAACAAAATTGTTTTTAAAGAAATAAAGAAACTACACGGAAAAGAAAACTAAATTCATACCGGAATAAGAACGTATAATAAAATCTTGGAATGAAAGGCTCAGTTATAATATGACATAAAAACACAATATCTCAAAGGCTTACGCAGCTGTAGTTCCTTAGAAATGTTTTTGTTATACGAACTTGGATATACTTATACATTAGTTGACGCGGAGGCATAATTAATAATCAATTTATTTTATTAAGCTCCAATATTTGATATAGTCGTTTTCATGAAAAGTTCAATTAAACAAGTCGGGCATGGTATTAAAATATCTATTTTTGAGTTGAGTACCGTTATAAAACTAACAATATCTGTAAATCCTTTCTGCCTACCCTATCTACAGATACTGTGAGGTAGTAAAAACAAAATAAGATCAGAATTTATTGTATTGGCAAATGAACTATTTGTCGATCTAGAGTAAATAGTAATTAATAAATAGACATACTAAACAATTTCGCAGTCAACTTATCGCTGTTAATACGAGGGCCAAACTGAAAGTTTTTAGAACTGGCAACTTAAAAGCATTATATTAAAAAAATAAGTTTAAATTTTGAAAATAGAACTCTTTACCAATAATATTGAGTATACATTTCATTCATTTGTCATTTGATTTACGATTTGGCGGCAAATTGAAAAGTGTCTGTGCACGTCAGAATGAATTTAAGCCGAGAAAATTTTCGTGCAATGATTTTTTATGACTTTCGATGTCATATAAGTCAACAAGAAAGTTATGATAGACTTCGATTGGCTTTTCACGATGAAGCCCCATCTCGTGCCACAGTTTACAACTGGTTTAATGAATTCAAACGTGGTTGAACTAATCTCACCGATGATTTGCGGGAGGGACGGCCTTCTACAGCGACGACTGAAGATAATATCAGTGTTATGCGGCGTATGATAGAGACTGACAAAAGAGTGACCTATCAGCAGATTCGGACAAGTCTAGGCATAGGTATGAGTCAAGTGCACAAAATCCTCCATGAACATTTAGCGGTCAGGAAGCTTTGTGCCCGCTGGATACCGCATAATTTGACCGAGGCTCAAAAACTCCGCCGTGTTGATTGGTGCCGAGAAATGATCCAAAAATTTAACGGAGGTGACTCAAATGCTGTGTTCGACATACTAACGGGTGACGAAAGCTGGATTTACTGTTATGATCCGGAAAGCAAAAGACAGTCAGTTCAGTGGGTGTTTCCTTCCGAAGAGTTGCCAACTAAAGTGAAGAGAGGTCGAAGTGTTGGAAAAAAGATGGTGGCCTCGTTCTTCGGAAAGACAGGTCATTACGCGACAGTTGTCTTAGAGGATCAGAAAACGGTTAATGCAGAGTGGTACACTAATTACTGTTTGCCACTTGTCTTGAAAAAAGTTCGAGAGAAACGACCTCGCAGCAGGATCCTCCTTCATCACGACAATGCCTCGTCGCACACCGCCAGGCAAACGATCGACTATTTGGCGACCTTAGACGTGGAATTACTGGGTCACCCGCCGTATAGCCCCAACCTCGCACCCTGCGATTTTTATTTATTCCCTAAAATAAAAGAAAAACTTCGAGGAAAACATTTTATGGACGCCGAAGAAGCAGTGGCTGCGTTTCAAAACGCCGTTGAAGAGACCCCTAAGGCCGAGTGGGCAAGGTGCTTTTCTCAATGGTTCCATCGAATGCAGCGATGTATTGATGTAGATGGACGCTATTTTGAAAAGTTATAATAAAACTAATAACTTGCTAGAATGCTTAGTTTAGTTAAACGTTTCATATACTTATGTAATTAATTATGTAAGTTAACTACTTAGCTTAAATACGTTCAAAAAAACTAATGTGATTTAAAAAATCATATTTTAACTACATGAAAATGAGACGAAATTCTCGTACCAAGTGCTCGGTACCAACTTCATAATTATAAACGGAAACAGAGAGTACAACTTATACAGTTTCATAAAGTTACATTAACAGTAATGTTGTATGAAATTTATTATAAATATGTGTGTTGGATATTATTAATGGCTTTTTTGTGTGACAAGTCTATAAACTTTTCAGATTTTTTCCTTATTAAATTTCGTAATACAAGATCAACAGGAATGGGCTTTTTTATTAAATCAAATCGATAATCGAATACAATTTAGAATTTATTATTCAAAACTAATAAAGAACTATTATATTTCCAAACATAAGACCTACTATATGCACTTTAAGTATATATTTGTATATTAATACATGTATATGAGACACGTCCAGACTACATACAGTATTACCTCGGGCAAACGTTCGACACGCCATTTAAGTTACTAATGTGTATGTGTAGAACTTCAAAATCCATTTCACAGCCCCCATACTGGTGTTATCTACCAAATCTAATGTACAAGTTTCATCGGCAGCTATTTCGACTAATATCGGAAACGTTGATATGGCACATGCATTGAATGCAAGTGCGTTTCAGATAGGACACGTTCCTCTATCACGACTATTGAATATTAGTTTGGTCGTAAGTTATTATTACAATATGTTTTTTGAAACAAAATTCGTATTAAAGATAACTCTAAATGTATGTATAGGCGTTATAATATGACATGAGGTGGATATTTCATCTGTACCCATCCTGCAATTTTTAATGATAATAAACTTAAATATTGAAAAGCTTTTAGATATAAAAATCCAAAGCTGTTCTAAAAAAAGCTCAAGAAAGTTTATCAATTTAAAAAATATACTTGCCAAATAATGATTCAGCAAAATTGCAAATAAACGCAACGTATGCAAGTTACTTCATCTTAAATATATCAAAATATTGATACAATTATTTTAATTATTTTTAAAATTTGATTCCACACTAAAATATGAAAATAATGTTCGTTCCTACTACCTTAGTATTTATGAACGTTTAATTGGACATGTCTGAACGTTATATTAAGGTAAAGTACCATCTGTTTTGGTCCGTCCTACTCCGTAATTGACTTTGGTTATAATTTTTTACATATTAAAAAAAAGTATAAAAGCTTAGAGGAACGTCGTGGCGCAGAGGCGCAACGTCTGCCTGTAGCGCGACGGTTCCTGGGTTCGATCCCCAGTCGGAGAAGATAGATTTTTCTATTTTCATTTTCTTCGCTCTGGCAAACTAGGCAAAGCGCGGCGTTGAGTTCCGCCACTCAATACGCAATGCCTCGAAAAAGGCGGATAGCGGGAATGGAGGAAGCAGGGATTAAACAAAAGAGTGTATTAACTCTAGGTTCCCACGGTCCCTGCAGGTCTCTCTGCCTACCCTGCCATGTGCGGGATAAAGCGTGAAGCTAAAAAAAGAAAAAAATATTCCCCCTTGGCAACCCTTGTTGGGTTGCCAATTTTGAATATAATAAAATAAAAATGACACGATTTACATGGGTAGCAAAACCTGGACAAGCAAGTTATATCGTCTTAAATGTTTAAAAGAAATAATGATACAATTATTTTAAATATCTTAAAATTTTATTTTACAATTTTATTTTAAAATATTTTCAATTCTGCTACGTTAAAAGTTTTATACATTTTCTAAAATTGTTTATTAGCTTTATCACAGGCCGTCGCGTCGTGGCGAAGTGATAAAGTGTTTGACTGTCAACGCGACGGTTGGTGATTCAATTCCCACAAGAGAAGAATGAATTACTACTTACCTTCACTCTATTAAAAAAGTAAGTTCCAAGTTCCTGATCCGGCTTTCTCACGAATTGAACGAAAAGTGGAGAACGGAGTGTCGTAACACTAGATTCTCTCCCTCCATCTACTCTACTGTACATATTATTTTCTGTCAATTTTTTTATATATTAGAATTACGATAGTGAAATTGCAATAGCTAAAATGGTCAATGCAAAATGATAATACGAACCAGGCAATGTTTTCCCGATAGAATTGTAAGCTCAAGTTCTCTAAATATCATATGATTAGTTCGTTAATTTTAAGCGAGTTGGTACACAGCATGTTATCTCCCTTGCGACTGAGATAAGAGCGATAACAGATACTGTATCTTTCTGTATAAAGCTTATGTTTAAAAGCTATGTACATATGTATTTTTATAAAATATCACGTCATAATACTATATTATAATACATATATATATATATATATATATATATATATATATATATATATATATATATATATATATATATATATATATATATATATATATATATATATATATATATATATATATATATATATATATATATATATATATATATATATATATATATATATATATATTATATATATATATATATATATATATATATATATATATATATATATATATATATATATATATATATATATATATATATATATATATATATATATATATATATACTTTAATTTTAGGAGATAAAATTTATAATTTTCTACCTTATTTTTTTACTTAATATCTAGAAGAAAATGTACTCAGTATTCTATAAATTGATCGAGGTAGCGCGAGACGGCTGACGTTGCAGGACAAGGATCTCTGCACTGTTGGCTCACAAAAGTAGTATCACTCAACTAGTAATCATTAATACTAGTATTTATAAAAATATAACTTTTTTATTAAAATAGTTACGATTCACTCATCAGTTCACTCACACGACTATATCATAAAGGTGTAATCTCTCCGTCATATTTTTAAACTCTCTTTTTGAACTTATGTAAGGACCAGTTATTAAAAATAAAAAAGGCTGTCTTAGTCTAAAGTAGGCGTAACATACACATTACATGGCTTTTTGTCTTCATGAAAAACCGCAACATTTCATAATATATAGAAACACTTGACAAATGCACGGTCCGCTAAGAGGCCATTTTTTCTATCGTTCCTTAGAATATTACAGAAAGCTAGAAAACCTCAGATATCTTTCTCGTATTATTTTTTTTAAGTTTTGTGGAAAATCTTATAAAACTATGAAAAAACTGTGTGTCAATTAAATGAAGATATGTTAAAAATGATTCATTAAAGAGAAAATATTTGACTTATATTTGAAACAAATAATAAAAATCATCCAGTCGTCCCTAAAGATCTGACTTCATGCGCGCTGCATCTGTAAATAAAATAATTTAATTGAAGATCCTAAAATATCAATAGAATATCAAATTTAAAGCTCGCGTAATATAAGCAAAATATTAAGTTTTATTAGTTTCGGTTCCACTAAACACGATTCAGTTACCACTTTCCGTCGTAAACCGAGGTTATCAAATTTTACGAGTTGTTTAGTGAACCACGATTTATGACTTCTTGCTTGTAGTTTATGAACTAACACTGTCTGATAGTGTCAAATATTTTATGCTAAAATTTCCTGTTTTTAATAATGTAATAAAAAATATTTAAGAGACTTTCAAAACTAACTTAACCTTACTACCGGAACAAAGCGTGAATCGCTTTGTTCCGGTAGTCGGAGATAACAGAGCGTGCAAAAGAGAAGTAAGGATAGACTTCTACATGCAACCTCTACATGCATGTTTTCCCTATGGTTCTCATGCTTTTACGATCTTCTTCCAATATCTTCGATACTGTATTTCAACCGAGGTGTACCTGAAATATTCTTACCGCTAATTTTTCACTTTTTTTGAATTAACAATTGTCATAATAATAATAATAATAATATGTAGCAGGGCAGCTTGTGGCGAACTGCTGGGAAGTGGCGACCCCACAGACCTGAGTCCTCCAGAGGGAAATTGCAATTTATCCCCCGTATCTGGCTTGCTTTCACTAGCCGGCAGAGTGGACCGCAAGAGCTATATGCTCGAAAGGGTGGAAGTGCTCAATCTGCGTAATAATGGGGGACGTTATAGCTTCTCGCGATGGTGAAACCGGTGCACACCTCTCGACACCCTTAGTCGACCACGCCGATGTTGCGCTCGAGGCACTACGCCGCTTTGTGGGGGCCCATTTAGTGGGAGGCGAGTCAGTCCGTTAGTCTCATTCAATAGCCCAGTACCCAGTCCATCTAAACTCCATTCCATGGTAACAATTTAGTTTTTCATATCCTCCATAGCTCCTACGCATTATCCGGTGACCATCTCTGGGCAATTACCTATGGTTACTCAGAGATGGATCACGGGTGATGCGTCACAGTTAAATCTTTTATATTCTCTAAGGGGTGTGTCTGTGTGTGTCCCCACGCAAGCCTTTCAAAGAACCGGGTTCAGTTGAACCCGAGAATTCCAAAAGATACACATAATAATATAATATATACCTAATACTTAATATTTTTATTCCTACTAAGCTACACATTATCACATTTTAATATTATTATTTGACTAATTCATCGTCCAGTTCCAGAATTTCGTCAACGTTCATATACAAGAAGTTGGTCAACGGTCAGTAGACAGCTCTCACCAAGACGTTCAATCTGGTGAAGCTCACTAGTAGCCATTACATGCGAAGACATCACAAAAATGATTATCGTGATATCATCATGGTAATAATCTAATAAATTCTGTTATGCCTTTGTGGAGGTCTTTGTTCAACGGTGGCAGTCATTGAATAGGAGATTATAATAATGACAGCAAGCTTAGATGGCCTTTTAATTAGGTAAAAAAATATTTATTAAAATGATACAATACAAGTAATCTCTAGTTAGTTCAAAGTTATGTATTTAAAGGGAAAAGTTTACAAAATACTTATATATTTTGTACATGATTAATTGTTTTAATTCGTTTAATTTTAATCGAATGTAAGTAAAACTTTTTGAATTGAGATGCTTCGCAAGCGGATAGCCATCAAAGCGTTGCTCATTTCCTCTAGGAAACTGTTTGAGGACCATGTTTCCTTAATTACGAATGAAAGGACTAACTTTATTAATATTCTAAAAGAGAATTGGCATTCGTTAATAATTTATTGAAAAGGTTTCTTTATTTTCTTGATTTTGATTCTCGATTTCAATATTTAAATACTAAATTCTTAAAAAATCTTGATTCAAAGTGCCTTTGATGTTGATGTCTAAAGATATGACTAAAGATAGAGGTATTATTTTTTTTATTGATTTTTTTTATTTTTATTTTAGCTTCACGCTTTATCCCGCATGGAGGGGTAGGCAGAGGGAACTGCAGGGACCGTGGGAACCTAGTGTTAAGACACTCTGTTGCTTAGTCCCTACTTTCTCCGTCCCCACTTTCCGCATTTTTCGAGGCGTATACAGCCGCTATCATAAACTACCACTATCATAATAATATAAACAAACTTCATATATATCTCCAAATAGACAATTCTTATATAAAATAAGAACTCAATTATAACTTCTACATGTATAGTAATATATTTAATCCAGTTAAACAAATGCACCAATTTCCACTGGATGTAGTATGTCACCGACAGATGGGCGGCAAAGTACTACTTATTTCCTTCAGGAAACTGCTCGTGAGCCCGACTTTCAAGGTTGATATTATGAAAAGGGTTAATTTGACACGCTTTCTACGCTGTTTGTTAAATGAAATTCGCTTTGAACTATTACTAGGAATTAAATATGTTTGAGGATTTATGATATGTATGTATGTATATTTCATACAAAACGTACAAACATACATGTACATTGTATATATATAAAACTTTTCACGGTTAAGATTCGCAGAGAGAACCAGGTCGGGCCACTTCGTTTACTACTCTCCCCATCAGAATTCACGATATAAAGTCGTAATTCAATAGCGGAAATTAACGCCGCGTTTTGTCTCACTAAAGAACGAAAATGAAAATAAATAAAATATACTTACTCTCTCCAATGAGTACCGAAGCCACATGACATTATTTATTTTTAATATAATTACAGTTATTGCGTAACTATTTCTTTTTATTTATTGGTAACATTGAAAATGGATATTTAAAGCAATCAAAGTACAATTTACTTTTTAAAAGCGATTAGTCATTAAATTTTAGATTTCACTATTAAATTCATAATAATTTTAACACATCTGTCATCAGTCAGGATGGCCGAGCGGTCTAAGGCGCCAGACTCAAGGTACCCTTGCCTACTCGGTAGGTCGAGCTGTTCTGGTCCTCTCTGAGGGCGTGGGTTCGAATCCCACTTCTGACAAATGTTTTGCTTTTTGTTTATTTTATACTGTTCGTTATTTTTGCGCCTGTTTTTTTTTATTTTAAATATTTTTTTATTTGTAATATGTTTTTTATGTATAAACAAGATAAGTAAATATATCAGCGCCATCTGTCAACCATATGTGAATAACTAATCAATAAGTCACATGTAGTTGCTTATCTACATATACAAAATGATCATTTTATAAATCATTATGGTAGATTGGTTCAAATCCTAAGTTAATACAAAGTACAAAGTTCAAAGTACATAGGATAATTCCCCGAGCAATAAGATTTTACTGCTAAAAGGAGTTCTAAACTACAGTAGTTGTATTTTCAGTGATTTTACTACATTTATTATATTATAAACTAAAAACGAAGGTAAAAATCTGAAGTGTTAAGCTTGATCCACGATTGTTAAATATTTTTAGTTATAGTTATGAAAGTAAGAAATACTGGCCATGTGCTAGTAGTATTCACTCACCGAAAGGTTCAGTGCCTATTTTATGATTATATATACATATCTCGTTGGGTAATATTATATAAGAGCCCCCAGATAATAATAATTTTATTGTCGTTTAATTATTAGTTTAAGTAAATGTAAACAATTAAATATTTTGAGAAAATATGAAGCGTCCTATCGAAAATATCTCTAAAAATACGAAAGTTTTCTTCTATTGTATCGGCGCTACCCCTTATTATTGTCATTTTTTGTCTATGTTGTTACAGAATCAATGTAAATGCATACTTTGTAAAAATTACCGACTTATATTTTCATGCCTCGCGACAAACAAACAGATGGACATACAGCAGAGGCTGAGTAAGAGGTTACTGTATATACCCTTTACATACTGTACCCTAATAACTAATATATTGAACGACGGTACTTTACTTTTTTCAAACGTCAGTTCAAAAAGTCTAGCTAACACTATTTAGCAGATAGAAAAATAGACTAGTAATAATTATTTGCCTCGACATAATATTGAACCTACTTCGTTGTATACAAAACATTACTCCACTGTGCCACGACAATAGGTTTGTAGATAAAAACTTTTGCATTCACATAAACTACGAATGTAGAACGAAATTAAGCGTATAATGGCTTTTGATAATACAACTCGAATAGAAATCAACAATTAGTGTAATTAATTACTTGATTTGTGATTCCGTTCATTATGCTGCGTATTAGTGTGTAAGCGTTTTTATTTTTCAATATTTCTTATTTTCTTTGTATCGATAGCATACACGTAAAGCGAAATTGCGAGAGATCACGAGATCTCGTTGGACTTTTAAAAGCACAGTATTAAAGATACTGGAGGAAGGTCAAAGACGAGGATTACACCAAGGGCGTGTATGTTGATGACAGCGGACGAGGCGAAAGAGATATGCAGGGACTGATCTGCTAAAAATAAAGCAAAGAATAAGTTCTTCATATCACTATAGCTGTTGCTTGTAATTTACGTGTGCTTTGCCATATTTTTGCAAAAATAAAAAGAAATTAGGCTGAGACCCTCCATTCTCAGTTTCAGCATAAAGAGAACCTTAACACAAATGTGCGATTATTTTAGTATTAAGGATTTATCTGATTTATTTGGTCCGTTGGTCTAATTCGATCGCACATTTCATGTAAAGTCCATTCCATAGATAGATCCTATTTTGTTTCCTATATTTTCTGCAGTTCATCCTCACCTTCATGGTGATTATCTCTTGCTTCTCCAAAATAGCAGGTTCCTTAAGGAAAATCAAAATAGAAAAATATTAAAATGTTGATATAACAATTAATAATTATATACTAATTTATAGTACTAATATCTTTTGTTTATGTTTTAGTGCATTATTATGTATATTTTTGATGTTGGAAGAAATTTATCAATTCGAAGTCAAAGACAATTTGCCGGTCCTGGAACACCTTGGTTGTGACGATTGTCCAAGAATTTATGTACCTGTATGTGGTACTGATGGTAAAACCTATGTGAATTCATGCAAAATAAACTGTTTAAATAGTAAGCGGAAGAAAGAAGAGTGGGTCTTTATTGAGAGGTGAGAAAATATGCATATGTTGTAATTAGTTTAATTAGTATTTTTTTAGCTTCACGTTTTATATCGCGCATGGCAGGGTAGGCAGAGGGAACTGCAGGAACCATATGAATCTAGTGTCAAGACACTTAGTTGCTTTCTCCGTTCCCGCTATTTTTAGTTCTTTACAATGTTTATATTTTAAATAATACCACTTCGTTAATATTATTAGTCTCTAGTTATAATAAAAATAATTCAAATAAAAATTATCTATAAAGCCAAAATTAATATCGATTTTTTATATTTGTGTTCAATTATCATTATTTATTTTCAGATATGGTCCATGTGTACAAGTTGAATTGGAATTTGGTTTTAAATAAATATTTAAAAAATAAATCTCTTTTTATATTTAAAAATAAAATTATTATTATTATGTGTGAATTATACGTGTTGATTTATGTAGTGCAAAAATTGACTAAAAAATTTATAATCAACCTCACAAAAATTATCTTTACAGTTAAACACAATCCCATATTAAATATGTTATTTTTCTCGATTTTTGCTAAATGTGGAAAAAATGTGCTCAAGTTTTCTTTACACAGGGATCAAGAATTATTAATTACAATTGAGGTAAAAAAAATTCAATTTTTTGGCCAAGGTGATCTTTAATCATTAAAATTTTCGAATCCAATCGACCCAATATTCTCTCTCCAAAACAGAAAGGAATGCTTAACCGCTTAGTGAAGGTTATATGGGACGATGTTTGCAAATGATAATAATAATACATATTAACATACACTTCACTGTACAGTAAAAAAAGAAAAAATAATAAAAAAGAGAAAAACATAAAGATAAATAAAATGTATTTCTGGCGGCCTAATCCATATAAAAGATCTCTATCAGACACCCTTGACTGAAGAAGATATAAGAGGCAAAAGGGAGGGAAATCCAAGGACCGCAGCGTTTGGCGCTCCGTTCTTTCTAACTACCTAAAACGTGAAGTTGTATGTGTGTATGTCACTATAAATGCATGCAAGTAAGGAAATTATATTAAATTACAGTCACATATAAAGTTGGAGTTAAAACAAGAAATGAGTATAAAGCATAATACAGTATACATTTAATTTAATTAGTAATAAAGTTTCCTGAAAGTTTTAGTTGAAAAGCCTGCCATTACGGCCAACTTTACAATGCGGGTTAAAATTGTTGAAACTGTGTACTAGAAAAATAATTTAATTTACATTTTTGAAATTTATGAAACATCTTAATGGGAAAAGTAATTTTAATTTTTTTATTGACGCTGTTTTATCCATATGTTACATTTTTACACATGTTTTAATACATGTGGAATGAAGACTGTCCATAAACGCAAAGTTTTTAATTCCCACTCGGGTTAGATGATTTTTTTTGGTTTCGTTTTCTTCATGCGTAGGCAAAGTGGGGCGTTGAGCTCCGCTACTCAACACGCATTCCTTGAAAAAGCCGAAAGCGGGAAACGGAGCGTCTTAACACTAGGTTCCCACGGTACCTGCGGTGCCCCTGCGCCTACTCTGCTATGAGCGTAAAACAAATTGTGAGCTTGTCAATTTTAAGAACGGCTCCATTTAAATTATTAAAGTATTGTATAGTTTATCGAGTTTGGCTATCACGTTGATCTCTTCTATACAAGGTATATCCCTCGGTCACTGAGAAAATGTGATGCTATTTAGTTATTAGTTATTTTATTTATTTAGAGATTAAATTTGTACATTCATTATTTATTTGAGTTTTACCATGCAGTTAAAGCCGGAGTAAAATCTAGCCAAATAAGATGGACAGACAAAAGTAATCGTACTATAGGCCTTAATATTGACACACAAAAGCGTGATATGACCATTCATTTAAGATTATTGAATATGTATGTCTCTTTCTAATATACAACTATCTCTCTCGCTCTCTCTCTCTTTCTTATATTTTTATCTACAAATTGTACACTTGTATAAATATAATCTCTGTGACACATAAATATTGTAAATATAACTTTAAAATAACATTTTAGAAACAAAGTTTAAAAGCAATGGCAAAATAAAGTTTACGCGGCAAGTACAATGAAACATTGTTAGCATGACAGTTGCATACAAATTCAGCCACATAGCTGAATATTTAACGTCCTAAATACTTTACAAAAACTATTGTTTTGTTTAGAAATACTTGAAATAAGTATTAAAAGTATGTAAAAGGGTACAGTGTATGAATTTAAGAATGTATAGGATCAAGGCTTAAAGAATTGAATTCGCTTACCACTTGAGGTTAAAAAAAATAATTTCCATGAATGATGACTCTTCAATATAACAAGACAAAATGATATTGAGCAATCTATATAGCTGGATTAATTTCTAGCAAGTATTCTTCTATGGTATCATTTATATTTTTTTGAAGCTCTTTGTACTTCTTAACTTACTTACTTTGTTATCCGTCTAATATTTATATAAAGATACTTATATATACATATATACTTATATATACATATATTATAATGCAAACATAAAGAAAAATTCGTAAAATTTAGCTATATCCAAGAAAAAAGGCTATGACAGACTTATCTGTAGTTGATTTCGCTAAGAATTTTGTCAATAAATTAACTGGTAAAAGAAATAGGGTAAATAAGTAAACTTTCGTATATAACGTATTCCAAGTATAAAGTCAAATACACGAATGTAAAAATTTCAACTGAAAACAGCAAAGCAAATTTTGTCATTTTGCTGTAAAATTTGCGGTCGCTTAATTCCGCTTGTTCCTACTTCACGTATCAGAGAATCGCATATTGTGATTCTAGGACGTGCTGCTCGTTAAGGACGCAACGTACGCGATGTGATAATGACTGGAGCACACGAGAATTTCATTTTGAATCTTTATACAAAATAAATGATTGTGTGTGTGTGTGTGTGTGTGTGTGTGTGTGTGTGTGTGTGTGTGTGTGTGTGTGTGTGTGTGTGTGTGTGTGTGTGTGTGTTATTTTTTTATTATTTTCTTCAATAAGGCTTATTACCTAAAAGTTAGAAAGTGTCTATGACTATATTTCTACATGTTATTTCTACTTAACTATACTCTATTGCTTTTTTAACGTATCATATCTCAATTTTACATCCATCTAAATCAAATTGTTCATCTATCTAAATTAATCTTTAAAAAGTTATAACCTCCTCAAGAAAGTTATATACATCTAAGTAGCATAAGTTAGAACCCTTAAATATACATAAGGGATGTATAAAGTTAGGTAAATTTTTAAATTACTTTGTAAGTAACGTCGTATGAGAAATGAAGTTGTTAGTGCCCTGAAGGTATTAGAAAAGTCCAGAAAACTTTAAATCTGCAAAAATATTTCCAAGTCGAAGTTTCATCGTGTGAGGAATGCTAATAAAGTTGAAATATTAACAAGTGCGCTTCTTTATTCTGTTTATAGCGACCATTTGTGTGCATTGGTTTAATTTTTTAACGTGCATGTTTCCACGTATGCTATATGTACGTATATTTTTTAAAATTACGTATAGGTACGGGGCCCAATGTTTTTGTCAGCCCAAGAGTTGCTCTTTTTAATCCTAAAATCTAAATTAAAATAAAAAGCTTTTTCGAATAAAGATGTAAATACATAAAATAATTAAATATTTAATAATAAAATTAATAAAGAAATAAAAAATAACGTAGCAAAACGATTTATGCAGTATTTATGAAACTTATTTAAAGGTGATTTATTAAATAGAACGTTTAAATAATAAAAAATAGCGCTTCTCGAAATAAGAAAATTAAAGACCAAAACTAATTAAAAAACATTAAACACAAAAATTTGTATGCAACTGTAAAAGAATTGCGGTAACCACCAACACATTGTGAAGAGTCCAAAAACACGAGGATTGAGATGTTAGAGTAAAAAAAAATCATAATTCTCACCAGCTCTAAAGGCTTTGTAAAATAAATACATTTTTGTGGGATGTTGACTGAATGCGGAACATTGTGATATGCACACTAACTTATAGTTCGAGAGGTAGTTGGAAATGTTATAGTAAATAGGTATAACAATAAATTGTATAGTCGAATTATTTTTAATCAGTATATTGTAATAATTAATATTATAATTTATGTTAGCTACGTACAATGAACGACGTTCAATAATCTTGTTCTATTTTGTCTTAAGTATTTTTTCATATTGCCTAGTCTAGCATGTTCTAGACAAGGTGGATGAAATTCAATTTTTTTAAGGAACAATGGGAACTAGAGTAAGAGTATTTCGTTCTCTGCCCTCCCCTTTTTAAGACATTCATGTTTTAAAACTTAACGTTGCGCTTACCTAATTACCAGAATGAAAAAATAAAAATAAAATGATCCATATTCCCTTAGTGGGAATCGAACTCATAAACTGTTTTTAAGCGCATAACTAAGCGTTTACAGGCAGACGCAGTTTGTGCCAAGACGGTGTCTTTAATATATCTCTTTAAAAAAATATCTCTCACATTTAGAGGTTTCTAGAAGACACGTGTTTTAGAGAGAAGTCATCGTTTGTACACTTGTTTTCTTTTCTTAAATTTTTTTTTGCATCTTTTGAAATGTGCTACGTAAACAAATAAAAAATATATTAATTTTAATTGTGTTTTAATTTAATTTAATGATATATTTTTCAATTAAAGTTACATATTTTAATTATAAAGTCATCACAATAATGACGACCCAATTACTACATAAAACGTATTATGAGTACATTACGTCAATGTAATTTCTATATTGAAATAATTGCTTTTAACGTTTTGAAGCATTAGTAAATATTGTATAATGAGAATATTAAATAAACAGACTTACAAAATAATAAATAACATACAATACATCTTAAATTACATATTTATAATGGTATAACGTAGTAAAAGAGACACTTAGAAGGGAAATATAATGATGTAAGTATAAATTAAAAAACGAAAATGATTAAGCTTGTTAGTTAAGTTATTAATATAATCAATATATATAATAACAACATGTGGTATAAGTTAAAAAAGGGTACGGACCAAGTGTCTGTAGAGTAAATTATATTTAAAAAAAAAGCTTAGTTAAGTGAATGGAAACGCCAGTCGTGTCGCTGGTTATATATAAAATCATTTCTGTAAGTAGTTATACATCTCTTCATTTTTATAAAAATTTGAAATAATGTATTAAACTACTTCCTAGACTATAGAGCTTACTATTGTTGAGCTTTTGTATTCAAGAACAAGTAAAATTGTACATTTATCATAGTACTCGGGTGTGCACATGTTAAGTATGTCCCCACGTTCCCCATGCAAATATATATATATATATATATATATATATATATATATATATATATATATATATATATATATATATATATATATATATATATATATATATATATATATATATATATATATATATATATATATATATATATATATATATATATATATATATATATATATATATATATATATATATATATATATATATATAATATGTAATATTATTTATAAATATATAATATTTTATTGACAATTTTATATAGGAAAGTGTCGTGAAAATCCAGTGTCGTATAGCTTGGGTAATGTATTAAAATCTATGTTAAATATCATAAAATTTTGAAATATTATCAATTAATATAAATATATGACCTAAAGGACTAAGCAACGGAGTGTCTTAACACTAGGTTCCCACGGTCCCTGCATTTCCCTCTGCCTACCCTGCCATGTGCGGGATAAAGCGTGAAACTAAAAAAAAGAGAGCTAAAATAACTAAAAATCAATTATTTTTAGAAATATTTGTAATGTACGTACTTCTAGAAATTGTAAATTTGTATCAGTAAAAAAGTGATTCAAGTAAAGAAAAAATAAAACCAAATTACATCACTGCTTTATTCTCCTCAAGTTTTAAATTAATAATATGCCCTAACTACATACCCCTTATAAACATACATATATACCTGTATCATATATTTAATATGGTAGGTATATGCTTGAATACAAGTATTTGCCATTACAAAACCACCCATAAAGAGTAAAGAAAGTACAGTACACAGCAAATAACTAAAATGAAAAGGGTTATCGTCACGAAACGCGAATTACACTCAACGAAATACCTCGCAAAAAGAAAAGGAGTCAGACAAAGGTAATGTTCAAAGGAAAAATTAAGAAAATTTTACGTGAAATAAAACTTAACGTACAGACTAAACGTACGAAGAACACTTACCTTAATTCACGACCACGGTTAGTTAATGGAGACTTAGAATTTTGAGAGATTTAACTTTGTTTTCAGGATTTTTTTTATCTTTTCATCGTTTAGTGATATAACATTCTGTTCTATATGTTCTGTCTATTTTTTAATAACGAGCATTGGCTTATAAATCTTATAATGCACTTTGTCTAATGAGAATATAGAGAAAAACACTACTCGAAAAATATAAATATTTTTGACTAGTGAAAATTTGTAATAAATTGAAATAGTTATAACGAAGGGTTTGTAGTTTTCTAGAGGCGTCTGTTGAAATACATTACTAGGCTACGTTTAAATTTGTAAACGTTTTTGGTGATTTTTATAATGTTAATCCACACTGAGGATGGGAAAAATACTTAAAGAAAACATATAGAAATTATGAACGCAGCGGGACTCGAACCCGCGCCCTCTTGCGAACCGTGCAAGCGCTCTCACCGCTGAGCTATGCGTTAGAACGCATAGTTCAACGGGGAAAGCGCTTGCACGCTTCGCAAAAAGGCGCGGGTTCGAGTCCCGCTGCGTTCAAATATTTTATATGTTTTCTTAAAGTATTTTTTGTAAACGTTTTCAGGCAAATATTTTGTATACTTAGTGAGAAATTTTAATTTTATAATAGCAAAAACTATCTGTCTATTTATAAGGATGATGATGTGAGGTCTGATGTACGTTACTTGTGGGTTCTTTACTCTCGCTTTGCAATGAATAATATCAAAATATGTATAAATATATATATTCTCAAGTGCTTATCACCTTTTAAGTTAATTTGAGGTCTGAAAACAGAGAACATCTTATAAAATGAAATAGGAAGGTCGCAAGTCCCATTCGAATTTGAATAGTCATTTAGACTTCCAAAGTTAGAAACTTGGTGAAGTAATTAACAAATGTTAATGTTTTTAGTCTATATTTATTTAAATTGAGATTGTTTCAATGGCAAACTCAATGACAATAAGGGAAACTTAAAATATACAAAATAAAAAAATTATAAGTTTTTTAAGTAACAAGATAAGAATTATAACCAGGAAGTGAGGACCGTCATGGCGCAGAGGAGTAGCGTCTACCTGCCAACGCGACGGTTTATGGGTTTAATTCCCACTCGGGGCAGATGATTTTTTCTATTAACATTTTCTTCGCTTTGGAAACTAGGTAAAGCGCGGTGTTGAATTCCGCCACTCAACACGCAATGCCTCGAAACATCCAGATGCTGTTAGTCTGTACCACGGTATCTTTCTTTCACCTTTTTTTACATTCTCTTAAAATAATGAATAAATTTTTTTTAGCTTCACGCTATATCCCGCACATGGCAGGGTAGGCAGAGGAAACTGCAGGAACTGTGGGAACCTATTGTTAAGATACTCCGTTCCTTAAGTCCCTGCTTACTCCGTCCCCACTTTCCGCCTTTTCGAATTAATAATAAAATAGTTTAATAATAAAATAATAGAAATGAATATTTAAAGAGCGAAAACGTACAAAATACATTGAAATGTAACTAAAAATAACTTAAACATATTTTTGTTTTTTCTTCTTATTCTACACAGTAAACTCAGTGTCAATTGTAGTCATCTTAGCGTAGTGAGAACTGCTTGTTGTAAACGTGACGTCGGTTGGATTCCCACTTGAGAAAGATACATTGTTTTCCTTCTGGCAAGGTTCGTAATATTAAAGTTGTTTTTGCTTTGTTGCTGTATTTTGAAACGTGGAGTTAAAAAATATTAACTCAATATTTGTTCCAATAAAATTAATTAATATGTCACCTCGATAAATATTAACTTATCTTGTATATCACAAACATTCGTATATTCCATTTAATTTATTCAGTTTATATCCCAAATTAAAATTCATGTGCCTAAACAGAAGTTATGTAAATGGCTAACGGCACCAAGTCTAATATAAATTTTAACTTTCACAAAGGGTTTACGACTGTTCCGACAAGTTTATGTAATATTATTATTATTATTATTATTTAAAAATAGCTTAATAATATTGAGAAAAACTAAAAGGATTTTTTTTATTTAAATTAATTCTAAAATTTTAACATAAGAGCGGATGTATGGAGAGGGGAGATCGGGATACATAGCTCATGATTGTTCGATTGTTGACTGACAAAAGGCTCTCGCGTTTCTTGAGTAGCAACTACGTACTACAAGACGTTTATTGGGCAAGTTCCCAACTAGAGTGGATTGATGATATGTTTAAGGTCATCAGAGGCTTTGGTCGGTTAAAAAATATACAAGTCTAGGGAGGCTTGTGTCTAGCATTGGGGGTAAAGTAGCTAAAATGATGATAATTATGCGAAGTAAAAGACCGAAAAATAAATCTAAAGTAATCTGTCGTAATGCGTTATTTTGAGTGTTTAGTAATATAACAATGACCGCTTTATGGATT
Organism: Dione vanillae; assembly: GCA_037178615.1. Lineage (NCBI taxonomy): Eukaryota > Metazoa > Arthropoda > Insecta > Lepidoptera > Nymphalidae > Dione > Dione vanillae. Next base: position 488,846 of record JAZFAU010000243.1, on the reverse strand, counting down.
TCCTAGTTTAATAAAATACTAAGTTTCACCTGCGGCATCACTTATATTATCAACAACAGGTCGGTGAATATATCAACACAGTTAATAATATTCAATAAAAATATATTTTTATTTTGAACCACTGCCTTTATCCCAATAAAAAGATCTTAAGAGCCGTGTATAGTAGAATCTCTTATAAAAGGTTTTAGATTTACCATAAATTTATGTTGGAATTTAAAAAATAGATGTGGTTAAAGATAGCTTTTAAAGAATAAAATACACGTACACCAAACAAACGTACAAAAATACACGTACACCATATGTTTAGAGCGTAATCGGACAGACTTTCTATGTATTTATAGTCAATTACATAAAATATGCAAAAACTATACTTAGGGTAGTTTTTTTCCATTTCTGGTCGTTGCCAAGGTGCAACTGCCTCGATTGTGTTGAGTGTATTCTTTCTCAATTCCCTAGGGGGAGAAGGGAAATGGTACCAGGCCTATGCCCTGTAACCGTGGGTTTCTTCCGCCGTTCGGTAATATGGACGTGTCCTTGGAACGAACTGCAATGGATCCTATGGCACGTGCCCAGCAAAGCGTGGGCTGGAGGCGAGGATGCCGTGGGGGGGAGCCAGATATCTGGTGGTCCGCCAGGCCAGGTGAAACCTGCTTAGCTTAGGCAACCTGTGACCAAGATAGCGGCTCAAGAGTCGAATCGTCGACGTAGTTACGGTCTTTGGGTAGAGGAAGTATATCCTTAGGCAATCTATTGCGAGCTGAGTTGAGTGTGATGGCGAGTGTGCCAAGGCGGAATATCCCGCACGTATGGATGCTCCGAACTGCCTCGACTGACATAAAATCATCGCTTTTATACTCTTTACCATCTAAGACCGGAGGGTCTTTAGAAGATATTCCTAACTATGTATAGTTTTCCACTTTGACTAAAATAATTCGAATTTTTACGTATAATATATTTCTGTGTAAATAAAATAGAAAAAAAAATCTTGCATTATAATATTTTAATAAAAAAAATTAGCATGCAAAATAAAAAAGCTACCTAAAAAGAAGTCACACATGTTCTTTATATAATTAAATGAAGTTTTGGGGCTTCATTAGTATTCCTTGCACGAAAGTTCAACTTTCAAGCCATCCTCTCAGATTTTCACGCTAGTTTTCTAATGCCTACAGGGCGAGGAACTTTATCTTCCAGCTTTTCAGTAACGTACGAAGCGGTAATTGTAAAGTTAGCCAGTTTCAAACAATTGTTGGAAATTTTTATTTGATATATTTATATATAAGTCTAAAAATGTTAAGCTTAATAATGATAATTTATATTAATTATTATGGTAAGAAATTAAAAGGTGATAAGGCGTAGCGTTGAATCAACAAACAATATCTTGAAAATCAGGCCGCAATTGAAGAGCTATCCTGCTTTATGCGGGAAAAAGCAAATGGAAATGAAAATATATATATATACATATTGGACTTCTCTCGAGTATACATAACTTATTAAAACAAAATTAAAATTTTGCAGAAAAATTGTACCATAAATGTGATAGAACTTGAAAATATAAAGATATCCATAACATTAGCGTAAGTAGCATTAAAGATTACTAATTAAATGGATAGATAGTGTAAACAATCTCACAATCAATCAAACGTTATTGATATATTATATGTTTTACATAAAAATATACAATTTGTACAAAAAAATTACAAATATATTATTTTATAAAAATTATAAATATATGGGAAATTATAAATATATTTTGGGAGTGATCTCTGGGCAATGAATATTTGTGAAATTCTCCCTATATATATATGATAACAACAAAAAAATGCTCGAAAACGTTTGGCTTAATTGGCCACAGCGCTTGAACGCTAATCAAGAGGCACGAGTTTTAGCAACGCTAGGTTCAAATTTTTATACGTTTCTAAAAAAAGTTATCAGTAATAGTTGGTGCAGCGCAGCTACAGGGTTTGATTGCCAGTCAAAAAATGAAATATTTTCATTTACAAGGCTTTGGTATCGAGATAAAGCGCGGTGTTGAGTTAAAGCAACGTCATAAAGGGCGGAAAGCAGAAATTGAGTGTGGTTGAGAACCTAGTGTTTTCTTTGCCTACCCTATGTGCGGAAAAATCTCTTCATTTATTTTAACAAGCTTTATTTTAACAATATTTGTTTTCAACACCGTTTTGTAATATACTTCTAATAAAATAAGCTATAAAAGAATGTTTAAGGTGAAAGTCACAAAATACACAAATTCAGTGTGACTACTAGTTAAGCTAAAAACTTTTTTTACCCTACTAGCTACCTGACCTGTGACATTAAACTATTATATATACAGCAGTATATATATACAGCAAAGAGATATATCTGATAAATTTATAACGAATTGATTACAACGTTCAATAATTCTAAAAGCAAAAGTGGCAAAAACATTTAAAGTATGACCTTAACAAAATAAGCTGAATCATAATTAAAATATAATTAGGCTATATCCACAAATACGAATCCGTTCTTCGCTAATCGCCTCTGGTTAATAAGGCAAGCGTTGAAAGGCAAATTAATTATTAACACCAAGGAACCTAAGGATCTCGGTAATTAACCTTTTGTTTCTATGACGGCTCGCTCCAATCTTGCCTGAGAGTAAAGAGCACATAGCAAGTGATTGATGATAAAGCAAAATAGAATCTAATTTTCGATTAAAAATTTCCTTCTTTTCCAAAAAAGTCCGAAAAAAATTTGATAAGATTTGTGATGGAAACTTTTAAATTTGCCGTGATGAGAAAGTATTATATCTGACTTTGGATGTTGATAATCGTATATTAAATGTATAAAATATATATTAGTGCATAAAAAATTAATAAATTTAAACATTTTACACGTTTTTTCTAAACATCATCGAATGGTTATTTTGTAAATCACATCAATCAAGAAATAAATACATTACATGATTATAAGATATGTACATTTTAGTCTAGCTAATTATTATTAAATAAATGTTCAAAGACCTATTTTGTAGTATGAAAATATTAAATTAATATTAGATTGATTTTAATAGATTCGAAAATTTGTTTACTGCAGACAGATCAATGTAAGAGCAAATATTCGGATATATATTACGGTCGCATATTGATCGCAAATTTAACGCATTAATGCTTACTGTGGTCTACAATCATCTTCACTTATAGTACTAGCGCGTGATCACAATATGATATAGATTAATGCTGAAGAGCCCAAGTAAATGTATCAGCCTGAAAATCTCCTTTTTTTCTTCTTCATTAGCGCTCTAGGTAGGGGTCCTGTTTCTGCTGCTCCTGCCACCAGTGATCCCACGTCCTCTTTCCATCACATAGGGATTTCCACGAAAATCAGCCCATCGCTGCCTGTATCCAGCGGCTAGCTACACAATCTTTAATCATTATTAAATTATATTCAATAATCATATAATTCAATAATATTTCTTTATCTAAGTACAGTAAGATAATATAATCAGATTTATATATATATATATATATATATATATATATATATATATATATATATATATATATATATATATATATATATATATATATATATATATATATATATATATATATATATATATATATATATATATATATATATATATATATATATATATATATATATATATATATATATATATATATATATATATATATATATATATATATATATATATATATATATATATATATATATATATATATATATATATATATATATATATATATATATATATATATATATATATATATATATATATATATATATACACATATATATATATATATATATATATATATATATATATATATATATATATATATATATATATATATATATATATATATATATATATATATATATATATATATATATATATATATATATATATATATATATATATATATATATATATATATATATATATATATATATATATATATATATATATATATATAAGATATCTACAGATAAAGGTATCCATAAAATATAGATCACAAAAATGGGAGGCTATCTGAGAAAAATACTAGCTTTATCGCTAATGGCCTCTAAGCATCACCTTCATTACGATTGAGGGATCGTCTTTATTAAGAGCTTTGATCACGTAAGTGAGGAAACGACGTCGATTATCTTGTACGGATCAAAAATATATTTTTTTTCCTTATTATTGGTTCGGCTGTTTGAGTACATAAGCTCGCTTTTCTAACTCATAGGAAATAATAAACTAATGTGACAAGCATTCATATTATATATTTTTCGCTTCGTTTTCCGTTTACAGTGCGTAGATATTAAAAATATGAAATTAAAAAAGGAAGGAAAAAGGAGAGCCTATATATATATATATATATATATATATATATATATATATATATATATATATATTATATATATATATATATATATATATATATATATATATATATATATATATATATATATATATATATATATATATATATATATATATATATATATATATATATATATATATATATATATATATATATATATATATATATATATATATATATATATATATATATATATATATATATATATATATATATATATATATATATATATATATGGTATGCTTTCGACAGCTGAAAAATATATCGTTATAAGCTCGATAAACCTCACCTCAATAGCGGGATTAACCCAGTGTAAAGTTTCATCAGGTCAATAATAAAATCCAAACAATAAAAATTGCATCAAGATCGATGATGTACACTTTCCCAATTTTGGATATATTACACTGTAACAGTTTCCGAATGTTTAAATACCATTAGCAGATCATACAGTATTTTTATCAAAAATAAAATAAATAAAGACCGTCGTGGCGCAGAGGCGTAACGTCTACCTATAAACACGACGGCTTGTGCCTTCGATTTCCACTCGGTAACATGCATTTTTCTATTTCCATTTTCTTCGCTCTGGAAACTAGGTAAAGCGCGTTGAGTTCCGACACTGAAAATCTTATGCCTCGAAAAGGCGAAAAACGGGACGGAGAAAGCAGGGACTTGGACAGTCTTAACGCTAAGTTCCTATAGTTGCTGCAGTTCCCTCTGCCTACCTGCCATGTGCAAAATGTGAAGACATACAAAGAAATAATAAAAATAGATTAAATTGTACTATATTTTAATTAAATATATAACAATGCGCCTTTCGTCAAGTCGCAATTGTATTTTTAATAATTTATTACAGCGGTGCTTTCGACACAAATACATCTTAAAGAGTTCAGTTATTCATTTAAGTTGCCATTTCGAGTATATGATCCGCATAAAATAATATAATTAGAGTGACTTTATAGTCTGCTAGGTTGATAACGTTTTTGTTTTATACAATATTCAATAGATAAAAATATTTCTATAAGTTAAAATAAGTTACTGGTCAGTTGGGTCAGCGCCAGCAATGTAACTGACAAGCAATTTTCTTATTCTGTGAACCAAAAGTGCGGATCGTATAGAATTACAATTGTTTTGAACGTGACGAATATCTTTTGCTTAGAATTTTATATTTTATATATTGAAATGTTAGCATGAAGAATGTTGAAACGAAACTAAATTTACAACAAGTACCTACCGCTTATATATTAAAAAGATAATATAAAGTATATAATAAATATATTCTAATTAATACAAAATTATAAATTTTGTAAAAGAGATGTAACGTAACTAAGCAATAAAGTGAACGCTTAGTTAGTTTTCTTTGGCTATAGATACGTTAAGAAAGGCATGACTTTAATGTTTGTACGCAATGACTAAGAGCCATTTTGAACTCACTGGGCTCACATTCCCACAGTAGCCTTTTGATATGTGTATATAATTTATATAGTACCTAAGTAAAAATTAAGTGAAACCACAATATTTTGCAGATAGTATCGATATTAAAACAAAAATAGACAATTTCATATTGTAAATGGCTACCGTTTCAATAGAGATTAAATAGTTTAGAACTTGATTTATACTTATTAAATGACCTAATTCCACCCTCCTACTTTCGATTAAATTTTTTAAATTGTGGCATTTTTAAATTCTTTCTTACTAAATGTCATGCTTTCATTTCAGTATATGTATGTCTCTTTACCATGGTACAATAGGTTTTAATTCTTTATTTGAATAATATGAAAAAACAGGTCAACTTCACGATTAAAACATTAAATGCGAAAACAATTTCTACATATATTCATGCATGTAATGTATAATCCACGTTCGTGAGCTTGTAACGGAAATAAAAAAATTAAAGCTTCTAAAAAAAGCTCAAGCTCAAAAAATATGAACTTTAGATCTATAGTAAAAAGGTTACATTTTATTTACAATTTAAGCTTCTACGTACATTTCAGCCCTTTCATTCGTTAGGGAAACGCGTTACAAATGCAAAAGGTAGGCCCAAACTGTATAGAACTACGGTCTACTGCCGTCTCGAGTGCCTGTTGTTACTGAACTTAGGGGTTAAATGTTGTAATTAAAACGATACTTCTCGTGCTTATTATTGTGATATAATATGATTTATTTTACCTGTTTATGTAAATTTTTAGTCCAAAATTACAATATTTATTTTTATTATTATATTTTAAACGTTAAAATTTTAAATAAACTTTAAAATTTTAACGTTTACAAATAAACTTTAAAATGTTAACGAGATGATTTAATATTTATGAAAAAATCATCAATGATTATATTTAATTTTTTTTTGTAGTTTTCAATTCACGTGCACGCGTGTCATTGTGGGTTCGATCTCATTAAGAAAAATACATTATTTTATTTATTTTATTAATTGTCTCGAAAATTGAGAGGAAAATTTGATTTATCGTTATTTGTTAATTTCGTTATAATTTATATATTTTTCGTCTCGAATTTGAACCCACAACCATTAACTATTAAGCAAATGAATGTTACTTAGACATTGTAAGAGTACTGTACCTGTAATACGTAAAATCCTCCTATTTGTTATTTTTTAAGTAAAAACAACGATTTTACTCTTTGTTTTATTTGCCTGAATAGAGGGAACTTTGAACACGCTGTATAGTGATACCCGTCACCTTTATAAAAAGTCTTCGCACTCATTTTGCCAGACAGCTTTTATTTAGAACTTTTTTCTACAAATGTAGAATTTAAAAGCTCCTAACAAGCGATGTGGGTTTCAATAGTGTATCTGTTTTTTAAAGCCATCCTATTAAGCGTAAGTACAAAGATTAACGAGATTTCAAATATCATTTTTTTTCATTAAGTATTTTTTTGGTTTGTGATGAAATATTATTGATAAAGTGAAAGAGGATAGTATCCTATCTTAAAACAGGATAAACTGTACCAATTCTGTTAATAGTTAAAAAAATGGATGTCTATGATTTGAATTTAATATAACCTAATTTTATTTTTTTGTATTTTTCAGAAATTACAAAAAATAATTTCAATTATTAATAAATGAAAAAAAAAACAATTTATTATTTGTATTTTGTCTTTCATGTAAAATGCAAGAGATACAGGCAGCATGGTAATCATTTTATTGTTTCATGATAATATTTATCACTCCATAAAAAAGTTTAAAATATCGCAATATCTTCCACTTTTTTACAATCACTTTTTGTCGTTAATTTACATAGAAGATAGTTCTATATTTATATAGAAATACTGTTAAAAAGAACTGGCGAGAGGTTCAACGGTTGCACCTTTGAAAAGCCCTCTCACAAAAGCTTTATAACATCTTCCTCAAGGAGAATCAACAGGATTTAATTCGACACTTAGATATAATGATATGCTTTATTTCTAATAATACTTTGTATTTTAATTTTTTAATTTCAAAATCTGAAGTCGCTTTTAGAATATAACAATTTTTATCATTGAAGCTGCAAGCAGATCTGTGAATCTGTTAACTTTAAACCAAATATCTCGTGGGTATAGTTTAAATAACTACAACATTTTTCAATTTCAATCACGTGTGCATCGCCCCCGTGAGATTGCACTACCATTGATTACATCCGAGGTATCACACAATTGCACTCTGGAGCAACATTAGCTCTTTTATTGCTAGATAAAAATATACTGTTCTCATACACTTTAAACAGAAAAATTGGAATGATCAGTTTCTTTTATGATTATGTTTTAACTGTTCTATATATACTTAAAAATGTTTCCTGCGAATATCAAGCAAAAAGATTATCATAATATATAATTTGATCCCATTATGTGGTAATTGAAAATTCTGAATATTTCCCCCAAAATGGATCGGAACCCACAGTGTAATTTTTCAACAGGTTACTGACGCGATAGAGTTAGATTTAAATTCTAGTTCTTTAACTTATTTATTTACTTAAATTCGCGCTTTATCCCGAACTTGGCAGGGTAGGCAGAGGGAACTGCAGGAAACGTGAGAACCAAACCTAACCTGTTAAGACACTCCGTTGCTTAGTCCCTGCTTTCTTCGTCCCCAATTTCCACCTTTTTCGAGGCATCGTGTGTTGAGTGGCGGAAATGAACGCCGCGCTTTTCCTAGTTGCCAGAGCGAAGAAAATGGAAATAGAAAAATCCGTCTTCCCCAAGTCGGAATCGAACTCAGAAACCGCCGCATTATAGGCAGACGTTATAGCGGTATATACATATATACGTCACACTTAAAGAAAGACAAATAAAAACAAAATTAACTTAATAATGACTTGTTAAAGACATAACATTATCACATCTATAAAATTAAAAACATCCTTAATTAAGCTAATTGAAGTTGTAAAACACGAAAGTTTATGAAAAAAGTTTCATTTTGCTCGTTGGAAATGTCACCTTTTACAAACGCTTATCACGTACAGTTCTAATCACCGTCTATTGCAGTAATGGTTTTATACATTACCGTACGTTGTGTTATTGAATACATATATTTTTAATACTGTATAAAGTATTAAATTAATTTAAATTAGATTCACGCTTTATCCCGCACATAACAAACTGTTATACAAAACTGCACCTATTGAAGGAACCTAGTGTTAATACACTCCGTTCACTCCGTTTCTACCTTTTGGAGGCATTGCGTGTTGAGTGGCTGAACACGAGTTTGAAGAAGAAGATGCCACAACGAGGATAAAGTAAATAGAAAAATTCACCCTCCTTAATACCTTAAGACAAAGTACATCGCTTTTAGTTCAGTATAAATTTCTAGCAGTTTTTGATAAAAATAATAAATTTTATATACATGGTTCGTCTTCACGCAAGTGCTACCGTTAGTGTTTTCTCCTTTAGTATTGAATTTGTAACGTCGCATATTAACAGGTGAAGGTAAAGTCCACATTGTTCTAATATAAATATATTGTAAATTTGGTTATTATCCCAATATATTTCACTTTGAATAAGATCTATAGGTAATTGTTATGAATGTAAATTATTATGTAATTAATTTTGCTGAGGTACATTAATAACTTAAAACAATGATTTAATATTGAAAAAAGTAAAAAAATAATAATTTGAAGTTTCATTTTTATACTAATGCTAAGTTTGACACGTGTTGCTTAAATATAGTTAATGTAACAGAGTAAGGTTATAGTGGTACAAGTATTTTCGCTTAGCGAGACTACATTCATCTTTTAAGGCTGAAGTGTACGTGTTAATTTTAGTTCACTATATTACACTACACTACACTATATACGAATCGATATAGTTTGCCAGTAATATCTGATATGAGGCACATTGATATATAATGTTATTACTAAAAAAAGTCGCCCATCATCTATCAGGTGTACTGGTTCGGTGGAATTTGGTCAGAAATAGAGAAAAGACAGCAGTGGAGCTGAAGGTTAGTGAACAAGGGTGACTCTACTTATGGTAAGATAGTTCTATCTAAAACCCATATAAGTGTAGTATGTTAAATATCTTTATGTCCATAATACACGTTACGCCCACATAAGACGTTGCTATGTAAACCTTCTTTGGCTACTTAACCGCTGAAATACTTGTACCGCAACATAATATATCATAACACAATTTTCTACGTGTACTGTAACAAAAAAGGAAGAATAAGAACACTTTGCCACCTAATAATTCTGATTTGTGTATTATTTAACAATATATTTAACCTTGTATGTCTTCAAATTATTTTGTAATGGAGTATTGTACATTTAAAATCGCATAATCAATATTTTTTATCAATTACTTGACTGAGCAGAAAGAAACGACTAACGTGACGTTACGTAAGGGAAAGTTCTAACCTTATTCCAAGAGGTGAATTGTTTTCCTACCTGGTAAACAAAACGTACCGTAGAGTTATCTCTCTAAATATTAATTACTTATTAAAAATTACTTATAATTTCAGAGAAAATAGAGCTATGTCACTTAGTTACTACTGTCTACTTTGCTACATACGATAAATCATGAAAGTAAAGCAAAAACCACTGATAAAAAATATACCCTCTAAAAGTAAAAAGCTCTTGAACATTTTCCACTATGCCAAAAGAATTCATATAATATTAAGCTAAAAACATTTTATCAAGACTATCCTTAAAATATTCATGACGGTCAAAATGATCAAAGAACGGGAAAAGTACCTTTTTATATGAAAACAGTATGGATGGTTGCTCGTTTGCGTACAAACACAAAAAAGCTGTCGACATTATTGATTCATGTATGTATATATACATATTTTGGATACGGTGGAATAGTCAATGTTAAATTTAGATAGAGAAGTGTCTTACTGTGTCTGAAATAATGACAACTTAGCACACTATTGATCGTGGGGGATTATGTAACTATATCCCAAAAGTATTTTAAAATAAAATATATTTATTAAAAATTGCCATGACTTAAGACAGGTCTGTGGCTTGCGGAAAAATAATACAAAACAACGTAACTACACCATTACAAGACTTGCTTTCATAACTAGGTACTGCATTTTTCTTATATCGCTTATTTAAGTGGCTGGACATATGTAGATATAAATACGCAACCCTCAAACTTTGTAGCATTTAACACGCGTTCCATATCTTATATTAAATTACCTGCCAACATGTGTCCTAGATGACCTTCGTCGTCCAACTTCAATTTCTACAACAAAATTTTAGGGCACAATTTATTTTCAAATATTCTAGGACTTGTTGGGTGACTAACATTATTTAACTTAGGTTTCAAATTTGTTTTAACCTAATAATAATACATTAGAATATATCTCTAGTCTAGTTTGAGAATTAGTAATATAAACTATTTTGAGGTTTTCGTATATCCAAATTTAGTTTATACGATACAAAGCTGCTTCTTGAGCAAGTCATACATGAATAAAACATTGCGGCCCTCACCTCAAGGGCCAATCGCACGGTGCACTTTTAATGAATAAAATAATACTAGTTTATTAGTCTATTTCGATTTGCTTAGCACTGCTTCTTGTAAGTAGCTTGATGGGTTTTAGTAATTCATAGACTAAAACTGGTATTCTTTTAAATTTTATCTATTTCTAGCTTTTTAACCTGGAATAAAGTTGTTCTAGGTTTTAAAAATAATGATTATCTGGTAGTGGAAGCCAAAACTGAGCTTATTTTTGTCATATTAAGGACATTTAAATGTATTAGCTTACTTTAAATGTATTAGCTTAAAATATGATAAAATAATTATGTAAGGACAAAACGATGACAACCATTGCTTTGTCAGTCAGATATGGTCCAATTGTATGACCACGGAGTCCATAAATATATATAATTCATATTAATATTGTCATTCCAATATCGTTCTCCTTCACAAGAAGGGGGACAAGAATGATATAGGGAATTACCGACCCATTAGTTTAATTTCACATATTTACAAAGTTTTCATTAAAGTCATTGAGAGAAGGATGGCAGGCGAATTAGATCGCCACCAACCACCCGATCAAGCTGGTTTCTACGTAGAGAAAGGTCTATCGTAGATAGACCACCTGCACACTTTGAATCAAATTATAGATAAATTCAACGAATTCAATAAATCTCTTTACCTAGCTTTCATTGACTACACCAAAGCGTTCGACAACATCAACCACTCAGCAATTTTTACAACACTGGAATCCCAAAACATCAACACCACATATATAAATCTACTGAAGTCAATATACAAACACAGCACAGCCGCCATTCAAATGCAAACAGCTGGAGCCACGTTTAGAATACGTCGTGGAGTAAAACAGGGTGACCCGCTTTCGCCTAAACTTTTTACATCAACTTTAGAGGAAATATTCAAAAAACTCTCACAATCATGGTCATCCAAGGGCATAAACGTTGGCGACAAAAAATTAACCAACCTCCGTTTTGCGGATGACATCGTCCTGTTCACCACTTCAGCCGGGGAACTCGAGACTATGCTGCAAGAACTAAGCGCGGCAAGCCTAGAAGTTGGACTGGAAATGAATATTACAAAAACCCAAATTATGTGCAACGGTACTAAGCGTAGAGTGGAAGTAAGCAAGTGTTGATGTGTACACATACTTGGGCCAGATAACATCCTTCAAAAACAGGCAGGATAAAGAAGTTGAAAGACGAATCCAAAACGCCTGGAAGAGCTTCTGGTCCATGAAGGAGCTTATGAAGGGAAACCTTCCACTGACACTGAAGCGCAAACTCGTTGACATGTGCATTCTACCCGTCCTGACGTACGCCGCATAAACATGGTCTTTGACTGAAGCACAAAAGTCCAAACTCAAGGTTTGCCAACGTGCCATGGAGCGCAACATACTAGGTGTCAGAAGAATTGATCGCATTACAACACGACCTTGCGCTCCAAAACTCGCATAAGGGACGTTGATATAAAATCCGCGAAACTGAAGTGGGACTGGGCGGGACATGTCTGTCGCATGCACAGTGATTGATGGGCAAAAATTTCAACAGTGTGGGTGCCACAAGATGGTCACCGTCGTCGCGGCCGGTCTCGTAGAAGGTGAAGAGATGATTTTGAAGCATATTTCCAAAACTGGCAGTTGGAGGCCAAAGACCGAGACGGGTGGCATGAGAGAAGGGAGGCCTTTGCCCTGCAGTGGGACGTAACAACGTAAAATAGGCTACATAAAAAAAATAATATTTTCAAGTTTTCACGTGTTGTAAGACGAAGCGCTTTCCATTCCATGGCCAGTCAATACGTGTCACGAAGATTCATTAATTTAATAAACTCCGGACACTAAGTCTCTCCGTCCTTTATAAAGAATCTCTCTATCCTCTAAAATGAGAGTATAGGCATGAAATTAAAACAAATGAAAAATATAAAGAAAGTAATTTTACATACAATAACACATATATAAAATTATATCTTTGCAATATGCTTTAATTGTATAACGCAGAACAATTATTTCTCGTACAGAGGTTGCGCTAATTGAATATTCGAGATGATCTCGTACATGCAACTGTATGTGGAATAAAATATTTATATTCTCATAAACTTTGTATAATGCTTTTCTGTCGGATGTCCCTTTATCTACACTAGCTTTTACCTACGGCTTTCAGGATGGCACTTTAGTTGCTCAAGGTAGTTCTCGTTGCAGGCATTGTGTCTGTGTATATATATATATATATATATATATATATATATATATATATATATATATATATATATATATATATATAAAGCTAGATACTCCAGCTTTATATATATATATATATTTTTTTTTTTTTTTTTAGCTTCACGCTTTATCCCGCACAAGGCAGGGTAGGCAGAGGGAACTGCAGGGACCGTGGGAACCTAGTGTTAAGACACTCCGTTGCTCAGTCCCTGCTTTCTCCGTCCCCGCTTTCCGCCGTTTTCGAGGCATTGCGTGTTGAGTGGCGGAACTCAACGCCACGCTTTGCCTAGTTTACCAGAGCGAAGAAAATGGAAATAGAAAAATCCATCTTCTCCCACTGGGGATCGAACCCAGTAACCGTCGCGTTACAGGCAGACGTTGCGCCTCTGCGCCACGACGGAAACTTTATATATGTTTGTATCAATTGCTTATTAATACGTACAATAATATGTATTATTAAATTAATTATTACTTTACTTCTACTGTAAAGACATTTTAAAAAATAGCTGTCCCTGCATTGCGTAGCTTTTAATAAATAAGTACTCACTCAACGAGCCTGTGTAGAATTCTCTAAGGGTACACTTAAGACACCCTCACATTTAACTTAATTAAGGTGAAATTGTCACTTAAATATAAAGTTGTTGGTTTGATTCTGTTGGGAATAATTTAATAAAAACAATATACTAATTATTTGTTATGTATAGGGCTTCTTTTGTTTGATTCCGTAGTAATTTCAAATTGATTAACTAAATTTTTCATAATTTTTTTGCATTGCTTTTTTGTTTTAATTTGATAAGCTTCACATTACTAAAAAAAATTATGGATATTGGTTTGTTATAGCTTTTTATTATTATGTACCTTAAAAAATCCATTTTTAAGTTTTCCTTTTCACATTATACAAGGTAGAACGCGGTCGATCAAAAAAAGTGGAAGATAATATAATACTTAATATATAGATTATATTCATTACAATGCGATTTTATAATTTTGATGCAGTTGCGTTTGATTTTCATCTATATATTAAGTATTATATTAGTCTTTCACAAACAGCGACACAGACATTTGGAAAAAATGTAATCCTATAAGACTTTCGATTATTCCTTTCATTTAGATCAAGTTCTGAAAAAAATGGGAAGTATTTCATTGACCTGCTTGGCTTAAGTGCAAATATTTTTACTATAGCTTCTTTGCCAATATATAAATTTTGGTTTATTTTATGCTTTTTATATAATTATTAATATACTTATTATATATTTATTATATATTATTTAATAGTGAAAAGTTTACTTAGAGAAACCTTTAGATGCTCTTATTTACGACATCAGGTGTAACATTCTTGAAAATGGACGTAAAATTATAGTTACTTTGTGAACAACTAGATCATTCATACAAAGCCATAAATAACCCGCATAAATTCTGGAGGCTATTCATCTTGTGAAATTTATAAACATGTGTTGTAGGTTTTACGATCCACCTTAACTGTACGGTTAGCGTCATAACGCTGGAATCGGTCGTAAAGGTGACTTCTGCGCGCCTATGATATCCTGCTACTTCATAAAGATTTATAGGCAGTTATTATGCCTTGTAAGGTCAAGTAGAAAGAAAAAGTATGTATATACTTCAAAATATTTTTATGGAATATAAAAAATATGGATTTTTATTAGAGCTTTTATCATAGGAGGTTGATAGTTGGTAGAAAGGGTATTAGGAAAAGCGTTGCTTTTTCATTAATAGGTTAATGGAGTTAATCTGCAGATAATATTGCTTTGGATTATGAGCGTCTTCATCTTTTTAATTAAATCTCTTCAACATAAACAAAACTTTGAAATTTACCCAAATTCGAATTTAAGTAATTTTATTCAAAATAAAAATGCAAGTTTCATTTTTTTAATGTCAAAAACAGAACCACCAGTTTGCTAAAGTTAACGCCTCAGACATGACAAAAATCGACGCAAGAAACTCAGCACGGGACATTTCTTTTTTTTACATGGTCATAGAGTTTTACACTAATTAATTTTTGACAATACGTTTGAAACAGACTGGAGCGTTTCATTCCAAAGGTGTTGTCATTAAAAAATCTTCAATCTATCAACCTTTAACACACAAACGTCTTTTCACAATTCTTTTAAACTGTGATATAGAGCATTGTTGAATGTTTATGGGATCCTTTTGTAAAAAAGTTCATATTGTCCCATGAAAGAATTTCATACTGGTTGCAATCAAGCTAAAGCGCTGTAAGTTCAGGCCTATCTCTAGTACAAATATTATGTGTATCACAAATCTTGGTAAAATCATTAATATTTTTAATATGCTTTTATTAGTTTCACTTGTAACTGAGTAACTCTCCTTGCACTGTGAGACTGTGGCTTATATAAGTTGTCAGTATATCCTACTAGCATATTAGTCATGTTAGCCGAGTGGTCTGAGGTGCGGAGATGCAGTGACTTTAGATGTTGTGGTCGTGGGTTCGAACCCCCGCCGTACCAGTGAGAACAATATATTGTTTTTTAGTCTATTTTTATTTGATTTTTATTTTATTGTTATTTAATTTTTATTTATTTATTGTATTTTCGTATATTAAGCAACTGAAACTATATAGTACATTTATAGAGATTCGAGTATGAAGAGAAAGGGAAAAGGAATGACCAACTCAATAGGAAAATATGACACAAAGCGCCCCACGCTTTTTTCACTGTTTTTAACTTGTTTTAAGAATTATTGTTGACTTTTTAGTTTCATATACTTAAAAAGCGTTTTGTTTAGTTTTTTTTTAACTATGTTTATTATTTACTAGAAATTGATATATTATTCAATCATTTGTACCTTTTGTTGCAGCCTTCCAAAACAAAAATGAAGAAAATATCATATACAATAACATATATCGTCTTTGCCTGTTCCAGGAAAAATTGGGATCAATCATTCATAATAAATATACATATTTGGAGATTTTGCGTCAATTTTCTGCATGTGTAATCATTATGGCAAGCTTTTTTCTTGATTTAAAGGTGTATAACATTATATTATTTGTGTATATAATATTTCAAGTGTGTATCGTTATAACATAATTATTTAAGAATCTTATACAGATCTTATGTACCTTCTATTTTCTTATCTTTTATGAGAAAAAAATATATAACTTAATTTATTACAATCTTAAATATTATCATAAAGAAGGTAGCGTCTCGAGAGTTTCGCTTTCTTTACATCTTTTGTCTTATATCTTATTTGTAACAATAAAAATACGGCGCGACTACAATTTTGAACAAACTTCAGTCATTGTTCCTTTGGAAAATGAAAATTTGCATGTGAATACAAAATATATTGCTGTTGTTAACTTAATATTTCAGAGTAATCTAGTTGTTAAATAATTTATATATTTTTGCATTTATTTTAAAAATAAATAGAACAGTTCG
Organism: Dione vanillae; assembly: GCA_037178615.1. Lineage (NCBI taxonomy): Eukaryota > Metazoa > Arthropoda > Insecta > Lepidoptera > Nymphalidae > Dione > Dione vanillae. The sequence goes on along the minus strand of JAZFAU010000243.1, from coordinate 471,930 downwards.
TTAAATAATTAAATGTATATTTAATTACCTCCAAAATAAGAGTCCTTTGTTTATCTGTAGAAAAAGTATGTCGAGTCAGTATGTCTTCTCGCCCTGTCCCGCATATGGCAGGGTAGGCAGAGAGAACTTTAGGAACTAGAGGAAGCTAGTGTAAAGACACTCCGTTGCTTAGTCCCTGCTTTCTTCGTCCCTGCTTTCTGCCTTTTCGAGGCATTGTATATTGAGTGGCGGAACTCAACGCCATCTCGTGTCACTGGTGTCAGATTTAGCAATGGTAGAGGTTACTCCAGTGCATTCGGTCGGGGGTGGAGAAATTTCTAAATCTTGATATTCTCTATTTCTATCTATCTCTATCTTACACTCGTTAGATGAGCACCTGCACCTACCAGAATATCCGAGTACCAGACAAAATTTAGCTGTAAGCCTCGCTTGGGCCTTACAGCAGGCAATGATCTTCCACTAGTCTTGAGGTAGCTATTTTTTAGTTTATTTAATTTTATTTAGAAAGGCAAGATTGTATACAAAATTAATACTTATTAACATAATTACAATGTTTTATCTAGTATTTAAGTACTTTAAAGAGATTGTAGATTGTCTAGAAATATCTAAATTTGTTTTAATAAATATAATAATATATTACGATTCTTTTTAAATTCTGAGCAGTTGCATTATGGCTATGTTGCACAGTGAGAGTAATTGGTTTAGACGAGAATAAAAATGTTACTTAGTTAAACCATTTTTTATGTTATATTAAATAAATTGGCCTGAATCTTAAATAACTTTTACATTTTTTTTAAATAAATAGTGCCCCTGAGTGAGGATCAAAATGAAAACCAATAATATTATTTGGTGTTATTAATATTATAAATATAAGTATTTGGTAAAGATATATATGATGTTGACTCGATTTATAAAATATATTCTCACAATTATTTCAAATTTAAACCAAATAGGTATATAAATAAAATATCCTCAACAAAAATATCTTCTGGTATTTTTATATAATAAATAATATAATAATAATTATTTTCAATATTTTATCCATAAAGAAGGTCATACATCCGTAAGCAAGGTGACAGCTTGATAAATCCCCATAATACCAGTAACAGGTGCGTACTCTTGACATTGACAGAGGATTATTTTGAGACGTCTCAGAGGATGCGTCTGAGTGAAAGCGAAATATCATTCTAAGTAAATATTTAAATTGAATTGAATTGAAATTTGCACCTTTGTTGTTGTTACTTTTAATATCATAAAATGTATGTCGTTGATTCAAGCAATGCAAGCAATGAATTAAAATAAAAGAAAATATCGGTCAAGTGTGAACTGCATTCATGCATCTATTATAGGGGTTCTATACAAACTCCATGCTTGCATGTCACCAGTAAGTATAACTTATAAAACTTAAACTTGCGTTCACTAAATTCAGTTTCTTTGAAATAATTTACATTTATCTTTGTAATGGTTTTTAGTGATTGTAAAGAATTTTTGTTAAAAAATAACTAAAATTTCCTATTTTAATGTTTTTCCTTAATTTTTGTAGTAAATTTTTGATCACAAGACTTGATTGCGTTGCTTAAGCAGCGTCTGTTCTATATTGTCTCAGTTCTCTAGAAAACCCTAAAAATATGGAAAACTTTTTCACATCCTCTCGACGAAGCTTTAAGCTTTAGCTATGGCTGACCAAAAATAAATTGTTTTCTCAGTTAAAGTTTTATCGAAAAACATTTGCCGCAAGCTTTTTTAATATTGAAAAAAGCTTTTTAAACAACGCTCTCAATATAACCACACGTGGATTAAGCGAAGGTAGTGTGTTAGAAATAGAATCCATTGTTTAATTGTATTTAAGCTCGCGTTAGATGTTTAGCTAAATGTGCTTAACGTGTTTTTGCTTAATGAAAGATATGTTAAAAGGTATTATTGTTCTCCCTCCCAATTAAATATTATTTCGTTAGAGCGTTATATAAATGATATATAAATAATGATTTAATTAACTAAGTACAAAATATATATAAGAAGTTTATTTTTAGTATATCTCTATATTTATACATAAGATTCAACTTTTTGTACGAAAACTTGTTATAAAAAAGAAAACTCCGTTAGACAAAAATTAAATATTTGGAATTCTTTTGAAGATTTTATGTTGTTTTTAAAAGTGAATCATAAAACAAAGCGGAAGCTATAAGTAATCTATTAAGTATTAGAGAAGCTTTCAGTAATGTCCTAGAAATTAAGACATGAAGAAAATAAAATTGTACTTTATTTTACTGAGTAATAAAAAAAGCGACAAATTAAAAATGCCACGTGTTATGCAATTTGTGCTCATTTTAACAAATTTGCATATTGAATGGTAATCATGTTTGCACTTTGTCTAAGCAAACTGAAAAAATAAAAATATTAAAAAAAATAAAATAATAAGTTACTTACTTCTTTTGTTTATTTAATAGCGTTTAATTACTCAATGGATTATTTAGAATCTTGGGGCGAAAGTGGAGAACAGAGTGTTTTAATATCAAGTCAGCTCTGCATCAGTTAAAAAAGTAAAAAAAATCTGTCTATCCCGCATGATACTAAAAATATCTTCATATCCCAAAAATAAACCGAAAGTATTCCTTTTAACTGTGCAAATACAGCGTTTTATACGTATAAACTCTATCAAAGTTCTCGTCTAAATGTGTCGCCATTTGTTCGCATGAAGACTACAATATTCCGCGATTAACCTGGATTACACTCTCGAAACCTTGGAACTACGCAACTAAAGCACTTTTCATTTTCTCAGCCCCAAGAAAACGGCAATCTTTGCAAGAATAAAGCTGGCATATTAGATCTATGTAGGGCCAATCCTTGGTTTTATGCCAAATTAGATTGTTTTGGTTTGAATGAAATGTATGAATGTTCATTTGTGAAATACATGAAATCTGTAAGATTTGTTTCAGCTTATATTAGAAAAAGCACTTATTTTTTAAAAACGTTTTTTCATTAAGAAGAAAATATTAAAAATATTAATTTCTATTACTAGTACACTAGGTAGTCACAGTTAGTGTATAAATCACTACATATGTATAGTCAAAGGCTTGATTCGATACAGAGATAATATTGTCAATATAACCCATAGGTATATAATAAGTAGCTATTTTGTTAAATTTATTTTTTATACGCTTATAATTTATATATTCTACAATAGAAAACGTCAATAGAAAAACAGATGTATATATTTTGTTAGCAAAATCATATATATTTAGTTGAAATTAACATTAAATCTTTAATTAAGCTGAGCCAATGTATAAAGATAACAGCCAAAATACAAGTAATAGACGAGACGACTCGAGGCCGCCGAAAATTAGACTGGAAACCTTATTTGTCTACGCGGAATTTGAATTTATTTTATCAAGCTCGGCGTATTTGTATAATTCAATTGCTGACAGTTTGTACTGGGAGAAACAAACGTTTGAAATATTTATACGAATAACGTATACACGTGTAAATCTTTACCGTGATATATTATTAAAATAATAAAATTTATATATAATATATAATGATGATAACTGAAATAAATAAGTTTTTGAATGGGGACTGCGTCGCGTTGGTAGTTAGGATTTAAACAAAATAATTAAACGAATAATGGTTGGATGCGAAGCGCCGATAATCGGGGTCAGTCAGTAGTCAGTCATTCAAAATACTTAAGATAAGCACCATTACAGATACTTGTAACCGGCACAGGACAAGGGGAAGCTGATGATGATAATAATAAGTATTTAAGTTTTGGTCGTATCTCAAAAACGCCAAATCCACACTTTTACAGACGAAATTCGTCTATTTCAAATTATACTATATGGCACAACACTTATATGCATTTTGATTATATGACTAAATTCTTTAAATGAAATACCATACCTATATAAGAGATTGACCATGTTAAAATAATACACTTTTTATACAAACTAACTATCGAGTCTACTTTTAACGTGTAATAAATATAAAACTGATCATTGTTATCTAATTCAAGGGAAGAGGAGGGAAGGGGAGGAAAAGGGAGGGAAGGAGAGGGAAGAAGAGGGAAGGGGAGGGATTTTTACATTATATATATGTCACTTAGAATAAAATATCGACGAATCGCTAACTAAACTAGCAGCAACAATGGCCGTCGCCCTGTACCTTTATTAAGACATAGTTAAACTTGTCCCCGTATAGTATTTAAAGGGAATCTAATGTAAATGTAGTGTAATTTAATATATGTGTACCGTACATAGCAGGGTAGTCCGGAGGGATCAGAGGGAACCGTGGGAACCTAATGTTAAGATACTCCGTATCCTGCTTTCTGCCCACTCGAGGCATTGCTTGTTGAGTGGCGGAACTCAACGCCGCGCTGTGCCTAAATGAACTCACAAACCGTCGCGTACGCGTACATTTAGTAGTAGTAATTTGTATATATAATTTGTATGGTACATGTACATATTATATCATATATTTTGTTTCCTACATATATGAATGAACGGGCAATAGAAAAATATGACAAACATTGTTAACACTGGCAAATAGATTTGCGTAAGTAACCACTGAATTTCATCCCAGCATTTCGTGTTCACATGCGAGTTAAATGAAATGGGAATTGTTTTAGGTGCTCGGTCTGCTTTGAAATTGTCGTTACGAGGACTTTTTACTCATTTGTACGGGAATATTATGAGACAGTCGGGGACAAAAATGCAATAAAGACCTAAATGTATACAATTCTGTATAGGCGTTCCGTGGAGTGTAGTAAAAATAAATTATATGATATGAAAGTGGACAATTTATGTTTAATTATTATGTATGTCCTATATATTAAAAATATCTGATATAGAGCTACTGAGAGATGATGCGCACCTACGAGAACTAGCTACGATTTCTTGAGGAATGATCAAAAGGGAAGTAGCAGTGCTTTTGCATTGCATTTGAATAAAAGGGTAAATAAATAGATTTCTCGTTAACCAAGCTATCTAAGCTACAATTTGCTTAAAATATGAAATTTTAGGGATTAAAAATATCCTTCGCTTTAATAACTAGACAGACATATCATGGTCTACGACGTAATGAGTAACTTACCAAAAACATATATATGTAACTTAATAATATATATTTGTCTCTCTTTCAGCTTCACGCTTTTACCCTCTTATAGCAGAGGTAATCGCAGGAACCTTGGGAACTTAGTGTTATGATACTCTGAACCCTGCTTTCTGCCATTTCGAGGCATTGCATGTTGAGTGGCGGGAATCAAGGCTTCGCTTTGCCTTATTACCAGAGCGAAGGAAATGGAAATGGAAAAATCCATCTTCCCCGAGTGGGAATCGAACACACAAATCGTCGCGTTTATAGGCACTAAACTCCGTCTACTCCGTCTACTCCGTCGTGGTCTCTGCGCCACGACGGAGGTCTCCAATTCTTCACACTACATATTATTAAATTATAACTTGGTATCACTTTTTGAGCCTTCTGGTAAATATATCTTTGCGATATTATCATAAAATCACAGGCAAACGTTAATTTAAGCATATAATGTGGGCAATAAAATATATGATATAACATGTACATATACCATATATGAACAAATTGCTACTATTACTTGTTCAAGTAAAAATTATTTCTTTAGAAAATACGACAAAAGATACCTGTAATAAACATAAAACTAGAAGTGAGGTTAATTCGGAATTAAAAAATCTTTTACATTGATTTTAAAATATAAAAGACGATATGTAACTTGGTGAAAGTAATAGAAAAGTTAAAATAAAATTCTTTTATTAACCATTTCTTTTGGTTTTTTTAGATGTTTATTAGAGTTCATTATGCCCTAATCCATTCGCTTCATCTATCTGGGCTTTCTTTTGTTTCTTAATACGTATTTGAATTGTTTTGCGTCGATTTGCTTTTTGTAACTATGTTTATTGAAGTATCTAGCTTTGAAATATCTTTTAAGATCCTTAAGCAAAGTCTACATGTAAAAATGTTTGAACACCGAAGAAAAAGCTTCGAGCCAAAGCGTTTAGGCCACGAGGTTTTTTATTAGTTAAATTAGGGTAATTGTTTTAAAGTATATTATTTTTTTGAAAAACAGGAATTTAAATAAAAAATTAAGTTTTCGTAATTTATTTATCATTACTGTTATCGAAGCCTTTATTTCACCCTTATCACAAACCATGGTGCATGACATGGGCTTAGAGATATAAAAGAAAAGAAAAAAGGATTTCTATGGGATTCATACTATCTGATTTTTATCTGACAAATGGTTCTTTTTGCGGAGAACGCAGAGGAAATTGACCAAAATATATTTAGTTTTCCTTTAAAAAAAAACATTATGGAGTAGACGAAACATTTTAAATTTCTATATTGTTAACATTTCTGCAATCTGGATTGAAGTTTTTGAAAGAAAGTGAAGAAGCATAGTAATTTTTAGTAAAATTAGTTAACTTTATAATAATGTTATAGTAATATTAAATCTTAAGAATCTTTCTTAATAACAAAGCTGACATTAAAATAACGTTCGAACAAAACTTTAGTACCCTTAGTTTATCTAAATTTAGCTAATAGATGATTTGAGGGTATAAATTCGAAACCATAACTAAAAATTGCACAAACAAAAAAGGACAATAGGTTACTTTTTCGTGTGATTATGAAAGGAAAGGGTCCGGCTCCGGTTTTAAGGTTATAACGTAATAAAAAAGTATAATAAACAATTATAACCCCTACCCACATTCTATTTTGGAGTAGGATTACTGAAAAATCAATGTGTATTGTATCTTTACATATCAAATACCACATCCATAAACTGTTAAAATTCTTACTTACTATTAAAATAAAAAAAAAAATCATAAACAACAAAAAATAGTGTCAATATACTCTGTTTTCCCTATCCGCCCTTTATTTGTGACATTTAGCTCAAATAGCGAATCACAATGTAGATAGCACTTCATTGCTTTGCCTCTAAGTGGGATTCGAACTTACAACCCTCTGGCTTACAGTTAGACGCTGTACCGGTGCGCCTTAAAAATGTGAAAAATAGCTTTGTGACACTGCCGTACTGTATAACTCAACCCGTGACGGACAGCCAATGTTAGATAGTTCACAAAAAACTCGGCACCCGGCCAAATTGGCATACGAGCTAAACCGCAAAGATGCAAATAGGTCGAAAAATGTACTTGCCACTCAAAAAGAAAGCGCTCTATCGGTTGACATTTTGTTTTGTGTAGGTGAGAAAGCTACTGAGATCTTAATACGTCATTGTTGAATTGAAAGTACGTATATGGAAATATATTTTTAACATAGGTGTAAGAAAATCGCGTGTGTTATTATTTGCCAAAGGAATTGAAGAAAATATTATCCATCGCATTGTAGATATGTTTTTCTGCATCAATATTAAAAGGGGGTCCCCTTCCCCTTCCCCTTTTGTTATATCCAAAAAGAGATATGAATTTGAACGGTAAAAAGATCAAGAGGAAGATAGGTCAAAATGTTTTATACTTTTCTAGAAGTTTCTAGTTTTATTTTATATAATATGTACTATAAATATTTATCTTATTGATTATATCAATCGTTTGTTATGTATGTATGAAATTGTATCTTATATGAAATTTACTTATTTTATTTTAATATAAAATAAAGAATGAAGATTAGTGACTTAATTAAAAGCCTCTCCACTTGACAGAACAATTTGAAACTTGGGATATCATTATTAAACATTAAACTGTGTTATATTCTCACATATTTTAGATATTGTCATTTTTATTCATGAATGAATGTTGCCACTTTGTTATGCATTGTCATCGAAACCAAACGTGTGTACAAAATTTCAGCTCAATCGGTCGGAGGAAATCGGCTTAAAATTCAGCTCAAAAATTTGTTTCGTACATGCTGCCTATTTACCTACCTAACAAAGATATACTAATGTATATAAATTTGTCAAAAAGTTCAAATCTTGTCAAATGATTGAAAATTTGACTTTATGTGAAACTTATATACACTAATCTACCTTATTGAAATGATTTTTGTTTTTCAATATAAAATCATGAATAATATTGAATAAATAATAAGAATTGTTGAGGCGCAGAGGCATAGCGTTTGTCTGTAAACTCGACGGTTTGTGGGTTCGATTCCATCTCGGGGAAGATTGATTTCTATTTCTTCGCTCTGGAAAATAGGCAAAAGGCCATTCAACACACCATGCCTCGAAAAGGCGGAAAGCAGGGACAAAGCAACAGAGCGTCTTAACACTAGGTTTCTATGGTTCCTGCAGTTCCCTCTGCCTACCCTGTCATGAGCGGGATAAAGCATGAAGATATTTGTGAATAATGCATTTTGAATATAAATGTATATATAAAATGTTAGTATTTGCATATTTGCGCTTATTTGTTTGATGCCGCGTATGGTGTCAAGAATGGCGAAATTTGAGACATTATGTGGTGACTAGCGTAGCGTAAAGACCACATTTAATGAAAACGTATGTATTATAGTAATAATTATTTTAGAACAATTTATATCTGATTTAAAACAGTGATTATTTAATTTGTGTATTAAACAAGTAGTGTTAATACTCTAACATTACGGTATAGTAATTTTACTCACTCAATTGCTACTCGCTTGTTAGTTTTCGTGTTACATTAGGACGTTACTGTTGTGGTAGAGTTTTTTCTATTGTCGACATGGATTTTTTTAAAAGGATGTCCTTTTATGATATCTCTAATTAATATCCTTTTGTGTATAATTGCCATCTAAATGCCTATATTAATTAATTTAGAAACATCAATAAGCTTAATTAACTTAGATAAAGAAGTTTAATTTTTAAGCGACTTTAAAGAGAGAAAGATTTTTCAAGTTATTTTGCAACTTTATTGTGCGATTACTGCTGCAATTACGAATGGGTTTTACTCTACGTTTCTTCTTAACTTCACAGGTCATTTATATCTGCGTTTACCAAGACGGTTTATAGGTTCCATTCCCATTCGAGGAGATTGAACTATTTTCATTTTCTTCCCTCTGGTTACGAGTCAATGCCCGACGCCGAGTTGTGTCACTTAACACACAATGCCCCGAAAGACTAGAGTGGATTAACACTAGTGTGAAGCTAAACTAAATGAAATTTGACAAAAAGTAAAACTTACAATAAAAATATATAAATAGAGTATTTAGTTTATTTGATTTAAAATGAATGCAACGCTGTTAAATTAAATTTTATCAACTTTTGTAAGTACTTTCCGTTGACCTACAATAACGGAATAGATGTCAAGTCCCACTTTATAATTGTATTTTGCTAATTTTAACAAATATAATTGTACAATTTAGAATTATAGTTAAGTGTATATTGCATCCAGTAATTTAATTTCAACAGCAAGAGCAATATACGGGGACGGAGAAAGCAGGGACTAAGCAACGGAGTGTCTTAACACTAGGTTCCCACGGTCCCTGCAGTTCCCTCTGCCTACCCTGCCTTGTGCAGGATAAAGCGTGAAGCTAAAAAGAAAAAAAAGAGCAATATAACTTACCTAATTTATATAAAGTATACAGGGTGAGCTCAAACTTTGAACATCAGCGTGATTTATTAAATTTTCCGATTTGAAAAAATAGCGAGGTCGCGTTGTTTATTGAATTTTAAAATCCCGTCCCAAACAATCCGCAAAGAGGCGACGCTTTAACCACAAACTGATTTTTATTTGACCTCTTTCACTATTTTCACGTCAGGTTTGGAAATAGAAAATTCTCGAAACTTCTTCAACTACTCTAGTTTCAATGATATTTGGAAAAATAAGGTGGGATGTATTGAAAACCTTTAGCTATTAAAACTTTGAACTAGTTTCAAATGAGCCTCTTTTGGCGTTCGTGAGTTTTTGCAGTTTTGTATTTCAACTTTACATAGAATGAACACATTTCGTTTTTATAAAAAATTGTGACCTAACAACAACAAAGAAAATCCTGATTTAAACAAATTATCGTAATAATCATGTTTAATCAGTAACTATACATACACACACAAACACAAATATAAACATAATATCTTCACGCTTTATCCCTAGCTAATAGTTAGAGAGAACGGAGCGCCAAACGCTCTCTGCATACTCATCTCTCAGCGGTCTCTGCATTTGCTTCGTCAACTGTCGTTAGCCTTATTTTCCACATGGTTCTGAATACATAATTAATCTGGATTTAGAAAGGTTAAAAGTTACTTTAAAGAAAAACACTGAAACACGTGTAGACCATATGTTTCGAGCGTATTTTGAACGAGATTCCTCGTGATTGTGTATCGACACAAATCACCTAAGAGCAAAATTTCAAAGTTTCTTCCACTACGAATCGTTGCAATCTTGCAACAGCCCCGATTAATATAATTGCATCGCATGTCCTCTTTATTTGGACTATCTTTAGCATTGTGTGGCTTATTACTGCGCAATGACTTACCAGACAACGGAGATATCAGCAATTTACATATAACACATTGAGTATGATTTATATCTTTATTGTTCTTTATTTTTACATTGACAAATGTAAAGTATTAGAAATAAATAATAAGCATATAAAATGGATATTTATAAATATTAAAATTCCATTCAAATGAATTTCTGCTTTGATCAGTACTGGACGGAAGACATCAGTCAACGTCGGTCACGTCCGGACGCAGACCGGAGGACTCTATGATTCAATAAGCTAAATTTAGCAAATACGTATATAATTGTATATTAGATTTTTACATGATATGTTGCATTACACCCTTATTGTTTAGATAGAATTGTAAATGACCACCATTTTGTTACGCTTGCAATCCTATATTTCATTATAAGGTGCTATGAGTTGAAGAATATATAATCCACTTGTGCTGACGTAGTACTTTCGTAGATATGATTCATTTGTGTTCATCTTCTTCTTCTTCTTCTTTTTAATTATGGCGTTCACTTCGCCAATGCACAATTCACTTCGCCAATGTCACGTTGAATGAAGAACACACAAATGTAGAATGTAGGGTAAAAAAGAGACATCGATTGTAATTCACCGATTGGCATATTTCAACAAATGGTGGACGTCGAATGACGGATAACGTATGATGGATGACACATGACAGATAAAAGAAAATGGGTGGTGGGTTATTGGTGATGCAGTCATCGGCCGATGAAGGACGATGGGCGGTTTATACAACTTCTCTAGTAAGTATAAAGCGAATACAAAAATATCGTATCGAAGCATTGTCGTAATATCAAAATGTAATACTAAGTTTATGTTGTTATAAAAAATGCGAATTCTAAAAGTCATAAAATATGTACTAAATCTGTTTGAAAAAAAATCAATCTATTTTTCATTTAAAACCGGTTAAGATATTAGTTTGAAAAATAAATAATTTAATGGCTCGACCAACTTCGATATTGAAATAATTTTAAAATGGACAAACAAAAACAAGTTATGTTTATCAAACATTATAACCCCAGTGTTTAACTGGGGTTCCACGGTACCTACGGTTTCCTATACCTATCCTGCTATGTGCGGAATAAAGCGTGAAGCTATACAAAAATTATTATAATTATAAACTAAATGTATCAACCCATAATAAACTACCATTGTAACCCAATCCGTACGTTAAAACACACGCACAACTCTGATAGAACTAGTTTACTTAAACAACTTTCTGCCACGCTTTCGTGACTTGAATACTAACGAAGTATCGAAAACATTACCTAAAATTATGTACTGGGATCGATTTGGAGTTACACTTTATACAGCCTAATATAAGGCCCATATTCATTTGGAAATAGCCAACGTAATTTTCGAGACCCGATAAGACCAATTTAACTTTGTATATGACACATCGTTCTTGGTTCATATTTTCTAACCTCTAAGGTGGTTTTTGATTTTGACAAGTTGTTTAATAATATGATATTCATACTGTCAGTAACTTAAATTGAGTGTGGTATTATAGATTTGATTACTCTTTCAATTGCTTTCATGGCTGTCAGGAGCGTGACGCAGTGTTTAGCAATTAGAGTATGCGGCTGTGAATAAGTTTACAAGTTTAAGACCTTGTTTTCTATTTGTTTTTTAGATTGCTAGAAATCTATAAAGCTATTTATTGTTTAACAGATTATTATAATTAAAAAAAATAAGATATATAAGTTCAACAAGCATTTGTGTAGATTAATATTCTATTAACCGTCGTGGCGCAGAGGCGTAAGTATCTGCCTGTAAACGCGACGGTTTGAGGGCTCGATTCCCACTTGGAGAAGATGGATTTTTCTCTGGAAACTAGGCAAAGCGCGGCGTTGAATTCCGCCACTCAACACGCAATGCCCCGAGTAAGGTGGAAAGCGGGGACGGAGAAAGCAGGGACTAAGCAACGGTTATTGCAGCTCCCTCTGCCTACCCTGCTATATGCGGGATAAAAGCGTGAAGCTATAAAAAAAATATTCTATATATTTAATATGATATATTAGTGAATTATTTGGGTTGTTCATTGTTTATTTTTTCAGTGGAAGCTTATTTTAGTTGTTTATATACAAGACAAAAAATATACTTTATATTTTAAGAAGTTGTCGTACCGCAGAGGCGTGAAACGTCTGACTATAAGCGCGATGGTTGCCTCATTCTGATTTGTACAAAAAAAATTTTTCTACTATGATAAAACTAAATGCATAGTAGAGAACCATATTGGAATATTAAAAACAGTATATTTATTAAACAAGTAAGTAGGTTGCATAAAATATTTGAATCCCTATAAATCGCTGAACTTACAAAAAATTACAACATCAGTATTTGTACGCTTCGCTTACCTCAACTCAAGACGGGGCAAACAGGTGTATCTTAATAATTCATATTTGTGTTGCCTACTTCTTATGTTTAATACATGTGTAATATATTACAAAATGCCAAAGCCAACGAAATAAGCTAATATTGTGAGGAGCACTTGTTTATTTTCATTACTTTTGTGATGAATTGAAACAAATATTTTTAAATTTTTGTTTGATGAATTGACTTAATGATGATTTAAAAGATAGGTAACTTATGTTATAAAAACTTTTTCGTTGTATAAGATATCACGAAGTTTTGAGTTAAATTGATTCTTTAAATTATTTTATATTTATAAGAAATTTAATATACATATACATATTTTTACTTTAATTATACACTAAATTTTAGTATATTTTACTACCTAAAATCTAATATTAAGAATTTTAGTGAAGTTTCTACCTGATTTCAAGTGTTTGGGTTAAGTAGGGGAACGCAACACAATGCGTAAAATGATCAGAGGAGTGAAAATAAAATAATATATTTTTCCAAGTGAACATCGAATCTAGAGCCAGTGCGTCGACTATTAGATACTATTCCACTGAACTACGTGATCTCATTCCGTCTATAATTTCAACGGTAACAATCGATATAAAAACATTTATCGGTTACCTAAATAAAAACACCAAAAAAAGATACATACATGTATTTGTAAAACTTCAATACACGCAAATAATTGTTATGCTCTCAATATACTTTCCACAACATATCAATACTCTATACTCATTCAATGGATTCATCGAACAAAATTTTTAATCAAGATAATATTGTTGGGGCCGTGTTTATTCATTAATGCATCTTTTGTTGGATATTTAGCTCTATTATTACTTGAGTTCTTTTGTCACGTGTGACAAAACCGTTCCCTTTTACGAAAGACGTGGTAAGAACGGCGTTTACTGGGAATTTTGTAATTTAATTATATTAGGCCCTCGTGGCGCATTGGGATAGCGATTGGACTGTGATGTGATGGTAGTAAGTTTCAATCTTACTTATAATAGTGACTCTAATAAAGCATAGTCCCGTAATGAGTTCTACCATGTTACAAGTAGTGTTTAAACTGGACTTTATGTGGAAAATGAGAAACGTTGTATTTTACAGTAGGATTTCCCTGACTAACTTACTTTATACGAGGTAATGTAAAGAAAATGAAAGTTAACTTTTTTAATATTAGATAACATACGCTAAATTAACTATATTTCTAGGTTACAAAATTTTTAAACATATTATTTTTTTAAAATTTTGAGTGTTTTTTAAATTTTTGTTCACTTCAAATAAATAACTAACACATCACTGTACGTCTTTCCTTAGACTCTTGAACCCATTACAATAATGACACACGAACCCTTCTAGAGGACAGTGTTTAACGCTTTCATACTGATTGTTCACGTTTTATTACGTTGGGAGCGTCACGATATGAGTGATGTGGTACTTCTAGACGTACCAGTGTTAGTTACAAGTACTGTTGAATAAATTTATCAAAATTCAAGGTATACAATAATCTAAATGATAAGTTAACTTATGACTTACTTAGAATGCGAGTTAAATTAAAAGAAGACAGTTGTTATTCTTCTTACATTAATAATACGGAGGAGTCGATTAGTCGTAGCTCACAACAATTTTGGTCTTTTATGAACAATAGTTATTCCAAGAACTCACATGGTTATTACCCAAGTACAATGATGTACAACAACATTTCGTCAAATACCGGTGAAGGCATTTGTGAACTCTTCTCGTCTTATTTTTTCTCAACTTACCAAAAAACGACTGCCTCATCTGTATCAACAAATTTGCATACTATTACAACATTAACTGACTATTCGAAAGGCGATATCTCAACAATAGAAATTACTCCTACAATAGTTGAAAAAGCGCTCAAAGCCATTAAACCTAATAAATCGGCTGGTCCTGATGAAATACCTGCACAATTTCTTATTAATTGCTCTAGACAATTAGCACAGCCATTGTCAATACTTTTTAAGAGATCTATTAACGAAGGCCACATGCCATTAATATGGAAGTCTGCTATTATTTCTCCTATTCATAAAAAAGGCTCGAAACAGAAAGTCGAAAATTACCGACCGATCTCTAAGTTATGTCTGGTAGCAAAAGTTTTTGAGCGAATCGTATACGATCAATGTTACAGTGCAATCAAGTCCCAATTTAACCACCATCAACACGGATTTGTAAAAGGCAGATCAACTGTTTCTAATTTGGCATTATTTTCAGACTTTCTGACTGGGAATGTTGATAATCACAATCAAATTGATGTTATATATACAGATTTTAGCAAAGCGTTTGACAAAATCGACCATAATTTGCTCTTGCTTAAACTAGCCAATATGGGTATAAGAGGTGACCTATTTCGATGGTTCTCATCGTACATAAGTAATAGATTACAAACAGTTGTACTCAATGGCTTTAAGTCTAACTGGTCGACTGTACCTTCAGGTGTGCCGCAAGGGTCATTATTAGGTCCATTTCTATTCATTATTTTCATTAACGATATAGATAATTGCTTCGATGATTCAAAATTTTTACTTTTTGCTGACGATCTTAAGGTTTTTCGTTGTGTTAACAATATTACTGATGCCAATAAACTTCAAAAAGATCTTGATAGTTTTAATAATTATTGTTCAGTGAATAGATTGGATCTCAACGTTAGTAAATGTAATGTAGTTTCATTTAGCAGAAAAAGAGAATCTTTTCATTTCGATTATTGTTTGAAAAATCAGATTTTAACTAGATTAAACTCAGTAAAAGATCTGGGCATTGTATTTGATACTAAGCTTATTTTTGATCAGCATATAGACTACATTACAAGCAAAGCTTATAAAGCATTAGGATTTATTATACGAGCTAGTAAACCATTTAAGAAAATGAAAACCTTAAAAATTCTCTATTGTTCTTTGGTCCGCAGTCACTTAGAATATGCGTCTCAAATATGGAATCCTTGTTATCAAACATATCGTGATAAGTTGGAGTCTATTCAACATAAATTTATTCGATTCATCTCAAACAAATTTCGACTTCCTAAATCAACCTATATAAAAAATTGTACTGACCTGCATCTCGTTCCCTTATTCATTCGAAGAAATATTGCAGATATTTGTTTTATAATAAATCTTTTTAGAGGATCAATTGATTGTCCTGCATTACTTGCTAAACTAAACATAGCAGTTCCCACTAGAATACCAAGACACAAAACTATTTTACATGTTTCTTCCTCTAAGACAAACTTAGGACGTATCGGTTTAATTATTCGCGCTTCCCGTCTCATAAACTCAATTTATCATGAACCTAATGTAGACCTGTTTATGGGCAATATGAACAGTGTTCGCCGTCAATTAACAAACATACTTTTAAAGCACAGTGAATGCAATAACTAATGTTAAGTATACCTATATTGTTATTTGTCTGTATTTGCTACCTATATTGTTATTTGTCTGTATTTTATTCTCTCTATCAATACATAACTATTCGAAAGGGGTGAATTGTATATAACATAGTTACTATTTGTGAAAACTTGTAATTAGCTTCTAGTTACTTAGTTTAAGAACTATATTGTTAAATTAGCTGTAAGTTTTCCTTAAAAAAAATAAAAAAATAAAAAAATAAAAAAAATAACTTTAGTACTTACAGAATATTTATTTAGGCCATTTTTTGCTCTCAATATACTTTCCACAACATATCAATACTCTATACTCATTCAATGGATTCATCGAACAAAATTTTTAATCAAGATAATATTGTTGGGGCCGTGTTTATTTATTAATGCATCTTTTGTTGGATATTTAGCTCTATTATTACTTGAGTTCTTTTGTCACGTGTGACAAAACCGTTCCCTTTTACGAAAGACGTGGTAAGAACGGCGTTTACTGGGAATTTTGTAATTTAATTATATTAGGCCCTCGTGGCGCATTGGGATAGCGATTGGCTGTGATGTGATGGTAGTAAGTTTCAATCTTACTTATAATAGTGACTCTAATAAAGCATAGTCCCGTAATGAGTTCTACCATGTTACAAGTAGTGTTTAAACTGGACTTTATGTGGAAAATGAGAAACGTTGTATTTTACAGTAGGATTTCCCTGACTAACTTACTTTATACGAGGTAATGTAAAGAAAATGAAAGTTAACTTTTTTAATATTAGATAACATACGCTAAATTAACTATATTTCTAGTTTACAAAATTTTTAAACATATTATTTTTTTAAAATTTTGAGTGTTTTTTAAATTTTTGTTCACTTCAAATAAATAACTAAAACATCACTGTACGTCTTTCCTTAGACTCTTGAATCCATTACAATAATGACACACGAACCCTTCTAGAGGACAGTGTTTAACGCTTTCATACTGATTGTTCACGTTTTATTACGTTGGGAGCGTCACGATATGAGTGATGTGGTACTTCTAGACGTACCAGTGTTAGTTACAAGTACTGTTGAATAAATTTAACATAACTTTAGTACTTACAGAATATTTATTTAGGCCATTTTTTTCTTTCATAATATTTGATTGTTCTAACGAGTAGTAAGTTCGAATATAATTTTTTCGGTGTATGAAAAACCGACTTCTGCTCACATTTGAAGAATGGAGTTTTCTTTCACCATATGACAAATATCTTCAAGAACGTATTTACAATACTAAAGGCGACTACATGACAGTATTGTATAAAAGAACATTAAGTAATATTAAGCGGCCATTTGGTTTTACTTTTATGCTACCGTCTTCTATTTATTAATATGTTTAAGTTACCTGTGTAATCCTATTTTGGTTTTAATTTTATGTTAATAGTTAATATAGAAACTTATATATAAAAACTGTTGGATTACCAAATAAATAAATAAGTAAATAAATTTAAATATTATCAGTTATAAATTAGGATAAAATAATATTTTTTCTAAGAGATTATGCCTACGTAAATTTATGGAATGTGTTCAAATCTACCCAAAATTGAAATGACTATATATATATATATATATATATATATACCTACTTTGATATAATTCGTGTCGCACGCGGAGCAGCGCTCGGCTAACGAACGACATATGTAAATCTAGTCATAGCTTATGTCTACGGTTATAAAAAGTCATTATGTATGTTGATATTATTATGTATATTTTAGGAAAATTGTATTTTTTAAATCGTGGAAAGTGAAAACTGTGACAGTACTAGTAATGATTGTAGGATCATTTCATATTTAGAAGATAATTATAATATTAGTGTAATAATTTATGAATAAACTAAAAAACTATGTATTTAATATACATAGTTATCTAAGTTATGTTTTTAAATGTGGATTAGAAGTACAATTTTTATATTTTGAAATCGGCGAAGAGTTTGATTATTATTGTAGCAGGCGCAGGTGGAATGCATAAAGTGTATATATTGTACATTCTGTTTACTGCTACGCCGTTGCGTTTACTACTGACAGTTTTGTCTAACTAAGATGTTCGGTAGAGAACAATAATATTAAAACCGAGAACTATTCAATCCATGCCAATTGAACCAAATCCTTTTATAAATACTTACAGTTAAGGCTATATATAAAAAACGACTTTAAGTTTTAGTCTAACCAGATACAGTGTATCCTGCGAGTTATAAAAAGGTATTTCAAGTAAAGTTGTAAGGAAAACGTGATCAAACCTCATTCGTATTTAAAAATATCTGTACATTTTGCCTTACAAAAGTTCACTAAAGGCACGTGTCAATGATTACACAAAATTGGAAACGTTCACTAAGAGTATGAAACGAGGGAAATCTCCGACAGCAGTTATATAGAATTTCAAATTTACTTCTTTAGTGTGTACTTGTACAGGATGTTTCTGACGCGGCGGCCATTATCATAACTATTTATAGGGGAAAATGTTTTGAGGCTATATACGAAAAACTATTTAATAATTATTAATAGTTTGGGTACATCATCAATTTTTCCATTTCACGATATTTATACGTGCTGTGTAGCGTGTGAGGTGGTCATCTTTAAATATGAATGACGTACTACAAATATACTATTAAACGTTGTCAATCTATACATCAACATTCATTCAGAAAAATAACCATAAGAATAAGAGATATATCTCTGTCCTGCTCTAACAGTATAGTGTACGCTTGCGTCATACTTGACAAATAGCGTTTTATTTTGGAACAATAATTTAATTATTTATTTTGTTTGCAAAAATAGTTTTTATTGTTGAAAATTTAACTTCTTTTATATTTTTTCCAGGTTTACAAAGGCTAGCTAATGCGATGGTTGAAATTAAGCATTACAGCCACATATTTTATATGATATGTTAATATGAAAATACCGCATTTTCCCCTTTTTCCTAAATACTCTACATGTCAAAGCTCTATATAGAGTAATAATATTTAATATCAGAAATTCACTAGGTAGTGAAATGAATTATATATACAAATATGTTTGTAAATTGATTCATCTCTTAATCCTTATATTAATAAGAATTAAGAAATGAACGAAAACTTACGAAATTTTATAACACATAGCCGGGTTAATTTATGTTAAAGAATTACTTTTTCATTGTATGGTTGTAACCTTACATCTCAGTCTCTTTCATATAGGAGAGGGAACCTTCAGTATACCGTTTTATATATTTTCAAAATATTTCATGGTGAGTGGTGGGTGTAAACGCTCTGATTTGTTACCAAAGCGAGAAAAATAGAATTGAAATTTCTTGAGTGGGAATCTAATGTTCAACTGTCACATTTCACGACTCTGTGGCACTGCGATACGACGGCCATACACAGAAATAATTTATGTTCCATAACTTATATCATTTTTACACGTGGTATATATCTAATAAAAATGTTATACAAAAACACAACACAATGTGTAGCTTTATCAATTATGTAATTTATACTAGAGTATCAGTTCAATAGATAAATTTAATCCAAGACTTATGATATATTTTCGTTTCTATTAACTCCAAATCTCACGTTTTTGCATCGTAACAAACGTACGCTTTTGACGTAATCCGATATGTCCAATTAAAAGGCCACGTTAAACAATGACGTTTAGTCAATAATGTATAAATTAGCATTTCTGCATGACGTCAATCAAACTACCTGAAATCTAAATTTGAGCTGTTCATTCAAAATATCGTATACTAAAATAGTACATATATTAGGTGACAAACCGAACGATCGTTTGACGTGCGTCGCGGTTGCGAGTCGACAAAGCGACGAGGCGGTGCGTACTATTTGCCTAATTAATTCGTCTCGTTTATCCATCTACTATGGAAACTCGTGCATGACATTGTTGAAAGCAAAGATATCGACATTATTAGGGGTATGACGAATTGAAAGCTTATGCTTCGTATAAAATTCCATAAAACTATGCTTGAATTTTATAGAATCTGTTATTGTATTTTTAAGGTCGACAAAATTAATTTACAATAACCATAGATCTATTAAAAAGTATTTTAACTATAATAATTGACCATATTATGATATGTACCCATATGTGGATCAGTCAAAGGTTTAAATAATTCTATGATGTTAAATTTTTGCCATCTGTATTTTTGTCTTGCATTTGCAAGAAACACAGAGAAATCCTAGTACTAAAGGTACTGTTTTGTGTGTTAAACGCCGCGTTTTACCTTGACAGAGTGACTTTATAAAATTAATTCAATCTCCCAAATAGGAATCAAACCTGTAACAACAGCTCTTACAGTCACATCCATTGCACTAATAGGAGTAATCTTGCTAAATTAATTTAATATTTCGTAACGATAATTCATCATCTGAATTACAATTTCTTGCGTAAAATCTGTCATAATTTAAAAATGTTAAACTAGGTCGCGTATATAAATAAAAACATTTTACGTTATAATAATATTAAAGAGCTAATGCTATTATAATTTGTGATGAAACTTTTCAGATTTTATTTTCGTAATTTTGGCGCAATCCGGTGTGCGGACTTGATACGTAATGAAAATTTAATAGAAGCAATTTAATTTTATTCTCATGTGTCGTTTATCATAAATGTTATGTTTATTTTTGTTGCAAGTTTATATTTTGACGACGGTTTGTTTTGATGTCATCGTACTGTAGTGGGGCAGCGTTTGACTGCAAATGTGTTGGTTGTAGGTTCAGATCTCTTCTTGGGGGAAATATAGAACATTATATTGGTAAAATTTACTGCTTTAAACAATATTAAATTGCAAGCATTTGTTGCAAGCTCACTTTTCTTACTGAAAGAAATTTCTATTAGAGATGAGTTCACTTTACTCTTTGCCAACAATATAACTAATTTTGTAAATTAAGTTTTAAAAGTAGTCTCTTATATAACTTTGTAGAAAATAAATTTCATGGAAAATGTTTGTTAATTAATTAAATTATATTGAAAAATATGACAAAATATTTTTCTTCGTAAAACATTTACTCATTAAAATATATATTCTTATATATTCTAAAGAAAATATTCCATTCTGAATATTTACTTATTTTTGCTATATTGTGATATCTTCCAAAAATAGTATGTAAATGATATATAATGATAATGTACATTACATTATCATTATATTTTTATTATTTTAACACAACTCTATATAAATATACATAGCATTATGCGTAGAATTTTTTGTCATTTTGAGAGGGCTCATTGGGTTTGTATTTTTATTGTATGTATGTTATATAAAATCTAAGCGAAATTTTAATCATATTTTGCAACGGAGCTTCACACTGAAATTTATCTTATTTGTGTGGAAAACTATAGTAATTTCCTCAAAACGCATTACCCAATCATCTAAAACCTTCACCCTTACTGTTAGTCCCTACGCTAGCTTAACCGAATTAATTCATCACTCACATCACTAATCACGTTGCATAAGCAATATGAGCGAAATATGTATATTATTTTTAATAGCTTAGGCGCTTTATCTTGCACATGGCAGAGTAGGCAGAGGGAACTGCAGGAACCGTGGGGACCTAGTGTTAAGACACTCCGTTGGTTATTTCCTGCTTTCTTTATCCCGGCTTTCTGACTTTTTCGAGGCATTGCGCATCTTCCCTGAGTGAGAATTAAATCGCGAGAAATATATACGCTATGCCTCTGCGCCACGACGGTCTGTATTATGTGCTGTGTTTATACGTATAGGTATTATAATTAAGTTACAGTGCTGCCCATATGCTCCGCAAGAAACTGTACAATGAAACTGTACATTATTATCGACCATTTTAAAAACAAATTAAAATTTTTATATATCTAGAAAAAAAATGTATTGAAAACCCCCTACCCATTGCTTATCCATATAATATCAAGTTGTAGTTGTTTTGTTTTATCAATTTTCAAATTGATGAATAAATCATGATCGCCTTGAACTTTAAATAAGTCTAGACAATACTCAGTGAAGACAACGACATTTGAGAACGTACGATTACAATACGTTTAATAATATTATATATATTTTATTACATGTTTAAATGTGTTTATATACTCGTAGGTTACATCAATTTTAAAATACTATTATTTCACACGTAAACGGTACTTAAGTAAAGATATATTTTTAACATTAACAATAACAATTTTTGTTATTTGCAATCAAAACAACGTATTTAGATTATAAATTTGCTATTTAGTACTCAATGAAACAGAATTTTGGTACTGAATAAAGAAGCTCATTAGTTTATGCTATAATATTTATAATACATAAACTAAAGTCCAGCTAGTTGCTCTTAATTTATTATGTGATACATATATACATCTATCATACTCACTGTATCGCGGTCCCATCATATGTTTTACGAGATGACCACGTTAGTGCCGGCACTATAATGAAATTTCAGAGTAATTTTAGATGGCAGTACTAATAAGTGACATACTGCCGTTGAGTTTATATAATAGTTTATTTAAAGGATATTTTAGGGATTTTTATGAATATATGAATTATGATGAATAAATAACGTTGTATTTCGTCACTCAAAGCGAAATGTCTCTTGAGGTGAGAAACAGGGAACTGAAAGCCTTAATTCTGTGTTCCCTAATGACCTTACCCTACTAAAATATGTTATTCTGTAATAATAAAACTGGTTTAGCGCAAAACGCAAAAAATATTATTGAGAGGCACGTAATTGACTACTATACCTAAACATAAATTAAATTCTCCTGTACAATTTCATACCATATATATATATATATATATATATATATATATATATATATATATATATATATATATATATATATATATATATATATATATATATATATATATATATATATATATATATATATATATATATATATATATATATATATATATATATATATATATATATATATATATATATATATATATATATATATATATATATATATATATATATATTATTTATTTATTTATATATAAATACAAAGTTACATATTGCATTTTCTTCACAGTCTTAAGCTCTTTAGCTTGTCTGACCATTGCACATTCCTAGATTTGTTAAAAAAAAATATATATAATTTTAAAACTATAATATTACCTAATAAACTATATATTATAAGTTAACATTCTCATAGTGAAGTAAATCGAATCTATGACAATATATTAATAATCTATGACACTTATATATATTATATATTATAATCGAATCTATACAATTATATATTTACATTACCTTTTTTACATTATATTTAATTTTTTTTTTTTTTTTGTGTTTTTACTCTTAAACAAAAACAAATAGGCTTGAGGTAGTTACTTATACATTAATAAGACAAAAAATGTGAGGTATATCGAAAAAAGTAATTATGCGTATGCATCAGGCATGTTGCTACAGCATGTTCACTATTTGATCATTTATTATTATATTTTGTTTTATAAATGTTACTAGGTGCTTATAAGTTTTTAAAGTTAGTATTAATTTAAATGTAGTTGGATACGATATGTTACATTTTATATAAATCAGTCATTAAAAAGAAAATATTTTTTTATTTTTTTTTTAATATTATATGAGGTAACTGTATCTCTTAGTGATTTCGGTAGTTCATTAATTAATCTTGGTAATATGAAATTTGTTGTTCTTTTACCATAATAATTACTGGCTCTTATTGTTTTAATTGTGTTATTTGAGATGGACCTTGTACGTATTTGGTGTTGAACAAAGTTTTTGTTAAATCGGAAGAAGTTTTCTTTTAGTAAAATAAATTTAACCTTATCATAGATTGATAGTACATTGCAATATTTAAATAATTTATCTTCGTCGTGGTTATATTTCTGCCTCACTGAATAGGGCACGATAGTTTTGAGTGTTCTTATTTGTATGTTGTAAATTTTACTAAGGTGACTTTTAAATGTTCTCCCATAGCTACCGAGCCCATAATCAATTATGCTCTCCATCAGCGCTGAATATAATAGTAGTTTAGTTTTAAAGTGCAATTTATTTTTAATTATATAAAACTTTGCAGCTATAAGGCGAATCTTATTACATACATGTTCTATGTGTTTGTCCCAATTAAACCTTCTGTCAATGATAACTCCTAGATATAAATGGGTTTCTACTTTTTCAATTGCCTTACATTTACATGCGCTTATATTAAGGTGCATACAGTCGTGGTCATGAAATATTAATTGATAATCCTCGGGTATTTTTTTGTGACTTGAGCATATGTGAAGCAGTTTTGTTTTCTGAGAATTTATAACCAAACCTACATCGTGAGACCACTTGCATAGCATATCAAAATCATGTTGTAGCTTGTTTATAGCTATCTTGATATCTATGTCAGCTGCTACTAGGCATGTGTCATCCGCATATTGAAAAAGTTGACATTTACTTATTACATGCTGCAGGTCATTTACATATGCCAGATAATGAAGAGGTCCTAGTACAGAGCCTTGGGCCGTTCCATGATTCACATTTAATTTGTCACTATATTGATCATTAACTTTGACCACATACGCCCGGTTAGATAAGTAACTCGTGCACCATTTAAGCAGAGGTCCTCTAACCCCTGTACTCTCTAGTTTTTCAATTAAAACGTCATGTTGTAGAGTATCAAATGCTTTGGTATAGTCAACAAACACCATTACAATGTGTTTTTGGTTTTCCAGGCAGATGTTTACATAGTCGGTTAAATTCGATAGCAGCTGTGTTGTACTTTTATTTGGTTGAAAACCGAATTGCTGAGGAGAAATTATATTGTTATTTTTATAAAATTCATGTATTTGATTACATATAAACTTTTCAATGATCTTATCTATTGCTGGCAAGAGCGTTATAGGGCGGTAATTGTTATAATCTTGCTTGCATCCTTTTTTGAAGATTGGTCTTACTACTCCCATTTTAAGATCATCTGGATAAGAGCCTGAAAGAACACTTGTATTAACTAACCTACATATCACTTTAGCAATGTTTGTACCTATAAATTTAATATCAACAGGTCTTATATTATCATATCCCGCGGATTTTCGGGTTTTAATATTATTTATGATTTTGCTTATATGCTTTGGTTCAGCTTTTTTGTATCTAATTGATATATTTGTTGGTTTTGTGTATATGGTTTTGTCTAAAAATGGTGTTTTGCATCTTAAAATTATGTTTTTTACATTTTTGTCAAAGTGTTTGGCAAAGTTATTTGCAATTATTTTAGTATCATCATTAGTAAAAGCCTTTGTAATAACACTGTCTACTGAATCTTTAATCCTTCCTGTTATTCTATCAAGTATTTCCCAGACCTGTCTTTGATTATTTTTATGCAACCTGATATCCTTTTGAACGCTTTTATCTTTTTGTTGATGTATAATTTTATTACAATTGTTTCTTATTTTAGTATACTCTAACCTTAATATTCTACTATTAATATCGTTTTTCCATTGATGAAATTTAATATCTTTTTCTTTGCATAGTCTTACAATTTTACTGTTTATCCAATTGTGTGTGTTTCTTTTAAAACTTTTTATTTGCGTTCGGTACTTTCCTAGCTTATAACAATGCAAAATTTTTGTTTTCAAATCATTATATAATATTTCTGGACACTCTGTTTCGCATTTATTTTCCCAGGCAGTCTTTTTCAATTCTTTTTGTATTATACTACTATTATATTTTACTTTATATTGCACAACATCCTGTATATGGTTACTATCTAAACAAGTTATAGTCGTGAGCCTATGGTCTGCCAGTACAGTTCCGACAGTAGCGCTTACCGCGTCTTGTGTGTGTGATCTCAAAAAGATATGATCTATACATGTTTTTGATGTATTATTTTTTGAAATTTCTATTCTGGTGTAGTCAGAGATCCCACACACAAGTCCAGCTCCACTCATTATGTTCAGATATTGTGTTCGTGTGTTATTGTATGCATTGAGATTTATGTTTATGTCACCTAACACAAGTAGATCCTTTTCTGGCAAAACGTTTAGTATATAATTTAATTCTCGTATGAAATGTGGAGTGTTATAAGATGGAGGTCTGTATATAGCGCACAGATACATGATTCGTTTAGAAGATGATGTGAGCTGTCCAGTGATACATTCGAAATATCTAGTCGATAGGGGATTTAAAGCAAATTTATATTTTTTAAAACATATATTATAATACCACCTCCTTTACGATCGTTACGTAACTGTGTGTACATACTGTAGCCATCTAATTTAAATAATGTACAAAGATTATCCGATATACCTACCTCAGTTAATACCAAAACATCTATATTTCTTTTAGAATTAGCAACAATAAATTCTATATAAACAAAGTTTTTAATAATTGACCTTATGTTTATGTGAATACAGGTTAAGTTATTAATATATTCTGGAACATATTTAAAGTATTCATTTATATCGACACAATCATGGATCTCAGTTATATTACTCAAAGTTAGACTAGCCATTTTAATTTTTGTACTTTTTACATTTTATATATATAGTTACATGAGCTTACTTTAATAATTCCTTCAAGTCTGCTTCAGTTCTAACAACAAAGATCTTACTTTTTTCGGATTTTCTTATCATTATTTTGCCTTCCTTACACCATACAAATTTAAATTTATCTTTACACATTAGTTTCACATTCCATAGTAGACTTCTATTATAGTGCGTTAATTCTTCTCTTAAATAAATTTTTCCTTGACTATAATTATCACTGTTACCCGTTTTTGGGATAATGTTGTCCACAGATATTAGAGTGGATTTTGCGTCTTTTATCCAATTATTTCTTTTATCTTCATCATGCATTTCCAGTTTTAATTTTCCCATTCTTCCAGGTGGTGTAGGTACCCTCTTGATTTGTTTAATGTCTGTAACGTCTTTGTGTAATTTTTTTGCTATGGCGTTCGATATTTCCTTTAGGTTTTCATTCTCTAAATAAGGTATTCCAGCTACTTCAATGTTTTTATTTAATTCTTTTTGTTCATATTCATTTAAGCGTTGTTCTAAAGCACCGATTTTATTTTCCATACACTTGTTTTTGTTGTCTAAATCTATATTTTTCTTTTCTATTTGTTTTATTTTATCCTTGAATGCTTCCATGCACTCGAGAAATTCATCTACTTTATCACTGCAGTACTGGAGAGCTGTATTTGTTTCCCTTAGCTCCTTCTTTATAATTTTGTTTATTTCTGTCGTTAGGTCATTTAATAATTTTTTCATGTCGAATGGATAATAAGTGTGATTCTGTACCTCCTCATCTTCTTCTGCTTCTTCTTGTGGAGTGATAAATGATCCTCTTCGAGGCGATTTGCGTGAGCAGTCACAGCACGTCCATTCTAGATTTTCAGCTGATCTCAAGGAGTTCAATTGTTTGGTTGTCAACCCTGAGCAAATTGCTGTAGCATGCACAATTACACTACACTTGTTACATTCTAATCCAGGATTCTTTTTGGATATTAATTTAGAACAGTGCATACACTTTGCCATATTTGTGCTTCTTTGTTCGCGATACGTTAAAGTTTAAACGTCTAACCGTTACGAATGACAGATTAGGAATGATATATATATATATATATATATATATATGTATATATATATATATATATATATATATATATATATATATATATATATATATATATATATATATATATATATATATATATATATATATATATATATATATATATGTATGTATATATATATATATATATATATATATATATATATATATATATATATATATATATATATATATATATATATATATATATATATATATATATATATATATATATATATATATATATATATATATATATATATATATATATATATATATATATATATATATATAATATTATGTCCGCCCCTATATCTCGGCTTGGGATCATTTAAAAAGTATTTGAACAACCGCACGATACAAGAATTATTAATTAGAAAGGTAGTGGAAATGTTTAATTTCTCCTTTAAGTGTATTTTTAACCCACCTATCCAATATGAGACGATGATAAAAAACTTTGTTATATTTTCTGTTGTTAAACATATTTTCTTACTTAAAATAATACGTTACACTAACGGCCTTATTCATAAAAAGTTATAGCACGCTTAAAGACTCGATATAGTACAGTTGTCAAAAAACATTATTCATAACAGCATTTTAGTGCCAATCAGTTCTATAAACCTATCATAAAGTTATAGAGCCGAGAACCCTACTATAAGAGTGTTTTAACGTCCAAAGATGGCCGATTCATATAACAGCTGATTATAGCTCATACTAATATGAGCATTGATATGACGTCGTCGAGTCACTTGTCATCAAGAGTGTCAATTTCAGTTTCGTAAACAAAACAATATAACAATTGACATTTTGTTCGATATTTATTAACTATATTTAGTTATTAACAAGTTTATTAATAATAAATTTTACATAAGAAAGGTGCACAGAACATAGGTAATACTTGTCCACGTCTAAACAATTTTCAATTCTTCGTCGTTTTACTTCTTTTGACTTTATTTTTTAAAAATTAAGTAAGTTTATAAACTAAAATAAAAAAAAAAATCTTGTTTTTGTGATAACAACGACGTAAATCAAGCCGGTATATGTCAAGCCAGATCCAACAATATATTTTTGTACGTAATATTATCTGTGGTCATACTATGTCAATGCGTTTGTCACTTATCATCTGTGGATTTACTGGTATTTTCGGCAACAAGTCGACCGACTTCAGTATAGTGGCAACATTGTGAAGGTATAAATCAAATTAGTGACATTTTAGTAATAGAAGGCTTATAGAGCGTTTATAAATACAAACATTTATCGAACGTTCTATAAGCCTAAAGAGCGTGTTAACTAAAGTATGCTTAAAACGTTCTATAAGACTTTTTTATGAATAAGGCCGTAAATTTCCAAATATCAATATGGTAGTGACAGAGCAAATGATTGTAATTTTTTTCGGAAAACAGAGAACGGAGTGTCAGACATTTCGCTGAATGTCATATTAAGATGTTCAATGGAAAGGAATAATATTGTAATATAAAAGTATATGAATCCGTGCCTTTTGAACCAAGCGCTTTAATAAATAATTACGATCTAGCTCATGTTAAAAAAAACAAATGAAATGCTTATACAATAACCAGATACACAAAAAGATATTTTAAGTAAAGTTGTATATAATTGATATATAATCAACCCTCGTTGGTCAAAATATCTGTACATTTTACCTTGTAAAAGTTCACTGAAGGCACGTGTCAATGATTACAGAAAATTGGAAACGTTCACTAACAGCATGAATCGAGGGAAAGCCCCGACAGAGATTATCTAGTATTTCAACTTTATGACATTTATATATATATATATATATATATATATATATATATATATATATATATATATATATATATATATATATATATATATATATATATATATATATATATATATATATATATATATATATATATATATATATATATATATATATATATATATATATATATATATATATATATATATATATATATATATATATATATATATATATATATATATATATATATATATATATATATATATATATATATATATATATATATATATATATATATATATATATATATATATATATATATATATATATATATATATATATATATATATATATATATATATATATATATATATATATATATATATATATATATATCCACATTTCAAAAGAAAAAGTAAAGAGAACCTTGTGTTGAAGATACGCTATTTATCAATTTCCTCCCAAAATTCAAGACGTTCATTAAAAAAATATTCTTTCTATATTTTCCTAAGAAGGTAACTGAACCTAAATCTATCGCACTAACAGTCAAATGCTGTCCCAAAATAAAGCGTAAATCATAACATTTATGATAAATTAAACACACGAGAATAAAACTAAATTGCTTCTATTAAATTTTCATTACGTAACAAGTCCGCACACCGGATTGCGCCAAAATTACGAAAATAAAATGTGAATAGTTTCATCACAAATTATAATAGCATTAGCTCTTTAATATTATTATAACGTAAAACGTTTTTATTTATACACGTGATCTAGTTTCACATTTTTAAATATGACAGACTTTATGCATTACATTAGAATTTAAATAATGAATCATTATGAAAAACTGAATATGACAGAAAAATTGAATTTCCCATAAGTGCAATGGATATGTTACAGGCACTGTAATATCTGTTGTAGTAGGTTTGATTCCTTTTTGACAGATAAAATTATTTCATTTATTGAGGACCGTTGTGACGCATAGGAGTAAGCGTCTGCTTGTAAACGTGACGGTTTCTGAGTTCGATTCCCACTCGAGGAAGATGGATTTTTCTACTTCGATTTTCTTCGCTCTGGCAACTAGGCAAAGCGCGGCGTTGAGTTCCGCCACTTAACACGCAATGCCTCGAAAAAGGCGGAAAACGGCTTGTCTTAACACTAGGTTCGTAAGTTTCCTGTAATAATGTAGATATAAATTAATTTAAACAATGAAATGCACGAGTTTCCACAGTAGATGGATAAACGAGACGAATTAATTAGGCAAATAGTACGCACCGCCTCGCCGCTTTGTCGACTCGCAACCGCGACGCACGTCAAACGATCGTTCGGTTTGTCACCTAATATATGTACTATATTAGTATACGATATTTGAATGAACAGTTCAAATTTAGATTTCAGGTAGTTTGATTGACGTCATACAGAAATGCTTATTTATACATTATTGACTGACTCGTCATTGTTTAACGTGGCCTTTTAATTGGACATTTTATCGTAACGTTGTTACGATTCAAAAACGTGAGACTTGTTACGATTAACGTTGTTATGATTCAAAAACGTGAGACTTGGAGTTAAAAGAAATGAACATACGTTACACTTTCGATTAAATTTATCTTTGGAATTAATAATCTATTATTAAAATGTATTAATTACTTAAATTATAAAGCTACACTTTGTTTTGTGTTCTTAGACAGGGTTTGTATTAAAGACGTATAAGCGAGTTTTATTTAGACTATGTTTTCGTATGCTAGACGGTAGACGAGTTTATATTAGTGTCAAAAGAAATTCTGATGCTCATTTTAGATAGATACTCAAAGGAATTGTTTAGATTTTTATATTTATATTTTAATATTTTGCTTTATATAAGGTGTGAGGCCACTTGTATACAGTAAAAAAGAGATTCATTAACAACATAAAGGGAAATTATCCGGATATATATACAATATTTTGTAAGTATAAATGACGATCAAGAAATGAGTGTATAACAAAGCTAGTGATGATGATAGTGATGAAGAGATTAATAAATTTATAAATTTATAAATATATATATATAATATATATATATATATATATATATATATATATATATATATATATATATATATATATATATATATATATATATATATATATATATATATATATATATATATATATATATATATATATATATATATATATATATATATATATATATATATATATATATATATATATATACTCGTATATATATATAGTCAAAGTCAAAGTCAAAACAATTTTATTCAAAATAAGAAGTACAAGCTTCATTTTTTGAACGTCAAATAATTAATTTAATTTACCACCGGTTCGCTAAAGTTAATGCCTCAGACCTGAGAAGAACCGGCGTAAGAAACTCAGCGGGACTTAATCTGCTTTATTTTTTTTTTTAATTTTCCAGATGTTTACAATTTCACAATTCCTATTATTGACAACGATACTCTTGAACTAGACTGGAGCGAGCATTTCATTCCCAAGGTGTGTTATCATTTACGAAATCATTAATATGGTAATAACCTTTAACACACAAACGTCGTTTCACAACTTTTTTAAATTGTGATATAGAACAATCTCGGACGTTTTCTGGGATCCTATTGTAAAAGCATACAGACTGTCCCATAAAAGAATTGCGGATGCGATTTAGTCTAGTTACAGGCGCGGTAAGTTTATGCCTGTTTCTTGTATTAATATTGTGTACATCACCAATTTTAGTAAAATCGTTAATATTTTTTTTTACATACATTAAATTATCAAAGATATACTGTGATGCAACGGTCATTATATTTATTTCCTTAAATTTTTGTCTTAAGGAATATATATATATATATATATATATATATATATATATATATATATATATATATATATATATATATATATATATATATATATATATATATATATATATATATATATATATATATATATATATATATATATATATATATATATATATATATATATATATATATATATATATATATATATATATATATCTTATATATATAGAATGAATTAATATAGAAACTTGTATTTAAGAATCCGATATTCAAAGCACATGTTAAAAAATACTAAATGCTAAACAACCGCTGTCGAGGCTTTCCCTCAATTCATACTCTTAGTGAACGTTTCCAATTTTGTGTAATCATTGACACGTGCTTTCAGTGAACTTTTGTAAGGTAAAATTTGCAGATGTTTATAAATACAAATGGGTTTTGATCACGTTTCTCTTACAACTTTACTTGAAATACCTTTTTATGACTTGTAGGATACACTGTATCTGGTTAGGGTATAAAATTAACCATTGAATGTCTTTGTTTTTTTTCTGTATATGGCCTACATTACGTTGTAAGTTATATATAAAATCATTTGTTTCAAAAGGCATGGACTCAAATATTTTTATTTTACAATATTATTCCTCTTCATTGAACATCTTAGACAATGACAAAATTTTCAATAGTAAACGCAGTGTAGCGTTGAACGAAATGTACATGAACACTTGATACCTACGCTGCTATATGTGGGATACAATATTGACAGTAATAATTAAACACTATATCGTTTCCAGAATATTAATATTTTACTCATCCAAATAACATCACAATTGAAATATATCAATAAAATCAAAGTCATATATACAAAATCAAAGTCATATATACCTACAGTTATATTAAATATAAGTCTTCTCAACAGGAATGGGTCCTACAATCATCACCAATACTGCTACCACTCACGGTTTTAATTTTTCACAAATAAAAAGCTACAATGATGTTCCAATAAAAAAAAAATGTAGCCCATTAAGACCGGCGCAAGTGCACAGTATATGAGTTTAAACGTGACAGTTGCGTGTATTCTGACACCGACGTGATGCATGTAATTTAATTATAGAAATAATATACAAACATATATAACATTTTATAAGAACACTTTAAAATAACTTAAAAATTCAACTTGATAAATAGACAAACTATGGCTTTGCATGATAAAGTCTAAAGAGACAAGTCACAAGAGGTAAGCAGCTTAGACAATCAAACTGAGGACTGAGGCGACTTTAATGCGACAGCTATCAGCTCACTGCGGCGGTAGTGTGACAAATATACTCTTTTAAAATCTATTCACATACTTACATATGCTTATCTAAAGAATGTTAAGTAAGTTTTAAGCTTTATGTGATAGCAGGGAAGACTGATTGTATTTACATGACTTTTACTTATGTAATTATAAATTTAAATATTTGAAGCCAATATAAATTGAAAGTCAAAAAAGAAATTTACTATAAATAATAAATTATAATATTACATTGAGATCCTAAACGCTGCCAATAAAATTTTATGTGGGACTATTTTTTACAAAAGAATGACCTTAAAATATAATAAAAAAAGAATATTTCTTTAGAATCACTTCTATTTCCTTCAGTTTGTACTGTGTTCCTTAAACACGAAGGGAGAAACGTAGTGACAAGGTACTCCACTCTCTGTTTTTTGTTGAAGTTTACAATTAAAAGCTTGCTAAATTGATTATAACATATTAATTTAACTAACTAAAGTATATAGTGTACAACTGAAAAAAATATATGTCACATTCTTTTATCGTCATTCTATAATGGACAGGTGGATTAAAATAAAAAACGTATAAGTAGGAACTAAACATTTCCACCACCTATCTAATTGATAATTCTTGTATCGTGCGGTTGTTTAAATACCTTTTCATTGGCCTCATTCAATTTAAATGATCCCTGAGCGAGGTATGGGCGAATATAAGCGCATTATTACACATTTGACCTTATCTTTGATACACACGTAAGATAGATAGATAAGATATTTATTAATGAAATATGTATACATTACAGCATTAAACCATAACACAACAAAATTTTCCTCTGCACTATCTGTCATACTGTATATATTTAAAAATATTTCAGTTGCACTTTGAGCCAATTGATATGGATGTCAATTACATACAACAACCCATCCGTCTTAGTCTCGTTAGACACTTATATAGTACTAAAAGGATTAACGATAATGATAATATCACAATTCAAAGCTCATATATAATATATAGCGTTTTGACGTAAACCAGGGTTGTTTATCATTAAACTTTATATTATAGTAGGGTAGAGCATAATTTAGTAGTTATTTCAAATGGACTTCTAAATAAACTCAACGGTAGTATGTCACTTATTAGCACTGCCATCTAAAATTACTCTGAAATTTCATTATAGTGCCGGCACTAACGTGGTCATCTCGTAAAACATATGATGGGACCACGATACAGTCAGCATGATAGATGTATATGTCACATAATAAATTGAGAGGAGCTAGTTAGTAGTTAGTAGACTTTAGTTTATGCTTATTATATTATTGCAGAAATTAAATAAAACACACTCTATTAAGCTTCTCTATTCAGTACAAAAACACTCTAAGTAATAAGTTTATTTTGTAAATAACATTTTTGATGTTATAGTTTACTTGAGATATAAATTTATGTTATTATATAAAACTTCTATTGTTAAAGTAAAATAAACAATATATATAGTATATATTAATAAACATATTGTATTTTTTTGTTCTCAAATGATGAACTTCACATACGATTTCGTATTGTCTAGTCTTATTTAAAGTTCAAGAAGATCATGACTTATTCATCAATTTGATATTTGATAAAGGTCAAGTACTAGAACTTGATGTTATATGAATACGCAATGAGTAATGACTTCTCAATGGAAAAATATATATGTTTTATTTAACTATATAACATGTTTATAATGGTCAATAATATTGCCAATATAGTATTACTAACTAATTTACTAAGTATGTTACTACAACTACTGTGGACTACGGTAGTATTAGGACTTTTTGTGCCAAACCTGTTCGTAGTGTTGTTTAAATTACTAAATCGACAAAAATATTTTCGTGTCATAAAGATAGTATAATTTTCTTGTACAGCAGATGATTTTCTAGATATTATCGGGGATAATCTAGGAAACCCATCAGGGTTTTTGAGGGAATTACTTTTTGCATAGTTGAATTTCATCGCATAATTCGATTGAAATACATATTATATACAAAATGTGTTATTAGGTTGTAATAAAAAGAGCAATAAGTGGGTAACGTGACAAAAAATATTACGTAATACTACTTATATTTATAAAGTATTATAATTACGTAGCATCAAAGGTATGTAAACAACCGCACGATACGAGAATTGTCAATTACATAGAAGGTTATATATTTAATTCTTGATTATATGTTTTTTTTTCTAGGACTGACTGTACGACGATAAAATGGTTTGCTATATATTTTTCTCAATTTTACGCTATATATTTCGTTAAATTTATATGTTATAACTTCTAAACGTCGTTGTGGCAATGAGCATTTGATTGAAAATTTCATCGTAAAATAGATAGAGTGGAGTGTCTTTTCATTATATTTTACCCTTCGTGTTTTAAGAACACAGAACACAGTACAACTTGTAGAAAAGAGAAACGTCTTTTATAATATATTTGTGTAAGATATTGCATAACAAAGACTGTACAATGAAAATTAATTTGCATAATTATGATTTAATTTCTCGTTGCAAAAAAGTGGTCATAGATCTGGCCTTAGGGAAGGGTTTCTCATAAGACTAATATTGAGTACATTATACAATAATGAGAGTGAAAAATATTGAATATAAAATTTTGATTTCAATATTTTAATATTGTATATTTTAATTTTGTGTCGGTACACATTATATTAATACATTAATTTACTTAACACATTTTTTTATAGTTTAACTTTAAATTTCGTTAAAAAGCTATTATGACCATATTGAGGCCGTTGTGGCGGAATGGCACATAAGCGTATCGCTTGAGGGATCGACTTAATCAGGGTTTTTTTTATTTCCCTTACTTTGGTACCAAGATAAGGCACGGCGCCACTTAACTAGCAATGTCTTAAGGGTGGAAATCA
The DNA here is from genome assembly GCA_037178615.1 of Dione vanillae. NCBI lineage: Eukaryota > Metazoa > Arthropoda > Insecta > Lepidoptera > Nymphalidae > Dione > Dione vanillae. The sequence goes on along the minus strand of JAZFAU010000243.1, from coordinate 435,505 downwards.
GGGAAATACAGGTCTTGACATTAGTTTCCCACTGGTTATCCTGTCGGGTGTAGCACATATGGCTTTGCGTGATAAAGTCTAAAGAGACAAGTTGGTAGTGAGCAGCTTAGGCATTCAGACGGAGGGCTGAGGCGACTTTAATGATAGCTATCAGCTCACTGCAGCGGCAATGTACTATACATGAAATAATATACTAATTATTATAGTAACATACTAAACGCTGCTACATCAAGAAGTTGTACGTAGGATTAGCCTTTATATAAGAATAATAACTATTGTCAACTTCCATTGGGTGTGGCTGGAAGAGATTTCTTTCAGAAATAAGTCCACCATTGTCTACGATATTTTTTTTTATATTTCTTTTATATATATATATATATATATATATATATATATATATATATATATATATATATATATATATATATATATATATATATATATATATATATATATATATATATATATATATATATATATATATATATATATATATATATATATATATATATATATATTATATATATATATATATATATATATATATATATATATATATATATATATATATATATATATATATATATATATATATATATATATATATATATATATATATATATATATATATATATATATATATATATATATATATATATATATATATATATATATATATATATAATATATATATATATATATATATATATATATATATATATATATATATATATATATATATATAGACGTTCATAACACAATTTTATTTTTAATAGTTAGCATTTATAAAGTATTTTGCCTAAAGTTCAATACTTTTTTTTCATACAAAATGAAATAAAAAAAAGGAATTATGCAAATAATATAATATATGTATATTATTAGGTCATTAGCAAATAGAATAAATTTCTATCAAATCAACCTCATATAGCGGTTTGAATTTCATTGTAAATTAAATTGCTCGCGTGTCATTTTACCTTATTTTCCTCTTCAAAATACAGTGATATGAGAAAACGGTTAACGACTTTCAAATCTATTTTATATTGTAATAGTGATCAAAATACATCGCTTCTGAACAACCTTTTGATATAGATCGTATTACAGGCAAATAATTTTGACGGGGACGTCAGATTTTAGTACAAATAATTAATTATTGTTGACTAACTCGCCGCCAAGATATGGATTAAACGGGTATTTACTTAGATATTGTTGGGATTAAAGCTTAAAATAAATGTCAAGAAAGCCGTGGTAGCGCAATGACATAGCTTTTTGACCGTAATTGTGATGATTGTATGTTTGATTCCTGTTTGAGGAGAACTATTATTTCACTTCCTCTTCTCTGTTAACAAAACCTAATAGAGTGTACATATATACACTCCAACATATTTACACATATACACACATATGAGTCATAAGCCTACAATGTTTTTTTTAAATAATGAAAAATTAAAATATATTATTCAAATTATTACTATTTAAAGATAACATATGGTAATATGTATATTTTTAATATTTCACATAGTGTACAAAATTTGACTTTATATTACTTTTCATGCTTTATATTTTAAAAAATTCCGTGATAAAATTCAAAGTAGAACAATACTTAATACAATAAAGTGAACTTTCAAGTTTCCACTTGCTTTCAGCTACAGCACTACAAAGTGTAAGATAAGATGTCTGTCTTAATCAGTCTCACCTTAAACACTACACAATGCAAGGGTGTTTAACTGCATAATTATCGTCGAGTACTTTTGCACTTTAAAATTTTCAGTAATTTTTTATTTAACTATAATATATGAAATCTAATGGCAAAGCGATATAATTCGCCTGAGTTGGAATGCGTCATAAAAGGCAGCTTTAGTGTAAGTTGTTTTAATTTCAGGTGTGCGTTTTATTGATCATGAGAGTATTTTTAAGCTTCATGCTGTTTTTTTATACAAATTATAAATATTTAAACGCGTACATTGTTCATTAATATGCATTAGTTCTTTTATTTCAGATCAATAAGACCTCAGATCTGAAATAACAAGTAAAAAATCTGTTTAAATACTTTCACCTGGAACGCTTGAGATAACGTAATTACATTAATGACATAATAGACAGCTGTTAAAGAGACTTGGTTTGGTGCAAAACAAAAATTGGAAAAGAATTTGAGAATGACATATATTTATATAATATATAGATAAATATGGCAATTTCATAGGTATAACACCTTTTATTAAAAATCTTCGATTATATTTTGGTTAGAAAAAGTGTAATAAAAGCAGAAACTTTTAAAATCTCTTAAATTTATTTTCTCATTACTACATATTCTAAGTACAACTCAAAGTAAAGAAAATTTATAATCAAATCAACTTAACGTAGGTGACATATTATATATTCTATAATTTTTTTTATATTTTTTTCAACATGTACGTACATATATATATATATATATATATATATATATATATATATATATATATATATATATATATATATATATATATATATATATATATATATATATATATATATATATATATATATATATATATATATATATATATATATATATATATATATATATATATATATATATATATATATATATATATATATATATATATATATATATATATATATATATATATATATATATATATATATATATATATATATATATATATATATATATATATATATATATATATATATATATATATATATATATATATATATATATATATTTGAAATCAATAATGATTTCAGCCGGTAGAGGAATTAACCTTGCCGGTAGTCCGAAACGATCAAATAAGATATTTTTGCGTAGGTAACGTTAATAACACAAGCCAACTCATGCATCGTATCAACTGAACAGAAGTGAACAATTAAACTTAGTTTTATTTTAGTCATTATATAACCCTAGTTACTGGTACAATAGTACCAATAACTTGGTAGTAACCAAGGACTCTCGACTTGATTAATATTATAATATTCTTTTCTGTTCTTTTAGCATACCTTGTTAAAGACAGAAGTTACACTCTCCTACAAACATTGTATAATATCGTGATAAAAAATGAGAAATATTGTGGATAAGAGAAGTCTGGCCAAAATTATAAAGAGTAAAAAAATACTTAAAGATTATTAATTAAAAGAATAAAATGAAAAAGATTACTTGAATCCTTTAAATCCAGAATATTTATCCTATAACTCACCACACGTTGGCAATATTATGAGATTTAATATAAAAATTGAATTTGTGATCTTGGATTTAGTAGCTTATTTGAGTGTACATGGACTTTTTGGAATAGACATTTACTAAATCCTTATATATAAATATGAAATCATTAAACATGTGTGTAATTAAATAGATACTAATTAATTGTTAAGAACCAAAATGGTTTAAAAGGTGATAAATAAGCTTAGATTCACAAAAAATATTCGTCTTGTATATGAAGATAACTTAATAATTAGAAATTAAAGCTTCGTACTAAGTTAAAATTAGTATAACCAACCTTATAAATCGAATTGTCTCCTTTATCGGCTAAGTTTGTATTCAAGCAACCTATGAATAGAATACCACCTTTTAACCGTACACATATCGCCCATATTAATCAAGTCTTTGTAAATAAAGCTATACTATCGTAAATATCAAATGTATCGCCCACACGACTTAGGGAAAATTCAATTTACAAAAACCTTTTTTTTCTAAGACACATTCAGCACCTTTGTACATAGCGGAATATAACAAATGCTGATATTTTAAATATTTTTTTCACATGCTTTCAAAATTATGAAATGAAATTGTAAAGATTGGATAAAATAAATAAATATAAAATAATGACAGTGTCTATTTATTGCTTGTTCTGCATTATTATGCTGTAAACTCAGCAACTGTGATAGCTTCATAGCTTTGTGTAAGTTGTTATCCACTTCTTCGCCGTCATAAATAATGAGTAAAATTTTAAATATTATTACCTATTTGTTTTTTTTTTCTATTCATGGAATTATTTTTATTTTCCCACTTTGGAAAGACTTATTTAGTTAAGTTATTATCTTTTTTATCTTTTATCTGATAACAAGTGAAGATCATATAAAAAAAACATCTCTAAAAGTCACACCTCCATAAATGCGATAAGATATCAAAATTTGCATATAATTCTTTCCCCAAGTAGGAATCAAACCTGTATCTGCACATAGAGTCAAATATGGACCGAAAGCCCTACAACAACGCAAAAAATAAATTTTATTTTATACAGAACATTGCCTCTCGAAGCTTACACCAAACACTTAAACGCCTGACCAATTGGGTCAAGTGAACAACTCGTCACAAGGGAGCTAATTAATTTGTAATTATCTGCTTCATAATAATTAAGTTATAAACGAGTGAATGTTTTATTTAGATTTACCGTTTAGTTTGATTGTTGTTAATTTTTTTATTGACATAGTTATAATATTATTTCAGTAATTTGCTATAAAATGAGACAGTGGGATAAGAAGAGAGAGGGAGAGTAGAGTATAAAATAAAATTTTAATAATATATATAGGTATGAGGACTGGTGTCGCGCCGAGGCGTAACGTCTAATGTAAACGCGACGGTTTGTGAGTTCAATTATCACTCGGGGAAGATGCATTTTTCATTCTGGCAACTAGGCAAAGCGCGGCGTTGAGTTCCGCCACTCAACACGCAATGTCTTGAGAAAATTCGGAAAACGGGAAACGAAATGTATTATTACTGGGTTCCTGCGGTTTCCTTTTTCTATCCTGCTGTGTACGTGATAAAGCGTGAAGACATAAAATATATAGGTAACCTAAGTAAGTATGTAATTGTAAATTATAAATACTATATACAAAAAAAATTGCCATATAAAATCAAGCCTACTTAATATTTCTGCTAAATCCATATTCATATAAAAGTAATCATAAAGGTGTACTCATGAAATTACAATGTATTATTATAAGGTAATACCACCTTTAAACATATTTCAGTGTTAAAGAAAACCTAACAAATTGTTAAATAATATATTCTTTATTTTCCTTCCAAGCTTGAACAAAATGTACAAAGAATTCTTAACGTTACAGAAATATATAGATCTTGTAAGTCCTAATAAATCACGTGAAATAAAATTAAATATGGCGGATAGAGACAGCTGTTCCGTTAGCAAATATTGCTGGGATTGTACAAAATATAACTTATTAAATAACGAGGTTTTAGATATATACTGTTATGTATGGTATGACAGGCTGACAGATGGGAAGTTTTATTTATATATATTTTATTATTGTGACAATTTGTGTGTAAATTCAATGGTTACCGGTTCAGTTCTCACTTGAAACAATCAATTATTTTCATTTTTCAGGTTTAAAAAATAAATATAAAAATATAGATACATAAAGAAAAACATAAAAATTGTATGCATGAGGTGTGAATTCAAATTAAATATTTCTAAGAATAAGTATATAATAAGTATATCTAAGAATTAGTCGTGGCGCAGAGGCGTGGCGTCTGCTTGTAAATGCGACGGTGGATGGGTTCGATTCCCACTCGGGGAAGTTGGGTTTTGTTATATGGTTCGTACGGTTCCCTGTGCCTACCCTATCATGTACGGGATAAAGCATACAGCTAACAAAAAAAAAGAATTAATGTAATACAATTATTTTTTTAGCTTCACTCTTTATATTGTATATTGAAGGGTAGACAGAGGGAACTGCAGGAACAGTATGAACCTAGTGTTAAGACACTCCGTTGCTTTCTCCGCCCTCACTTTCCGCCTTTTTTCGAGGCATTGCGTGTTGAGTGGCGGAACTCAACGTCGCACTTTGCCTAGTTTCCATAACGAAGAAAATGAAAATAGAAAAATCCATCTTCCTCGAGTGGTAATCGAACCCACAAATCGTCACGTTTACAGGCTGACGCTTACGCCTCTGCGCTATGACGGGTATTTTAATTAGCGACGATTATTACAATTATTTTAATTAGCGATAAGGCGTATAATTCGAACTTCATCTGCAATTATTCTATAGCAATAATCAAACAGTAGCTTATACGCATAATATATGTTTATATATGAACCAGTTCTTCATAATTACGTACAAGTACTATTATGCATGTATATGTATGTTAATTTATTGAATTAATTAATTACGTTATTTATTTCTATGGATCTTGTGTACAATACAATACTTATACAAATTTAAAATTAATTCTGTTTGTAGCTAATTAACTTTATTGTTTATTATTATTATTTTCAAACTAATCAGGTTTGTTGGAATTATGGACCACACATACACACACAGACATACACATACATACACACATCACCCTTTTATACATACATATGTATATGCTTAACAGTTATGCAATGGAAATTCAGTACAATCTAAGTGGTGAGGCCCAGGAGTCCTAAAACACAAATCTTAGTTTAGGCTCCTGTCTCTCATAATTACCGGATTTTTTTTTTTAGCTTCACGCTTTATCCCGCACAAGGCAGGGTAGGCAGAGGGAACTGCAGGGACCGTGGGTACCTAGTGTTAAGACATTCCGTTGCTTAGCCCCTGCTTTCTCCGTCCCCGCTTACCGGATTCTTTATGTAATTTAGTAAACGTAATTTAGTGAACCAGTGTGAACTATGTACCACAATCAATCAACTATGTAGTGACCAAAATTTGTGTAAGCATGATAATTGTGAGAGAAAATAAAAACTTTTTGTATTTTGTATTGTAATTGATAACAATAAAATTTATATTATGAAACCTTTTAAAAGAGAGACTGTTGAAGTCGCTTATATTATAATCGTTTCATTATATTTCACTGTCCCTACAGTCAGGGTTACATTTGACACTTTGTTATGCGTAATATACATCATCATTATAGTCATTATATATTTTTTGTTATTTAACTGCGCACAGGTAGAGAAGCGAGTCTTTGACTTAGAATTTTAGATTTTAAAGGCTAATTGGGCAAATTATAATTGATTAAACAAATTTTGCACGTTGTACAGATATGACAGATTTGCTTTAAAAACATTTACGTGCGCTTTTTGTCATATTCGAAAATTCAGTATTTTTACATGTGTTACTAATTTTACCATCCCTAAAAAGTGTTAAGCTCATAAAACAAAGTGCACATGCGCTTGTAAATCACTACTTTTTTACTCGTTCCGTTTAGAAAATATCTAATATTATTTTATAAACTTGAATCGCGAAATAGGGTCATAGAAACAGCTGATCTAGGAAGGCATACTAATGCATATAAAGAGTAAGATATTCAAAAATGGAGCAACCCACCAAGAAGAAGTCATACCGAAGTCAAATTGATGACAAATTTGATGATCGACATTTCATTTGATGAAATAATTAAAATTGACATTAAGTCAACGTTTCTAGGGAAAATAAATATTCATCTTAAGTGAGTAATCGCTAGAGTCTTTGCTAAGCCATGAGTATGTTTTAACAAGGAAAGTGCATTGTGTCTTCACGTAAATAGGTTCCTATTTTAATTAGACGCTTTATGGAGAGACAAGTTTGTATTCACTTATGTAAAGAGGTAATTAAAACACAGTTGGTTATAATTGTGTACCGAGGCTCTTTTGGCGCGTTAAAACCATGTGTTGATGGTAATGAATTCGATACCCGGTTGAGGAAATTATTTTCATTTTCTCACTATGATAGGCAAAGTATATTGTAAAGAATATTGTACGGAAATTTGAAAACACAATATCTTACATTCCCTCTGCTTATCTGCTACCATATTATATGTGAGGACACTCTACTAAGTCAATTCTAAATTTACTAGGTATAACCATGGATTTTTCAAGAAACATGTCACTACTAAAATTTTATAATATAATATATCAAATTTTACTGACAGCATAAATTATGTTAAGCATATAAAACTAAAGTAATATATATATATATATATATATATATATATATATATATATATATATATATATATATATATATATATATATATATATATATATATATATATATATATATATATATATATATATATATATATATATATATATATATATATATATATATATATATATATGGACATCCATTGCTGAACATACTACCTCCTCCAGGGACCTCCAGTGCGCCCTGTCTAATGCTATTCGCATCCAGTGGCAGCCTGCAACCCGGACCTGATAGGAGGCCATCCTACGCTGAGCTTGCCTGTACGTGGTCTCCACTCGAGAACCTTTCTGTCCCAGCGGCCGTCAGTTCACCGTACTATGTGCCCTGCCCATTGCCACTTCAACTTACGAATTCGTTGGGCTGTGTCGATTACTTTAATTCGTTTGCGGATACGGACATTCGACATGATTTTTGTCTTCTCCATGTTCATCTTAACCCCAACCTGTTGAGATACTCCCTACCGGCTGTTTCTGGCGTTTTGCCTTAATGTATGACGGAATGAAAAAGCCTCTGAAGGACTTTAAGTATCGGTGTTCCACCCGCTTTCAGAAGCTCTGATGTGATTCCATCTTCACTTTGCGCCTTGTTGTTTTTAAGTTGTTTAAGGGCTATGCTAATTTCGCATAGGCTGATATATATATATATATATATATATATATATATATATATATATATATATATATATATATATATATATATATATATATATATATATATATATATATATATATATATATATATATATATATATATATATATATATATATATATATATATATATATATATATATATATATATATATATATATATATATATATATATATATATATATATATATATGTATATATATATATACAAGTATAAGGCAAAAGTTAGTAGTAAGGGAGGTGACGAACGAGATTTCCACCACAGCTGCACTTTAAAAACAAAATGTCGAACATATTGCAGGAAGCTCATCAAGCAGCATTTTTATTGCCTACCCCGCTAGGGAAAAAGTATGAAAAAGTAAAAAAAAGTATGGATCTGTAAAGAAAAAGAAATATTTATAAGTAATTTGTAAAGTTAAAATTTAGTTTTATATGCTTACCTCATTTAACGTTTAAATTTAGTATTCATTGAGAAAAGAACAAGAAAGTTACTGTTCGGGTGAGTTTTATTATTTAAGCCCTATGGCGAGATCGCGTGTAGATATTTTCTTCAAGCCTTAATAAGAATTTCGTATGTCTGTAAGGACATACAAAAAACTTGTTCCTTTATTTTTAATTTACCAAATGCTTAAAGTATATTAAAAGATATAAATGTAATGATAATAAAGTATATATTAACTATTAAGTATGTTATAGGTGTTAAAAGCTTTAATTCTAGTGCATAAGTCTTAGAAATGTCACATTGAGTATATAATGTATAATAAAATATGTATAATATAATAAAAAGATATCTTCTATCTTTATATAATTGAAACGTCTTGTCATGTGCCAAAAACTAATATTTCACTCATTATACACGATCAATTTACAAAAAGTTAAGAGAACATAATATATTTACTTATAATGATTTTTATTTACAAACGAAATTTAATTTAGCGTATTACATAATTATATGCTTTGCCAAAAATCATGAAATTGTAACAATGTGCAATATGCATTCGAGTCTTATGACATTTCTACTTAACGCTCGAAATGCATTCCAGTTTCATTGCATAAACACTTGTGATACTTTGCACATTAGAAATAGCATCTAGCATTACAATTTTTTAACTTAAGTTTTTAGTATAGGGTGAGATTTAATGTGTCGTCAAAGATATTATATTACATTTAATAATATAATATTTTTGCCACATCCATTTTAAATTTCTTTTTGCAATTTCTCTATAAGTATAAAAAGTGAGTTTCTATTATGATGTTATGGCTATAAATTTTTGTGTTTTTTTTTTATATTATTACAAGGCAAATTTTTAAGAAAATAGGTTTTAATCGACCTTGCCTGGCGGACAAATAACCAAGAGTTGTGTTTGACACATATCGTGATCAAAATCCCCGAGGTAACCGACTACAGGTACAATGGGTAACTTAGTAACGACAACGTAAGTAAGTAAATATTTAACACAAAAATTATTTTATAAATCGTTATCTCAGACACCTTAGCAGTCATTTCGTACTAAAATATAGTTATTCGTATCCGTATGTGTTGGTACGTATTGAAATATTAAGTTATCAGTACACTTAAAAAGTTAAAATATTTGAAATTGATTTTAAAACCCAATTAAGCCATTTGTTTTATATTACTTTATTTAAACATTTAAGTAATACAGAAAGCATAATCTAGTCCGCCAGGCCGTATTTTGTGCATAAATAAAAGAATAAAAATGTCTTCGATATAATATATATAATTTTTAATTATTTATCTAATATGTTGTACATTGACTGCAGAAAAGAAATAACTCAGCACTTCATGGGTTCACCGTGCGAGTTCCGGACCCATCGCGTTGTAGGAAGTGCTCCGATCGGCGCTTGGGACTTCACATATCTTCAAAAAAAATACGTATTAAAAGTTATTCAAATAGGCTTTACTGTTTAAGAGGAAAATTGCGTAAAATTTCCAAGCTAATCACAAAATTCAAGTGCATACCACTTCTACATTCTCCGTGTTAAACAACGGCGAAGTCGCTTTTCACAGTAGACTTTAGAAATTAACTCATTTCTTGCGGGCACCCCTAATTAGCGACCCTGTTCTGTATTTGTACAGTCAACATAATATGTTGTTGCACAAAGACTTTGCTTTTCATATACTAGCTACTAGCTAGCAAATTTATCGGCTTATATATTATTTTACATGTGTTTTATATAAGCTATTTTGTGATATTGAAAAAGTTATCATCATCAGCATATCTTCCGGAAGACGTCCACTGATCCCATTAAGAGCCATAAAGGCTGCCGCCCTAATCCATCGTATTCCTGCAACATTCACCAGGTTGTCGGTCTAGCTCGTGGTCTGGCTAAGTCTCCCGGATCGTGATCGATCGTACCACTGTAGAACCGCCCCTGCTTCTGCGAGCTAAGTGGTCTGCTCACTACCACTTGAATTTTGCAACTCTAAGGAAATTATACATTGTATAAAAAATCAATTGTTTGTCAATAAGTGTTTTTTCAGCGGACATAAGTTGACTTATTTGGGCTATAATCTCACTTCAGCGCTCAAAGTATATTAGGAATGTTACTCCAAGTCTACTGTTGGAGTCTAGTTAATGTCTGGCATAATATTGTGTTTTGGTGGCGGAACTTAATGCCTAAATAAAATAGCTCATAAATTCTTTTAATAAGTAAAGAAATATTTTTTTATGTATCAAATAGGTAAATTAAAAATACAATAGATCACCAATAGTTGTCGTGCAAGTAAAACTTACTTTAGTAATATTATCGGCCAGAAAAATATCGATCTTACGCATAGTTATAAACATGAAATAATTCATTTTAAAAGTGACTGACCTACAGACAATACATAGTCGAAACTATTGTGGGCTGAATTGGAATTGGCATCTAGCTGCCAGCAAGCTGAAATTTGCTCTGGAAATTGTAGGAACATTTATCTCAGACACGATTTCTCGAAGCTCATACGGGAACTTGATATAAAAATATTTCTCGAAAATGAAGTCTAAAGTTAGAAATTATAATAAATATAATTAAATTTCATATTACCAAGAAGTAAAACGACGTAATAATATCTGCAAACTCAAGGGGTTTACGTAGTAGGTGTTATTCCAAAATTTATATCTTTATCTTGACGATGAAAATAATTACTATGCAAAGCAATTTTCTCCAAGGCTTCCAGTAAATCACGTTATTTTGGGAGAATATCTCAGTCTCTCTTGTCAGTAATTTCTAGTGCAAACGTAGGATTTATTATAATTCACCTGCTGGCTTGCTGTTGAGGGTTCCCAATATATGTCCCCAGATCTTTTCTACATACGGGATTAATGAAATAAAGTAATTTCTGCCACAGTTATTTTAATTATCTTTTGCATAGAATTTGGACATAGCAGTTTATAATTATATAAACAGTGACAAGATGTATATGTGCTTCTCTACTTATTGGAATACATTGGTTGGCCTGTCTTGAGTTTTATGACCTACCAAGCAAAATCGGGACAAAAAGGAAAAGGACCAAAAAGTGGACGACAAAGTCTAATACATAGAACACTTTGTACGCTATTACTATACACACTTGTCATATATTAAAAAACAAAATAGCCCCAATACTATAATAACTATCCAACTAATAATAACACAATAAGGGTTTTATGGATCCCTTTGACCGAATCCATAAAAGATGGTCCAATTAAATTAAAATATTTGCCTAAATATTGTACCTAACATAGGTAATCCCAGAGGAAATAACAAAATTTCATAGAAAGGCAGGTGAAATTCACCGAAATGGGTTAAAATATAATCTTCCTGTACACTTTGTATTCTGAACATGCATCTTTCGTTAAAATATGTATGCCTTTGAAATTATGTGCCAGTAACTTGAAGCTTCTGTACGAAGCGACTAGAATATCCTATTAATAATACAAATGCCAATGTTCGTATGTATGTATGTGTATGTACGTATGTATGCTTGGTAAAACAATCGGGGAAATATGATGAGCGTTATGTAATAAACGCTAAATAATGTAATTTTTCATTTTTATTACCTTGAACTAAAAAGGAAATAAATAGCTTTTTATTGATTAATTATATATACATATATATATATATATATATATATATATATATATATATATATATATATATATATATATATATATATATATATATATATATATATATATATATATATATATATATATATATATATATATATATATATATATATATATATAGAGAGAGAGAGAGAGAGAGATAAATATATAATTAATCTATATTTATGTCCATGTATTGCAACTTCTGTTTTTCGTATGTAGTAAAAAGTTTTACTATATTTCTCATAAACAATTCTCGACTTCAAACAAACTCAGTTCTTTGAAAGGCTTGCGTGGGGACAGGCTTAGCACGTAGAGGCTCCTACGAGAATATAACATGTTTTGCTATGACACGTAAGCCGGGATCCATCTTTGACAAATAAATCTTATTATTATTACTACTATATACATCTTATTATGTATAAATTATTATTGTGTATATAAAAGTATAAATAGCAACTAAATATCCTAGAATTATTAACATAGATTTCAATCATCGCAGTTATAGTCGTATAGATCCTATTTATTAAAAACGCACAGGAAAAGCCACGAGCGACACATAAAAAATTAATTTAGTACTAGTACTTAGTATATTCTCATATATTTTTAGATATATAACAAATGTCTATTTCGTAAAGACAATATCTTTACTCAGAACATTTAATAGTTTAAAACATCAAAGACTTAAAACAACTGATTCGTAGAATCAGAAGACACTACGGAAGACGAGTATAGTAATACTATGACATTACCTGCATTATTAATAACAAAATTAAATGAAAATGTACTTGTTTTTAAACATGGTAGCGCAGTGAATCAATAATTACTGTAAACGATGGTATAGGGTTCAAATATTGCTTTTTATCTTCTTATTGTAAAAACAATAAGAAGATAAAAATGTAAGGTAAAATACTGTAGGTATCTGACCATCTTTCTAAAGCTGAAAATATTGACAGAATCTTAGTAATAGAAGAAATATGTCTATTTTTTATACGATTATTTTATAATGATTATAACAGCTTGTCTTTTTAACTTATGAAGCGGTAAAAAATGAGATTTCTATGTATAATTTTTGTTATTATTTTATTAACATCCATAGATATTCTATATTATATTACATATTTGGTGTTTTAAATCCTTACCACGTTACAAATAACCACGTGCCTTCCCGAATGTTAAGTCACGTTTAATCCCACAGTAAAAACAAACAAAAGCCTCAAAAAAAAAACGTTAATACAATAAATATTCCATCACCCCAAGCCCAAGCATATCAATTGACATAGTATATAAATAGGATATCGATCTCAGTTACAATAACACGCGTTTGGTCACTTTGTCTTTTGTTTTATTCATCGATAACACGTAATTAATCACTGTCGCGTTTCAGATCATTACGTTACCGACATTTGTCGGAATATAAAAGAGATATATATTATATAGGTACATATACATATATACATATATATGTACATATAGCTTACCGTATCGTAACTTATCTAAGTATTATTTAAGATTGTTGTTATTATTGATATATTAGGTAATGTTATGGTGGTCGTGAGTTCAATTCATATCAAGGGGGAGCTTCATTAATTTCCATACTCTGATATATAAAGCGTAATGTCTGAATATGAGCCAAATATATAATATTATTTTTCAGAGCGAAGAAAATGGAAATAGAAAAATCCATCTTCTGGGAATCAAACCGAGAAACCGTCGCGTTACAGGCAGACGTCCTCGCGACCTCTGCGCGACGACGGTCCTCAGATAAAATGTGAAGCTGTTAAAAAAATTGATATCATATAACATAAGAATAATTATAAAGAAATTTACTAAAAATAGTTAATTAATATTTTTAATAAATATTTTATGATATCGCCATTGATTCCCTAAGGCATCATCCTAAAGGGATGCCTTATTAACATTCCTCTATAATTTTTAATGAAATTTTTTGGAGCCTAAAATGTAATTTTCTTTATATATTTTTTAATTACTTACTAAGTAAAAACAACAGTATATTAATTATATATTAAGGATAAAGTTCACCGTGGCACAGTAGGATATTATGTAATTGTAAAATCAATATATACTGGTTTGATCTCATTTCGGGGGATTAGTTATTATTTGCAATTATATTCTAGTACTTCCTGAGATATAAAACAAATACGTAACGCATATTACGCATATTACAGAAATCCATTCGTTATATTCAGATTTGACATGACATTACACCCTTACAAAAATGAAAAGTTAATTTAAAACAGCCGATGAACCAATATATTTTACCCTCGAACCAAACCAATTCCCTCAAGTCCCATCAGTCATTCGATTTCACACCTCTTCCCTATAGGCCTTCATACGTATTATATGTTATTGCATGTTATAAATGCTTGTACAATACAATATGTAGCGATTATTATATTAAAAATGACAAATATTTTATTAAGGTAAGAAGGCTAGATAAGTTAAGAGAACCGAGACACTTTATTTTTCTGCTTTTCAAATTTTAAATATTTCGTGTTAAATAAATTATTTTAATGCTACGCTTGACTTACCAAGATGGAGAAGCACAAATAATTAAATTCTTTAATCAGGAATCAAACTTGCAACCGTCGTATTTTACTGCTACGACCACTATAATTCATATTAATCACAAAATATAAACAAATGTAATTAAAAATAACTTTGACATTACCTACCACATTTGTAAAACTGTTTTTAGATGAGCAAGTTATTTTTTTTATTTTGCATTTGTCTGCTTCAATGAATTCTATGAAACGATATGCGCGTATTAATAAACGCTTACAGGCCACAGATGCAATAGAGTCGTCTTAGTTATGAAAACTATTTTTTCATTTGTTGACGATTTTCATATAAATTTTATATGGTTTTGCCATTTACATAAAATATATATTAAGAATTGTAAATTTTTAATATTAAATTATTTATTTGATTGATTTGAATATGCTGGCTGTAAATCCAAATCTTAATAGAATAAAAAGGAATATTTCAAAATTTAGAAAAATTTAAACTTAAATTTTTAATAAATTTATTGTAACAGACATTAACCTGGAATAGAAATAATTCATTTCTAATTTTATTTTCAAGAATACCTTTAATAGAAAGCGGAGAACGTAGTGTCTCGAAACTAAGTTATCTTACCACTATATTCATTTTATAATACTGAATAGAGTGTAACACGGGGACGGAGAAATCAGAGACTAAGCCAACGAAGTGTCTTAACACTAGGTTCCCTCTGCCTACCCTGCCGAAATAAAGCGAATGTGAGAAATAAAGCGTGAAGCTACAAAAAAAAAGAGTGTAACACTGAAAATAAATACGTAATTACATTAAGCTATATATATTTACGTAGTATTTCAGAAATTTATAAACAAAATTACTTATGTATGAAAAATACATATATACTTTTAAACAATCACAAAAATAATAACAAAATATATCAATATACATAAACTATTCCACATTAACCGCAAGTCTCAATACTGCAGCATATGGTTTTTCATTTTATTAGAACGCGTATTCTCGCTGAGATGCAAATCTGAACTAACTTACTCGAAGCGAGCAATACTTACATGTGATATTGAAACTTCTCAAATGATTTATTGCCTTCTTCCGAAGAATCATTATTATTATCAATTTTATGATTCATTTCCATATATGTGAAGTAAAAGTTAGCTAAGGAATATTTTACACAAGTAGCTTTTATGAGAATGGTCGTATAATTATAATGATTTACACCATCGTGGTGTATTTAATGATGGTTTTACTGTAAACAGGTTCAATTTCATTTCGGGGTAAATTTTAATATTTCAATAAAAGCTTCGGTTCCCTCAGTCGCCATTAGTTTTAGCCATTCATAACTTATGTACTCTAAAATGATCAGATACTATATGTCGTGTTACCAGATTGACGAAATATTTCTTTTTTCCCTTGAATATGTATCAAATAGACTAAGTAACTAAAAGATTATAAACTCAATGCTTGTAGCATTGAGTTTATAATCTTTTAGTTATATATATATATATATATATATATATATATATATATATATATATATATATATATATATATATATATATATATATATATATATATATATATATATATATATATATATATATATATATATATATATATATATATATATATATATATATATATATATATATATATATATATATATATATATATATATATATATATATATATATATATATATATATATATATATATATATATATATATATATTATATATATATATATATATATATATATATATATATATATATATATATATATATATATATATATATATATATATATATATATATATATATATATATATATATATATATAGAGGAAAGTCACCAAATATGGAATAGTATCCTAATATGGAATTCCTTAATTTCTCTAAAACTATAAGTATGAAACGCAACGCTCGACCATATATTTTTTCCATTTACTCTACTAACTATCGCATTCACACCATAGAAACAATTGCGCGAATGTTTCACGTGTGGTAAGTGTGTTTTGATTTGTTATGTGCAATAAATTTTAAAAGTAAGTAAAAAATAAGTATTACCAACTGTTATGTTTGTATATATAAGTGTTAAAATATATTTAGTGTATCGATATAAGGTTTATTTCACCATTTTGTGATCTTTTGTCACTAAAATGTTGTGACTTGACAAAATATTTAGAAGAGTTTGAAATAGTATAAAAATCCAAATATGGACAGTCATGGGTGTCTAATTATGGAATTCGATTTTAATATTTTATATGATAGATAATTGATATTATTTCTTTATACAATATATGGAATGACTGTTTTTAGAAAGTCCACTTCACAATCAACCAAACGAAAAACCTGGAGTGAAGAAAAAATGAAAAGAAAAAGTCCGGGAAACGAAAATGGGATATTTGAAAGCGGCATAGTATTTTCAAGTGCCTAGGAGAACTTTATTACATCTCTGCCAAAAAGATGAACAGTCTCCAGAAGTAGCAGCGGCTACTACATTAGGAAGAAAAACTATCTTGGGCTCCAAACTAGAATATGGATGATAGTGAAGAACAAGACCTTGAGGAACTAGGCGCTATCCAGTTTAATGAAGATAGTGAACATGATGAGTTGATAGACCACATGTCCACTCCTGACTTCTGATGCAGAATGTATTTTCTGTTCAAGACTTTTTCCGTAAAAGTGGAGAAAGCTGGATTAAGAGCTTGATGTGTAGGCTCTGGGTACATTATCATTGTACTGATCCAAAGTTTGATACTTGGATCTGTAACTTTTGCAAGTAATTGTATTATTTTTTTCATTTATCACAAGATATTAGATATTAATGACCATTTTGGTATTGTTATGTTGATTTATACTTATATTCCATATTTGGGGTCCTATTCCATATTTGGTTACTTATTTGTGATTTTGTTTTTTGTGTTAGATTTTAATTTGATAATTAATATATTTGATCAATGACTGTTAATTATTTCTCATAAATGTATACCTGGTCAGTAAAAACATTAAACTAACCAAATTTATATAAAGTTTTTTTTATATATCCCAGAAACAAAATGGTATTCCATATTTGGTGACTTTCCTCTATATATATATATATATATATATATATATATATATATATATATATATATATATATATATATATATATATATATATATATATATATATATATATATATATATATATATATATATATATATATATATATATATATATATATATATATATATATATATATATATATATATATATATATATATATATATATATATATATATATATATATATATATATATATATATATATATATATATATAAATAAATATATATTTGTAGAATGAAACGAAAATAAGCTTATTAAAAATAATTTTAATTGGTCCTAACAAACGGACGACATTTGTAGCTAAGTAGCTATTAATTAAATCGTTTAAGCCGTAAACGAACTGCGTCTAAAATGTTTTCTAAACATGATTATTTTTGAATTTCACTTTGATCTTTTAAACATTTTCTGCTTTAATTTATGTAGATTTCAAATAGGTACTTTACTATACAATTTATGTGTCTTGAAATTTGTGGGATGTTGGTGGCATTTTTATTCATATTATACTTTTTATATATAGTTTTTCAAGTTCTTTTTTTGACACGCTGTTCCCCGTTCTCTTTCAGAGATATTTTCCAATTGAGTGACGGCATTCAATGCTGCGGCATTCAATATAATATAAAGTCTATAAATTAAACCCATAGTCGTCGTACAGTAAGAAGATGTTTCACCGCTTCATTACGATCTCCAGTTAGTAAATTAACGTTATTGTAGATGAAGTTTTTGCAGTTAAATTGAAGTTAAATTTTATAAAAATGTTTTATATACAAAACATTTTTATAAAATTTAACTTCATTTATCATAATAATTTTATTTTTTAATAACATATATTTACACAAACTCTTTTTCTGTTAAATCTGTACGGCTATGGAACTCCTTCTCTGTATCAATTAGGCAAGTAAGCACTTTTTGAAAAAGTTTTAAATATTATTATCTTATATTCTGATTGTGAAATTCTTATTTTGTTAAACAAAATATTGAATAATATTTATATGCATGGAAATATGAATATATAATAAATGTATGTATATAGGTGTATGTATGCATGTATCTATGCACTATAGTCAATATATACGTAACTGCTGTGCAATAAAGAATATATACTTTAATTTTACTTCATAATATTAAGATATTTAGATTACAGTTTTATTGATTATTTTATACAGTTTTAGTAACATTCGCAATTTTATTATTTTTTATGTTCTGCTCATTTTATGGATTCCAAAATTTAAAAAAATGTTTATTGTAATGTATTGTTTATAAATATAAACAAAATTTGTCATTTGAACTCATGGCAGAATCTTATCAGGTATGGGTCAAATAAGTCCTTTCAGGTAGATTAAGAACACATCTCAACCTAGCTGGTTGATCAAACTTTCTCAGCACGCCTACTTTCTATTACTAACAAGATCGAAACGAGAAAATTAGAGAGCGAAGCGAACCAGACACAAAACTTGTGTACACTTAAATAATAAAAATATTTTAATATTATATAACATTATTGATTACTGACAAGGCTGTTTAATTATTGTTAGCTTTCATAATTGGAAGTGACGGTAAATCAGTAATTAATCACTCCACAGTTTCTGTTTACACGTTGTTAATGTCGAGTCATGAATACCTTTGTTGAGATTTTCATTTTAAATTAAAAAATGGCTACGATGACATATATTTTTAATTTATATTTATATTATTTTTTTATAACTACACGCTTTGTTCCGCACTCGGCAGGGTCGGCAGAGGAAATTGCAGGAACCTAGTACAAAGACACTGTTGCTTCGTCAGTGTTTTCCGTCATTTTCGAGGCATTGCGTGTTGAATTGTGGAACTCAACGCCGTGCTTTACCTAGTTGCTAGAGCAAAAATGGAAACAGAAAAATCCATCTTCTCCGAGTTGGAATCGAACCCACAAAACGTCGTGTTTACAGGCAGACGCTACGCACCTGCGCCACGACGTTTAAATTAATATTTTATAAATATACCTATATAAAAATTAAAAAAGTATAGAAGATTTATAATTTATCTATGGCTAGGTTAATTTGAGATTTCTACGAAAGGCTTAAATATTACATTAATTAACTGTTAATAAGCCGAGTTAGTACACGCTAATACATACAAGCGTGAATATATTGAAAACGATCCTTTCACCGCATGTTACATATTTGTCCGTATACTCGTAATTATTTGTAATGGCAGGAAATGTATGTGAGTATTTATCATTTCCTCAAAATGGTTGTATCAATAAATTATATACAATAATCTACCTCTAATTGTATACAGGATTTAACTTTAATTGGAATAGGTTTTATTGGTTTTGTACTTACTATGACTTTTTACTTTATATTTTCATTATTCTTTCAGCAACATGCGTAGAAATTACACGGCTTATTTATTTCCCTTGTCCTAAAAAAAGTTATAAAACAATGTTAGTTATCTAGTGTTACGAAGGTGGATGACGAAGTCGTCTTGGATCGACAGTAAAACAGGGCGAGCCAAAGTGTTTTGTTTTTCAAGTATCTACATTGTTGTGGACTGACTATTATACGCTATTGTACCGTTAAAAAAAAGCCGAAGTATCCTCTTTAATAATGTGTAAATTGAAGATATTAATTTTTTTTTTATCAATAATTAATTTTAAGGCGGAAAGCGGGAATGGAGAAAGCAGGGACTAAGCAACGGAGTGTCTTAACACTATTTTCCACAGTTCCTGCAGTTCCCTCTATCTACCCTATAAAATATAAAAATGCTATAAAAACATCGTAGATACAATATTCTAATTAGTTATAATATTATTAATATAATTCTCTTAGTAGTTCTCGGGTTCAAACGAACCCGTTCTTTGGAAGGTTTGCGTGGGGACACAGATCCAACTCGACTTGATTAGGTAATGATGGCAACTTAGAGGTTGGGGAAAGATTTCGATTCCTTTGTACATGTCTCAGGTTCCTAGGATAGCTTTTCCCCCTTAGCTAGCCACAAGGTCGTTAAATAATTAAATTAGATACCGATTGATGTAATATTGATATAATTAAATTATCTATTACAGTATCTAAAATTCTAGAGTGTAATAAAAATATACAGATTATATATTTACATTTGAAAATATAAATATATAGAAGAGCGTCGGCTTTTACGATCAATACTAAGCAATACAAAACATGCGTAAGTAGAAAATCTGAAAAGCACACATGTACATGCTCATAGGATCACGGCATAATATTGCCATCATAGAGATTGTATCGCGTCACAAGATTCTTTATTTATGAACTTGTATGCCTATGGGTGTAGTATGTTGGGTTCGGATGAGATACATAGATATAGATATGTAAAAAAGTTATTGTAATAGCTCGACTTTATAATCATTTTAGTAACATTTTTGTTAAAGTTGTCTTTTTGCAATAGCTTATAATAATAAGCATTAAAATACTTTTATTAGTTGAATTTGAATTAGTGCCTCTTGGATGCCATCCAAGCGCTTTAACATATTTAGCTACACATTTTTATCCGTCTATCTGGGCTCTATCGAGTTTCTTCCGCAGTTACAAAAGAAATAATTGACAACAAGGGATTTTTTTAATCTGGTTGATTATAAAAGTTTTATAATTGAAATATATTTTTTTAAATTTCTTTAATAGCATACTCGTATGTGACAATTCATTAATCAATAACATAACACTTTGCTTAATAATATAATAATAATATAATTTATTTTCAAGTTTCAGTATTTACAAATTTAGATGATACGATAATAACTACATTATCGTATCATCTAAATACAGTATTAAACTGTGTCGCAGTTATTAAATACATTTTAAGATATTAATTAATTGATAATTTAGTAAATGTAACCTAACATAATAACCTAATACAATCTAAATAAAAATTAACTAAACGTACCCTCTACTACGTCATTTTTCATTGTAATTCACATAACCATGATAATAAAATTAATATTAAAACATTATAATTGGCACTTCATTACAATTTAGATCTTCGTAAATGTTTCCACCTGTATAGAAATAGTAGCAGCGTTATCCAAATCGATTTTATGTACGAATACCGACATCAAGATTGACATGTTATTATAACCTCGTCTTTCCTTGTTAATAGAATAAGGTATGTATAGTTGTTATACTACAGAACGAACACAATATCGGTATCGGTATAAAAAGGCTAAATAATTTATGTTATTTCATAAATTAAATTTAATTTAGAAAATTAATCTGAGCATTAAAAATGTAAACTTACATCTTTTATTCGTTTGAAGAGTTAAATTATTTAAATATTAAGTTAAATTCACGGAAAGTAATAAGTGATTTCATTAAAAATTACGTTCGGTGAAAATGTAAAATATTGTGTTTCCACTTTGCAAAAATATTGAAGAATCTCATAGTGTCCAAGAAAAGCGACAAGCTTAATATAATTAAGCTTTCTTGTAGTTTATAGAAGAGAAGAACATCCACTAATCTAAATTATTCCTTTCGAATTAAAAGAAAACCGAAAAGATATTAAAAAATAATTTTATGACATATAATAATTATATTTATAGACAAGTTTTGTTTTAATTAAGCATTATACATACATTATACGCTGATATATTTATTATTTCATATCTTATTCGTTAGACGAAGCATGAAATGCAGGTTTTATAATAGCTCTAAGTTTTAGTACACGTGTTCACAGTTTTGTGATATAAGATTAACCGTGTTATCATAACATGAAGGTCATATTATGGTAAGCAAGACTGTAATAATAAAGATATAATAATTTAACCGTCCTTGGAAAATCCGTACGTAACTTGTTAGTATTCAAAATTATGTACATATGTAAGATTAGAATAATTTGTTCTAGAATTTAATATTCCTGAAAAAGATTTACTTAAATAGGTTTAAAAATTGATAATCGTAGAGAGTTCATTTCGGCGTTGGGTAAACGTATGTACAACGATTATTAATTCCTCCCTATAGTGGGATTAAATTATATTTAGCTTCTTAAAATAATTTGCAGTATTGTTAGCATTCAATATGCAATCTTTCTAGCTTGGGCTGAAAGCGGACTGTCTTTACACTAGGTTCTCTCTGCACATTCTACTATGTACGCGATGAAACGTGTAGCTTACAAAATCATGATTCGAACTAACGACGAAATTTCCTGAAATAAAACCAATTTATAATAATAATACTATATATACACTATAGAAAATCACACTATCATCGTTTCATAGGGGATCACATTCGAGATCAACCAGATTAGATACGCAAAACTGCGAAATATTCGACATTATTCATACAAAAGCACGTGCCAGTGTAATTTAGATACGCACTTCACATGCTGGCACAATGGCCTAAGGACGTGACAGTATAAGGGGACAAATCTATGGAAATGTCTTCATGCTTCTTTATGAGTATATGTAGAGGTAGATTACGAAAGATATGCCAAGCTTTAAGTCCCGCGATTTAAGCGTGGTCATATCTTCAAAAGCTCTATTTGAAACGTTATTTAAGTTGTATTTATTTTAGTGTCCGTAATAAATTGGAGGCACTGGCTCAAGTTTTATACTAAGTTCTGGATTTTTTATGTTAGTATACAATTTATTTTTAGATTTTTTTGTACTAGGTGCTTGGAAATACCAGGTGGATCAGTGACAAAGTAGTGCAGCCTAACTTTAAGAATAATGGTTATGCATTCGGTTCCCACTATGGCATAGAAATGATTTTTCTATGCCATAGTGTGGATTAACACTTAAATAACAATATTTTTTTATATCCTCACTCTAGTAATATATAAAACTGTGTTTTGACACTTCTCATATAATATCTTGGATTCAGACTTAATAGATATTCGAGTGTTTTAACATTATGTTCTCTTTATTTCTTATTTTATAAGCTTGACAAAGTAGTAAAAAGAACAGATTGAATAAAAAATTATATATATTGAACATAAATCTTTTCTACTCTTTAAATTCACTTAAAATCTAGTCACGATCCAATTTCATATGAGCTGATCGACAGCAATTTGTATTAATAATATTTTATAGTGGAAACGTTTTTAAAACATTTATATATATATATATATATATATATATATATATATATATATATATATATATATATATATATATATATATATATATATATATATATATATATATATATATATATATATATATATATATATATATTTTTTTTAGCTTCACGCTTTATCCCGCACATGGCAGGGTAGGCAGAGGGAACTGCAGGAACTATATAAGAACCTAGTGTTAAGACACTCCGTTACTTAGTCCTTGCTTACTCCGTCCCCACTTTCCGCCGTTTTCGAGGCATTGCGTGTTGAATGGCGGAACTCAACGCCGCGCTTTGCCTTAGATGCCAGAGCGAAGAAAATGGAAATAGAAAAATCCATCTTCTCCGACTGGGGATCGAACCCAGTAACCGTCGCGTTACAGGCAGACGTTGCGCCTCTGCGCCACGACGGTCCTCATATATATATATATATATATATATATATATATATATATATATATATATATATATATATATATATATATATATATATATATATATATATATATATATATATATATATATATATATATATATATATATATATATATATATATATATATATATATATATATATACAGCTTTTGTAGTACTAAAAATTAATATGCTGATTATTAAAATCTTACTATAATTATTATTAGTTATATTAATAGCGCACGTTCAGTATCTCACTTTGAACGTGAGCGATGTAGGTTTGTTTACCGTTAGTCGCTTAAATTAAAAGTTTTCCACGTTCGCGTTATACTTAACGTACTGTATTGAACGTCAGATAACATAAAATGACTAGACTGAATGTAGACTACAAAAAAACATCAATAAAACAAAAAAAAAGTGTGATTTTTCAGAAGGCTAATCTTATAACTTCTTACTTAAAACAAAATAAAAATGCATTATACTTCAAAAACTTGAATGCTATCGATTTATTTATGTGGTATAAACAATTTGGTAATATCTTATAAAAAGAAGTAATATATAATATATTTACATATTAAAAAACAATTGTTAGTATAACACACGCTCACCTTAATTTTTTTCCGCAAAAGATTTAATAAATACAAAATAAGGCAACGCAAGCGTCAAGCAATTATCGACTCTAAGCTAGGTTATGACTGTCACGTACCAATAATAATTGGGGAGTTTTCCAGTGCGGCCCCATTTTGACAAGGATATTTAATATTTTTTAATTTAAAAAATGTATAGATTAAAATATAAATACTGTAACTCCAATCCGTTAATTTGATATCTAGCGTAAAATAAAATAAAAAGACTATTTATTTTATTTCACAAACAGACTTGATATATATATATATATATATATATATATATATATATATATATATATATATATATATATATATATATATATATATATATATATATATATATATATATATATATATATATATATATATATATATATATATATATATATATATATATATATATATATATATATATATATATATATATATATATATATATATATATATTTATATATGTATATAATGTGTGTGTGTGTGTGTATGTATATATAAAACTATTCATTTAAAATATTTAAAACAAACTTACAGGCGAATAGAGAATATACCTTCGTTATGCGACATTCGCGTATGTATTAATGAGGCAAACGGCAGAACTTGATTTATTGGCGTTCGGTATGCGTGCGGTTTGACGTTGTTTCAATTTTTTGTTACTAATACTATGTTATTTTTTTCTCTAAATCCATCGATTTTTTAGGAGATTTTAATAAATAGAGATAGATCAGTTGTCACCTCCCCGTCCATCTAAAAGTAACCAAGGAGGATCCTGTTTGTCGTACTTGTCAAAAATATTTACCAAACCTTTTCCTTAAATCAACAATTTACTGAATAAACTTGAATGTTAAGTATTTAGCATAATATTATGTAAGTATCAAAGATATGTATTTATCCACTTTTCATGTTGTCTGATTCAAATTTGTCGTATATGACATATTACATTTTTGTCACGTTTTTAATATGTATATTTTAAGAATCGTATAAAATTTATGTTATTTCAAGCATTCTATAATAAATGAAATTATTATATATTTAGAAATGATTTATTTTAGAGAAAAATTTCGTTACACACTTAAGCCATTAAATTTAAGTTTTAATTGGACAGAGATTCTACATAATTGGATTAAATCCAGTATAAATAGTATAAATTCCATTGCCTACACATGTAACAGCCCCGACTGACATAATTTCATCTTTTTTGTAGTCCTTTTCATATAAGACTACCCTCTTTTTACTTGAGATTCATAACTATAAATACTATAAAATCTCCACATGCATCTGACACTACTATACAACAGTCACGCTTATTAGACGGTCTAAACTCTGAACAAACTATATAATAACTGTCTGAGACATGTTCGGTTCCAGCAATCCAATTCAGTGTATTCCATCGCACTTTGTAGAACGTAGTTTGTGAATCCTCTAACTACGAACAGATTAAAGTTTGCTTACCACTAATAGTGAGTGATATGGATAAGATTGTGTCGCGGTACTGTTAAAGGGATAAGGTGTGGGTTTGATTCCACGAATTATTATGGTATATTTTTTAATTTATTTTGTTTTTGTAGCTTCACACTTTATCTCGTACATGGCAGGGTAGGTAGAAGAAACCGCAGGAGCCATTTGAAACTAGTATTAAAACACTGCTTTCAGCCTTTTTTGAAGCGTTGTGTGTTGAATTGTGGAACTCAATGCCGCGCTTTGCCTATTTGCCAGAGCGAAGACATTGGAAATGGAAAAATCCATCGTCCCTGAGTGGGAATCGAACCCGCAAACCGTCGTGTTAGGAAGACGCTACGTCTTTGCGACACGACGGTCCTTTTTTAATTTATTTTCTTCAAATTAATATCGTTTTTCAGTTCTAAAACAAGATTTACTGTTGTGGAAACCAATGAAGCAACTTTGCAGGTCAAAAAGAAAATATATGTGAAGCTGAAAAAATAAATTGTCTGTCACACTACAACTGTTGTATATGTGTGTTTTATAGATAGCGTGATCTGCAAGTCTATAGACGGATAGCAAAAACTTTAATATAAGTTAGCTAAGTTACTTATAGCTTAGCAATCATACTTCAGTGTACACTGTACCTAATAAACAGAAAGATGCAGATCGTTACGTTTGAAGTGCTCAGTTGTGTTATTCTAATGCACAATGTTCGTGTCGGCGACGATGCGCTTTGATTAGCGACGTCGTGGATTAACAGTGTTATTCACTCCTTTGTATCATCATGTGAGAAGAGGTGAAACTTTGTAATAGTTACTGGTTCAAATTTCATTAGGAAAAATGTTTATTTTTAGCTTTATACTTATTTAAGAATTATATATCTTTACTTCAGAACTATATATTGCGCGTTGCAATTTGAATGATGCGTTTTCTTATCATAGTGAGAGAGTTAAAATATTGACAATCAATTGAATTTAAGCTGCGATATGATTTTTAAATTAAAAATAAATTAGTAACAACTATTTCTGCAGCGATAAATTGAATTGATGGAATATTCTATCCTAATTTTTAAGGAAATTATTTTAGTGAAAAACTTAGAAATAATATGTATAGATATAAAGCTATATAAGGGCTCGTCCCGGGTATGAAGCTAAACTACCTTACATTCATCAAGTACAAGCGAATGTATGAACGCGGCTCTCTCCTGCACTATACAAAAGACTGTTTCGGCAAGGAAAGTGAACCACAGCAGATATGTAAAAGGGTCGGTGGACTTGGCGGAACAGCAAGGCAATTGTGAAAAGCCAAGGGCGGCGGTAGAGAGCGTATAGTTACCGTCAGCTAGATACATCATCCAAACTATCTTCTAGTCGTTACGGATCTCCGTTCCACTAGGACCAGGAGAAGAAGGACGAGTATGTGCATCTGTGCCAATAATATATCCTGTGCATCAGACTGCTTTCAAATATTTGACTCTAAGCTGCTCTGAGCTCTGGGGGTGTATGTATGTACGCCGTGGTCGTTTTTGTTTTGCATCGAGGATGATATAATGGATTAGGCAGCACCCAGGGTGACAAAACAGCCCTATTTAGGCCCTATTAGAAACACATCTGGCTGATGAAGGGGCTGTGGCTATACTTTTCTTTGGAAAGGTACTGCTGCTACTAAACCACGAAGGTCTGGCGTTAGGTTTGATGTCAAAAATCATCCTCCTCCTTATATTATTTTAAGGAATATCTCGTGCACATTTCTGATCGTGTGACAACTTTGCGCCTATATCTGGACCATGACAATTACATCAATTTCATCAGTGTATATGCTCCAACGCTAGACAAGTGACATTAAAGATAAGTTTTACGAGGAATTGACGCATTGTCTCGAGAGCGTATGACCCAGTGAATAGATCCTAGTACTGGGTTTAAAATCACCCAGGGTCGGGCGGGACTATGAAGCTTGGTCCTAAGTCTTAGGCAGACATAGTATAGGCAGTATGAACAGCAACGGCAGGCTGTTGCTTGGTCTATGTGCTCAATTTGATCTAGCTATTACGAACATTATGTTTTGACTCCGCGCCAAGCACAAGACCACGTGGATGCACCCACGATCAAAGCACTGGCACTTAGTCGACTACGCAATGGTACGACAACGAGATATTGCCCAAGTCCAAATAACCCGCGTAATGCGAGGTGCTCACTGTTGGACAGATTACCACCTTGTTGTTACTAAACTGAATCTCCGCTTACGTCGCCCCCGTAGATGTAGCAAAGAAAAGCTTTCACTTTTAGATTTAGACAAATTCCAGAACCTTGAGAATCGACAGCAGTTCGCCAACACTTTGGCTAATACGCTCCCATCCTTTAGAAGTGACGCTGTAGATGTTGATGCAGAGTGGAGAGCGTTATCTTTTCACATTTTGGACTCTGCTAAAATCTTTCTGGGTCTTAAAGTCCACAAGAACGAGGACTGGTTCGATGAGAATGATAAAGTTCTCACGGATGCCATTGCACCGTGTTCTTCTTTTTCTTCTTCTCGACCTGATTGGAGAGCTCTAGTTAAAAACAATTTTTTTGACTTTGAGCAATTTCATCAGTCAGAGCTTGATTCCAGACGCGGCAAACTGAAAGCTCGAGCATCTGCGGCGATCAGTTATGATTATAATAATGGTAGAACATCAACACATGCGCACAATGTGCTAGAACCTTCTCAAGTAACAAAAAAACATACATATTACATATAATTATAATTATTGAATTCCTATTTAACTTAAGTCAACAAGTGACAAATTAGATATAATATATTGAGAAATCGATATCTGCACTAGTAAAGCCAGAAACTTAAAGCTAGCCAACAAGAAATAATAAAGCAAATCTATAATAACTTCATTAAACGAAATCATTTAAATTGAATGACGAATCGTAATATTAATTTTACGTTTATAATGCTATTTCATAATGAGTTCTATAATTGGCTTGTTAAAAGTGCCAAGTGAGAAATGTATGTAGTTTTTATGAAAGTGTGTTACGGCACTGTAAAATATTGCATCGCTAGACTTGAAAAAGCCTGTATAAATAAGCCGTGGGATAATCAACTGGCACAAAAAGTGTTTTTTATTTATGTGTACTATTTTTCAGCACGTGCTGAAAATGTAGGTATAATTTAAAATTTTGTAACGCATGATATATTCCAGCTCTGTAAAGTAATAAGCGATATATGGCAGTGGGTTCGATTTTGAACGTTTTAAATATGCATGGATAAATATGGGGAGCGAGAGAGAGATTTTTTATATCTTCTAAGTGTATATATTTTTTTTAGGTTAACTGTCTCTATTCAACATAGCAGGATAAGCAGAGAAAGCTTATCCTAAAATTAATATTAGTTAAGTTAAGTAAAGAAACTTTTTTGATGCTTAAAACATTAAATCTATGTGACTGGACTTATCGCCGCGATTATTGGGTATTTTATAAATGCAAGTTAGTAAAATGTGTCATATATTTCTCTTGGGGGGTTGGATCTACAATCATAGTGACATAGCGCCTAAACAAAAATTCTATGAAACAATGTATACCTAAGGCAAAAATAACATCTAATTTCAATATAAACAGATGAACTTGCAAGCTTTGCGTGCAGCTTGTGGTATTAATGTCATGAGCTAGACAATTCTTCATTCATTTATTAATAATATGGCTTCGTACGTAATCAAGTGAATTCTATTTCCGAGAGAAACTGCAACTCATGTATGTTCTACTTTTAATAGCTAGTAGTAATTTTACAGTTTAAAATTAAATATGAACATTATCTTGAATTATTGTGACAGTGACTAGAACTTATTAAATTTTGTGTTTGAAATATTTTTGTTTCTAAAAATTATATTAAAAATGTAGCAATTAACAATTCTTAATCAAATATAATCAATCGGAGTGTCAAATTAAAGTTAAGTAACTTTACAGAACAGAAATAATAGAACTTTTAAGTCAATGCAATCAAAAGCTACGGCAATGTATATAAGTAATTCCCTTTGATTTCTGTTATTTAAATGGTCCAGCTTCCTATGAGATCCTTAAGTGTGATTAAATTTCTTATAGAGGCAAAATTTTTCGATTAATAATAACTTATCTATAAGAAATTTTCATTTTAAAATATACTCGTTTTTCTCTAAAATTACTACTTTGCGTTTTAATTACCGTCATGGTGCAAAGGTGTAGCGTCGACCTGTAAACGCGACGGTTTTTGGGTTTGATTCCCACTCAGAGAAGATGAATTTTTCTATTTCCATTTTTTTTGTTCTGGACACAAGGCAAAACGCGGCGTTGAGTTCCGCCACTCAACACACAATGCCTCGAAAAAGGCGGAAAGCGGGGACGAAGAAAGCAGGAACTAAGCAACGGATTGTCTTAACACTAGGTTCCTATGGTTCCTGCAGTTCCCTCTGCCATGTGCGAGATAAAGCGTGAAGATATAAAAAATACTTCAAGTTGATACGTACGAGAAATATTTTAGTATATAATATGTTTTAGGTAAGTTATTAAGGCATACGAGGGTCAAACTGAAAGTTTTTAGAACTGGCAACTTAAAAGCATTATATTAAAAAAATAAGTTTAAATTTTGAAAATAGAACTCTTTACCAATAATACTGAGTATACATTTCATTCATTTGTCATTTGTTTTACGATTTGGTGGCAAATTTAAAATTATCTGTGCACGTCAGAATGAATTTAAGCCGAGAAAATTTTCGTGCAATGATTTTTTATGACTTTCGATGTCATATAAGTCAACAAGAAAGTTATGATAGACTTCGATTGGCTTTTCACGATGAAGCCCCATCTCGTGCCACAGTTTACAAATGGTTTAATGAATTCAAACGTGGTCGAACTAATCTCACCGATGATTTGCGTGAGGGACGGCCTTCTACAGCGACGACTGAAGATAATATCAGTGTTGTGCGGCGTATGATAGAGACTGACAAAAGAGTGACCTATCAGCAGATTCGGACAAGTCTAGGCATAGGTATATGAGTCAAGTGCACAAAATCCTCCATGAACATTTAGCGGTTAGGAAGCTTTGTGCTCGCTGGATACCGCATAATTTGACCGAGGCTCAAAAACTCCACCGTGTTGATTGGTGCCGAGAAATGATCCAAAAATTTAACGGAGGTGACTCAAATGCTGTGTTTGACATACTAACGGGTGACGAAAGCTGGATTTACTGTTATAATTCGGAAACCAAAAGACAGTCTGCTCAGTGGGTGTTTCCTTCCGAAGAGTTGCCAACTAAAGTGAAGAGAGCTCGAAGTGTTGGAAAAAAGATGGTGGCATCGTTCTTCGGAAAGACAGGTCATTACGCGACAGTTGTCTTAGAGGATCAGAAAACGGTTAATGCAGAGTAGTACACTAACAACTGTTTGCCACTTGTCTTGGAAAAAGTTCGAGAGAAACGACCTCACAGCAGGATCCTCCTTCATCACGACAATGCCTCGTCGCACACCGCCAGGCAAACGATCGACTATTTGGCGACCTTAGATGTGGAATTACTGGGTCACCCGCCGTATAGCCCCGACCTCGCACCCTGCGATTTTTATTTATTCCCGAAAGTAAAAGAAAAACTTCGAGGAAAACATTTTATGGACGCCGAAGAAGCAGTGGCTGCGTTTCAAAACACCGTTGAAGAGACCCCTAAGGCCGAGTGGGCAAGGTGCTTTTCTCAATGGTTCCATCGAATGCAGCGATGTGTTGATGTAAATGGACGCTATTTTGAAAAGTTATAATAAAACTAATAACTTGCTAGAATGCTTAGTTTTTGATTTTCTAAGAACTTTCAGTTTGACCCTCGTATTATCCTATAACAGAATAAATATTAAATTATAGAATAACATATTTCTTATATTTGCATTCATTTAAAGATATATTTCAATTCAAATCACAAAAAAATATAAAAAATAATAGATTAAAGAAACTCTTATCCATCGCTGCAACTATGCTTAAGAGACCGTTGTTTTTACCTGCGTCGCCTATAATCGGCCCTACAGCCAGTTCCTTTGGCCTTAGTTCGCCTTTACATTTTCTTTTTTTATTTACCACCACCACCCACATCCACAGATTAAAAAATATAAATACGGTAAATAAAACATATTAAACTGAGAGAACTTTTATTATAATTCCACATACTTCTATTAATATATTCTACAATATTACGAAACAGCTGTTATAAGATAATATTGTAATCACTAAAGACCTGTTTATCCAGTGTTGAAATTGAACCTTGGAAATGCAATTTCCATTCTAATGCACCTTTCGACGCTTCCAAAATACAAATCTATAAGGATTTTCACCTAATACGTATGCATGAAACCAAATACGACGATAATAGCTACGCCGAATAAACGTTGCTTTGGGGTGCATTTTGTTAGCAACTCTGTTGTGAACATGTGTTACTTTAAACTTTAATGTTTAACATATGGGTCGATCTGTACTCGTGTCTTGATATAGGGGTGATTTTTGTTATCGCATTACGTACATTTTGTATAGTGGCATTACATTTGCGGTGATTATGGGATTAAGTTTAGGGGGTTTTGATGATTAAGTGTATAATAAAATGCTTTCACTGTTTTTTTGCTTTTATATACGTATATTTTATTTAGTTGTCAGTTAATAAATAAAATGTTAAAAAAAACACGTATACAAAAAGAAGTTAGCTAATTTGAGGAAAGTAATAACTTGGTTCAATTATTGAAAAGAAAGAATAATTTAAAATATTTATTTAACTAAAGAATTTTTGTAAT
This sequence comes from Dione vanillae, assembly GCA_037178615.1. NCBI lineage: Eukaryota > Metazoa > Arthropoda > Insecta > Lepidoptera > Nymphalidae > Dione > Dione vanillae. Next base: position 401,903 of record JAZFAU010000243.1, on the reverse strand, counting down.
TCATTCAGGAAGTCGGCCAGACTTATCGCATAATACTTAAAGGTATAGGTATAGTATACAAAATAAGATATTGTTATAGATTCATATATTATTTTCATACACGAGAAAAAATAAACTAATATTTCATAAGATGAAGGATAAAACTGAAGAATAAAGCATCATTTTGTAATATAAATATCAAATGTATAGAAAGCTGTATATAATGTTCTGTTACTATATAGACTTACGAATGCTTACATATAAATATTTGGAACACTGTAGAGCAAATCAAATTATTGTTTTAGATTTTTTATATGTTATTTACCTGTAATCGAAACTGTAATCGTTGGAATTTTCAATAAATATTTTTATATACAGCCTATATATTGGTTTTCGGAATTCATTTTCAAAATACCTTTCATGACAGTGGTTGTACGCGAGCGTTGTTGATACATCAGTTGATATATCAGAATTTACCTTTACAATTTCATATTGTTATTACTAAGTCAAATTTTACTTAATATTTAAAATTATAATCATAATAATTTTAAATATAAAGTAAAATCATTCCTTGAACGAAGATCCGTTTCACAGTTAAAGCTTACCGATAATTGATCGTAGTTTTGAATTTAAATATTATAACATTTTCGGACAATTTGCCATATTTTCCGTTGTTTGGTAAAGAGTTTGGTAGAATATAAAATAAAGTGATTTTCACTAGATTATTTTATTTCAGCTAAATTCTTTGTCTCTAATATAAAATTCTATGAAGACGTACAGTTGGCTGCGATTCTTAAGAATTCAAGACACTGTAGGTATATTAGTATATTGAGTGGCGAAATCAACACTCAATTCTATGTTACCAGATTGAAGATTTAAAAATTATTTCTTATTCTTCCTTGCTTGTATTTATGTTATTTCTCTACATTAGAAAAAGAATCAACTTAGCGTTCCATGGATTCACCGTGCGGGTGCCGGGCCCATCGTGTTGTAGGAAGAGGAGCTCCGAGCAGCGTCTGGGATTGTTAGATCTCTTGTAAAAAGAGGGTAGTCTTAGATGACAAAGTCTATAAACGAAATGAAGTCATGTTCGAGGCGGTTGCATATAGGCAATGGCTATGCTATAGGTATTAGAAAAGTGCTACTCTGAAATATTATTTTTAAGTGACTTATGTCATTTACTTCAATTACGTGTAATTCCTTTCCGAAGACACTCGAAATATGTCGTTTACGTAGGTTTCGATATTTCGCCTTAAAGTGAACTTTAAGCGCTTCTGATTTCTAAATGTAATTATATCTACCTTTTATATAGGTATACTGTAGAAACAAGATGAAGAAACGTTTACGATTTTTGCTTAAATCAATAAATGGAAATTGTTGAAATTGTACGAATGCGATTTTAACGAGGGAGAAATGAGGAAAATCTTTTTCATCTCATATTTCTTAATTAAGCGTCTAGAAAGTCTCTCACATTTTAAAAGACTTTACTTTAAGTAAAGAAAATGTTGGAAGTTTTGACTTATAGACTATTGTCTGTAACTTTATTATATAATAGAAAATAAGTTGCAACTAACACAATACTAGAGCACAATACCTAAAACTACAAAAAAATTAATAAGAACCTTGAGACCATTTCAATTTGCAGTAAATATTTTGGGCTTCCTTCCAAAACTCAATATATTGTAATCGGCAGCCCTAAGTTGTTGGCGAAAATTGATAAAACGCAAATGGCCTTTAGTAATAAATGAGACTTATATTCCATTTACCGAATCGGTGAGATATTTAGGAATTATTTTGGATCAACATCAGTCTTGGGAACTACAAGTAGGACAGGTAAGTAGAAAGATTTATGCTGCATCGTTGTGCCTGCGTAGGCTGCGTAATTTCCTGCCATTACCCACCAAAATTGTGTAGGCAATCTTACTCCTATTACCCATTCTTGATTATGCTGACATTTGTTATCTTGACATTACAGAGGAGCTATTGAATAAACTTGAGCGGCTTCAAAATCTTTGCATTAGGTTCATATTCAGTGTACATAAATATGACCACGTTTCCGAATTTCGAAATAACCTTAAGTGGCTCCCTATTCGCCTTCGCTGGAATACTCACACTTCATCTTCTCTATTCAGTGTTGTTTAATCCTTCTACTCTTTCTTACTTGAAGAAACAATTTAAGTTCCTTCATGATACCCACTCACGTACCTTACGCTCCAAGAATAACCTTTTACTTGAAGTTCCCCTTCACTCTTCCTCTTTTCTAATTCCTTCACTATCAAAGCTGCTAGACTATGGAACTCTTTACCTCTTAGGATCATAGAAATTTAAGAAAGAATACTATCTAAACCAGTAGTGTTGCCTTTCGTTTAGTTTTATATATATATAATATATATATATATATATATATATATATATATATATATATATATATATATATATATATATATATATATATATATATATATATATATATATATTATATATATATATGTATATATATATATATATATATATATATATATATATATATATATATATATATATATATATATATATATATATATATATATATATATATATATATATATATATATATATATATATATATATATATATATATATATGTGTGTGTGTGTGTGTATTTATGTATGTATATATGTATGTTTATAATCGTATATTTATTATATACATTTTATTAATATATATTCCATGTATCTTAAAGTATAAGTTGTACTTTTAATGCACCACCCATTATTATTAATACTAATTTCATTTCAAAATGTGTCATGCTCAAATAAAAGGTACTTGGTTGGATCTTTACAATTTACTTCTAAAAACTTTAAAATACATATAAAAAACAATATCACATTCGGACGAGGCAAGTCTAGTGCTAGAAAAACCGTATTTAAATAAAAATACAAGCTGTACATAAAAATCCAATGTTATTCATCTTTTGTGAATACTAACAAGCGTTTAACCATTTGCGTTGCTTAGTGGTGATTTAAAATTAAAATAAGCTGTATACTCCCCTAGTATGGGGTGCTCGCTCGCCCCTTGTTATTTTATTAAAACTTGTCTCGAAACTTCACTAAACGTGTCATTTTGTGATGTAAAGAATAATTAATAGTATAATTTTACATTGTATGTTGGGCGATAATTTTTTTTACTACGTTATAGAATTTTAACTTACCTAAGCAGTGAAAAAATATGGATATTTACTCGTTGGCGAATGGTTGATTTAAATTGTAGGAGATCACTTATATGATGACTGAAGTCACAATCCTCACCACTGAGAGACTATATGAGTATTTTTTTATTTATTTATTGCAAATAGTTTTGTCTTGAAAAATAACAAAAATAATTTAGTTTATAAACATAAATTGTTAAATTATATACTATATTTATCTAGGCGGAAATCTGGAGAAAATGGATTATATATTGTTCCACATACTTAGTCTTCTAGTGAAAGTCTCATAAAAATTGGTCCATATATTCCAGAGATTAGCTTGGACAAACAGAAAAACTAAAATAAATATTTTGTTTATCTTTTTAAAACAGTTACATGTTTTGGAAGGACGTAAAAATAATTTTAAGATAATAATTTAAAGAATTTTACCGAAAAATTGTGTGTTAAAATTAAAAAAGAACAATAAGTAATTATGTTTTTGAAACGACTACATCTATTTTGGGAGGATTCAATAATTTACATCGCATTCGCATCGTTTTGTTGCCAGTAATTTATTTAAATTAAATCAGGAGGTTCATTCGGCGTAATTTTTAATTAATTTTATTCATCGATTATTTTAATTCTATTTCACGTATAAATGTAATATAGACGTTGTTATTCAAGTTTTATATTCTTATGGTTTTTAAAGCATTAATATACACTAAGGGGAGAAGCAGCAGATACCGCTACGTTAAAATTTTTATATTTTCTCTCTCTCTAAATATATAATCATATATATTTTTTTCGCTTTGTGTGCTTAATATTTAGCTAATAGTTTGTCGAAAGCATTTTCTTGAAATCGCTCTTCACATTTATTTATTAACTGGGTAGACAGATGGAACCGCTGAAACCGGAAACTTGGTGTTAAGATGGTCAGTCTCCCATTTTGAAATATTACGTGTTAAGTGGCACAACTCAACACCGCGTTAGCATGGTTGTCAAAACGAAGAAAATTGAATCCATCGTCTTATATTATGTATCTTTTATCCTTTTACTATAATTTTCTTCAATTCCGAATAAATAAGTTATTGGATCCATTTGTATAAAAACATATTGTTAAACTCTGAAAAAATTTGTTTATTAATACGACTTCCACTTTCACGCTTGAATGTATGAAAAATATATACAAGCTGTAACTTTGTTATAGTTTAGTTCAGCTACTTGTATGATGCATCAATAGTTTGTTACAATCTTTTTATAAATTTCAAATGTACAGGAAATATGCTTATTAGTGTACTTTTTTGTGCCAGTTTCTAAAGCTTTAGCGTAAAGCTTTTTTGCTCATTTTTCTACTATTAGTTAAAGTTTTTTTTTAACTTCACGCTTCATTCCGCATTTGGCAGGGTAGGCAGAGTAAACTGTAGAACCAAAGGAACCGACTTCCACTTTCACGCTTGAATGTATGAAAAATATAAACAAGCTGTAACTTTGTTATAGTTTAGTTCAGCTACTTGTATGATTGCATCAATAGTTTGTTACAATCTTTTTATAAATTTCAAATGTACAGGAAATATGCTTATTAGTGTACTTTTTTGTGCCAGTTTCTAAAGCTTTAGCGTAAAGCTTTTTTGCTCATTTTTCTACTATTAGTTAAAGTTTTTTTTAACTTCACGCTTCATTCCGCATTTTGCAGGGTAGGCAGAGTAAACTGTAGAACCAAAGGTACCTAGTGTTAAGACACTGCGTCCCTTAGTTGCTGCTTTATTCAAGGCATTGCGTTTTCAGTAGCGGACCTCAACGCCACACTTTGCCTAGTTGCCAGAGCGAAGAAAATGGAAATAGAAAAATCCATCTTCCCCGAGTGGGAATCGAACCCAGAAACAGTCGCGTTACAGGCAGACGTATCGCCTCTGCGCCACGCCGGTCCTCATTAGTCAGTCAGTCAGTCAGTCAATCTAAAGGTTTAATTATCCTTTATAATATTTATTAAAAAATTAATATTTGTGCACAACGTAAAACATGTGTCATTTTAAATTTATAAATATTTATTTTAATGCGTGAGTGAATGTGAAATATTTTTAAATGAAGAGAGAAAAGACTATTCAGTATGTGATTGGGTCTTGCAACACAAGTTTAAAGGAGCCTCTTTAAAACAGCATTAACACTCACTTTCACTGTCTAAGCTCCTCCTAATACCTAACCAAATTATAAATGATTCCACCAGTGACGACTTTAAAGTGCGTTCTAGAAATAAATTGCTAAACTATAGAGATATTTCCTTGTCCTCTTTCTTCTACCTCAACCGTAAAAACCATATAAACTAACTCTAAGCCTATTCCTGGTCAGTTAGTCAGTAAGATCGAAATACTTAATAAGATGATGATCTTTAGGTATATTTCTTTCCCACAGTAAGTTCTGCTAGTGCTACGCGTTTTAGGCTTCGAGTATAAAGGAAAATATATACAATATAATAAAAGTGTCCACTATATGATTTAAAAATAATTAGAGTTTTTATACATTCTCCATAAATGATAATCGAACCCTTAAACCTTCCTATTTACAGGCAGATGCTTTATCTCTGTGCTGCAATGTTCCTTTATTTATTGTTATTCTTTACCATAATACTTACCGGATGACCTTAGTAGGCGGTAAAGCAGAAAAAAATCACAACAATAGAGACACACAGAGGCGCATAGGCACAGCGTCTTCTTGTATAGATGACGGTTTTTGGGTTTGATTTCCACTCGGGTGGAATAGCTATATTCCTACAATTCCTACGGTTTCCTCCGCTTACTCTACCATGGGCGGGATAAGTGGATAAGTGAAGTTAAAAAATAAACTATACACGCTTTACACCACAAGTGTCACGTACGTGACGAAGAAAAAGACATTACTTATGTATTCCTACTAACAAGGAATGAAACAGATAGCCATTCTCTTTCATCTCGATAAGTTATCTGAGGGTTGAATAATAAATGAAAAGTGCTTGGCTTGACCATACGTTATCTTTCTGCCCATACGGGCGGGCGGAATGCGTCGACGTAAAATATATGGGTATATCATGAAATTATTGTTTCATTACTTACTAGCAATTTTTCAGATATATATGTAGCTAGTTATCTATACACATATATATTATAGCTCTTACCTTGCTTATAAATACAATATATTATCAACATTTATATAAAAAAATCTTCATTATAATGATCATGAATGAACACTTAGAGAGGCGAGTTTTTGACCTACTATTTTACTTTTGAAACAGTTGTAAAGATCTCGGAAAGGCAAATTAGTCAAAAATATAGTTAATTTTCGAATTTGAACAGTTCAATTGATAATTAATACTATACGTTAGCCAATTGGATTTGTTTGGCATTTGATACTTGACATGTACGCGCGCTGTTTGTCATTCTTAATAATTGTGTATTTTAATAAAAAAAATTTTTGGTTACGTCCTTAAAAGTTTGTATGAAGTGCATTGTACATGCACTTCATACACATTTTTAAAGACCCCGAAGTTTAGAGAACCCGGCCTAGTTTATATTACTTTAATTTTTTTAATATAAGGTTATCAGTCGTATTTTAAAAAAGTTAAATATGTGATAAATCTAGTAAAAGAGTCTCGGTAAAGAAATTGCTCGACTAAGCTGTTAATTTTTGAGCGACCAATAGAATACAATCTTTAAGAATATAAGCTTTTCAAAGTTTCAACAGTGGAATGTAAAGAAATCGTTTTCTAAACGACGTGAGGTAAGTTGAAATAGCTTTTCAAATATTGAGGTTTAGCGTTAACAGTTTGAACTAATATTATATGGACTGGCTATTTTGTAGAGATTTTGTTGTATTTTTGTAGGTTCACGCTTTATCCTGCAGGTAAGCAGAGGACTGCGGGAACCGTGGGAACCTAGTCCTAAGATGGGAACAGGGTCACTGTTTTCCGTCTTTCCATAGTAGCTAGTAGCTTGCCATAGCAGAGAAAATGGAATCGAATTTACAACTATACAGGATAGTTACACGCAAATGCTACGCCTCTGGGCTACGATAGTCCTTAATAATAAAATACTTTAAGTTTGCTTTTTTAAATTTATCTGTGAATTGTAATATAAATTACTAATAAAAAATATTTTTTAGTAAAAAATAATATAAAAAAATAAATATCACGAGATGAGATTGTTACCTTATTTCCAAAAGACAGAAGTGTCGCAGAGCTCGAGTCAAGACTTCAGTTCAATAATTTATGATAGGAGCACAATCAAGTAGAGTAGGGTTAGGATCAAAGAGGAAAGTTCAAGACATGGACGTAATTAAATCTTTTATTCGGCAAGACGAGAATGATAGGTATAAGGTGCATGCAAATGGCTTAGAAATGCAAAACAAGTGGCTAACTCTACGAGAATTATGTATCCCTTTATCTTTAAAATGGCGCAGCCTATTTCATGACTGGTCTCCAGCATAATAGTCTTTCCAAATTACAATTTGAATGAATGCGTTCCAAATGACTCTTCCAGATCAAAGTAACTTATTAAGATTGGTTTTAAAACTACCGATAAATCCTGCTACATCTGTAATGAGGCAGTGGGGACAGCGTAACATGTGGTTAGATGTAGGGTACTCTTGAAAAGTGGTCAATACTCACGGCTTCATGACAAAGTACTAGAAATCATACGTAAAGCCGTTAGTATTTCAGTACCAAGAGCATAGAGAAACATTAACAACTAGCAAACGTTTAATAGAGCTTGTGAAAGGTTCTATTAAAAAACACACGCAAAAACCTTTCTCAATATTAGATCCAGCCCTGATTTTACTCTTTTGATGAGAAACAGCATAATATCCCTCAGGACATTGGTGTTTCGTCATCCAGACCGGATATTTTTCTTCAATCTCGAGACCTAAAACGCGTAGTACTGGCAGGACTTACAGTTCCGTGGGAGACAAATATCTCTAAAAGTCATAACTTCAACCTTGATTCATACGTGGTGGAAGTAGGAGCGAGAGGTATAACAGCGAAATCTCTCTATAGCTTGCTAAGGTGAGCGTTAATACATTTTAAAGGGGATCTTTTAAACATACATTTGGGTTGCAAATCCCAAGCGGTGATCGGAGCTCCTCTTCCTACAACGCTGAACATGAATGCTAAGCAGTTTCTTCTCTATGTTATTAATGTATATTTTTATTTACATTTATAATATAGGTATCGAGGTATCTCGACACTATTACTTGTAAACGCAACTATTAATAACATTTGTTTGTTTTTAGTTTTGATCCACTCATGGGGAATGAATTTTTGTCGTTTTTGTCATTTTTTGAGACAAAGATTGGAAGTGTCGCGTTTAGGGAACTAAGTGTCTTAGCACTAAGTTCCTTACACTTACTCTATACATACAATGTAGTCTATAATATCCTACTTTATATACAATACAAAAAATAAAATATTTTTTTACTTCAACCTATTAAAGAAACGGCGGTGACTGGAATATGTGTCTTTTTTGCTATGTTATGGATAAAAACAATAAATATTTAAGGTTTATTATGAATTTAGTCAATCCTCAATAAAAGCGAAAAATTTTGAAATAGGTACATTTTCATAAAAATAGCTTCTATTGTGAGATATTTGATCTATTTCTCGCGAAAACAATATACTTAACAATATACGCTCGGTTTAATATAGCATAATTTATTGTACAATCTGAATCTGAGTTTGAAATATTTTCTTTGTAATGTGAAGATTAGCTAATAAAATATGATGCTTATGACAGTGTGTAGGTATGAATCAGTGATAATTTTGTTTTTGAACTTACTGGCTTCTAGAAGTGAAGTTGTTACGACAATATCGTATAACATATTAGTTTTATAAGAACGATACTAGTGTAATTTCCTATCCTCTAACATATGAGTAGGTAATTTCTAAGCGAGGTATGTAATTTCTATAAATATTATGACAAAAATAGTTTGTTAAAACGGAATTAGAACTTATTAAAAAACTTTACAATAATACAAAGATTCCTTGAAATCAAGGACTAAATAACATACAAATAGAACAATGTACATAGCATATAGTTTACAATCTTTTCGCGTTACTTAGTACAGAACCGATATTACTCTGGCAAATATCCAAATCAAATCTAAGTTTTGACTTTCAATTTCGAGATTGTCATCTTATGTACAAAAATATACCATATGTTAAAAATGATAAGGGTTATAATGGTATAATATGTACGTTGTAATTTAGTGAAATCCCTGTCCTCTGGAACTTGACAGTATTATGATTAATAATATCACAGACGCAACAGGGGCATAGTAAATGGCGTCTGATTGTAAATAATGGTTGCGATTTCGATTCCCTTAAATTATTACGATACAAAGCGGCGTTGAGTTCCAATTAAGTAGCATTATAATTTTATAGCTGACAAAGTTATAAATAGAAATTATATACATAGACAAATTCAGCAGGTAAAGAGACAAGATAGTGGTAATTTTTGTTTCATTTTAATAACTTTTATAATAAAATTGATTATTGTTAAGTTATCATACTTCTACTATCTTTTTAACACTACCTATATTACTATTCTATTGTTAAAAATAGAGTAATCATAAATAAGCCATATTTAAATGCCATAAGATTTATAATCGGATGATATATGTATTGTAATTTAGTCCCGTGAAGGAATTCCGTCCCCTTGGCTCTTGACAGCATTTTGACTAATGATATGACAGGTCGTTGCACCCGAGTGGTATGAATTATTCAAAATATTCATATAATTTCGATTGACATTTTTAAGGTCTCCCCATATATAGATGAATTTTCAGTGGAATCATAAATCTTTCTACCTACTTGTTAACGGACGACAGTATTCTGTTGTTAGCTGGTTTGATTATTTATTTATGATTTTCTTACTAGATTACCATCTTACCATCTTAGAACAGTGGGGCAATGTAACTATATAAATATATCTAAGCAAAGAGCAACGTAAAATCTCGAATTTGGACGAAGAAAGAAGGGTGAAGTGTCTTGGGCATTCGGCTTCTTTCTTTTTTTTCATACTTGTTATTCATGAAACTAGTAAAGCTTAAAAAATATAATGGTGGTTAATCATTATAAAATTTGCTCGTATTGAATTAACAATGGAATAGTTTTGACGTAAAATACATAATAAGCTTACAATGTCGATTCCTTTGTTTGAATGCAATATCATAAATATATATACACAAATATAAAACAATAATATTATTATTTTCCACTTCAAAAAACGTAAACTTAAATTAACAATTAAATTATTAAAATAATGTGAAATGATATTAAATTAGATTCAAGTATGAAATAAAAAGCTATCCAGATAACCAAAGCAAAAATATAAAATATGTACATAAATACGTGAGTGCTGCTTCATATAAATAACTGTATAATAATGAGCTCGTAATTTCATTTGTGCTTTATTTCTGTTCCTAATGGAATTTACTAAGTGCTTCTACATTTCCTTCGAATTCTCAAAACGGAAGCAGTTTATATGTTTATAGATTATAGTAATTGTATATAACAGTCAATAAATACCCAAATGTCGAACTAAACGTTTTAGCAGCTCCTTTTTGGTGAGAGTCGCCAAGATTTGGAGCGACATGCCTGCGTCTATTCTTCCTGATAAGATTAACCCTGGAGCCTTTAAGAGTAGAGTGAACAGGTTTCTTCTGGACGGGCGTGTACCACCTTCGTCTTCATCTACACTTTCCATCAGGTGAGATGGGAGACAAACGTTCTGTTCCATTACAACTATAAAAAAAATAAAAATAAAAATGAATGGAACATCTGGAATAGAACCAAACTGGCCAAAAAATGTTAAGGGAGCTCAGTACTACTATGGTCTATACATATATACTTTTTTTGTTACATTGGGTGGTGTGAAATTGGGTGGCCTCCTTTTTATTTTCACATCATCATGTTTTCTCTTTACCATTTCTGTGCACAAGAGCTTCAAATTTATGGGAATTCAAGATTATCTGAAATGTCTGCTGTCTGTCTGCCATTAACATTACAATTCATAATCTTTTTAACACATCTAGATGGAGATTGAAAATTTTCGGTAGTCCAAAGCTTATTTTTAAGCTTGATATAGGCATCTTGGCCATGAATTTAACCAAAATATGACGTGAGATCTGCAGATTGGCTAAGTTAGCAAAAATATATTTGCATCAGTTGGAAATCTTTTAGATTACCTTATTTTCTACCTATTCCAACTAAAATTACGTTAGCAGAATATTTTATTCTACCAATTGATTACGCTTATTCATGTTGTCTAAATCCAAAATAGAAGCAGTTAAACAAACTTGAGTAGTTACAAAATCTCAGATCTCAGTCCCAGAGTTTTATGAAAAGCTTAAGGGATTTCTAATATGCCTTCGCAGGGATACTCATATTTTCCATATACTTTTCTATGCACTATTTCATCTGTTTACCCCACCTTATCTAAAAGAGCGCATCTAACTTCTAGGGCATTCGCATCTTAATAATCTCCGCTCAGATTAAACTTGAACAATAAAAATTCATTCCTACTCTTCTTTCTTCTATAGGAACTCATTTACCATCACAGCTTCTCGTCTACAGAATTATCTATGTTTGAATATCAGGCAGGTCAAATCAAATATATATATATATATATATATATATATATATATATATATATATATATATATATATATATATATATATATATATATATATATATATATATATATATATATATATATATATATATATATATATATATATATATATATATATATATATATATATATATATATATATATATATATATATATATATATATATATATATATATATATATATATATATATATATAAATTAATTAGCACTTGCTTAAAAAAACATGTCTTGCTACAAAAGCAAGCTTACATATCTTTTATATCTTTTTTTACATGTAAGCATTCTTAATTATTCACACTGTGGTATCCTCACCACTAGCTTACATTCTGTATATTTCTTTATAGCGCAATTGATCAGGTAAACAGAGCTCGCATATATCAAGCAATGTCACTGTCGATAAATTAAAAAAAAAATTCTTTTAGGCAGTTTAAAAGAGTCAATCTTCTATTATTTCTTACTCTCAAAGTATATCACCTCATTCACGTGTTCTTTCATTTATAAAAAAATATTTAAATAAATAAATAAATTATATTAATAAAGTTGCGTTATACGTTATTTTTCCTTAAAAATGCTACTATACAATTGTGAAAATGAAATACAACGGATTTTAACCCCAATTAATAAAAAAAAACTCACTCACCTATCACCAATCTGAGCGAACTAATGATGTCACTTATGTAAATTGATGAATTGAGAGCGTCGGGTCGTTAGCCCGGAAAACCTCTAGGAATTTATATTATAAGCTTATATTAATGGCAACGATTTTTTATATTTTTGGAACGTGGATACAAGTCCTACATCTGGAAATTATTTCTCTTAATTTGAAGATATGCCAACTATCAGCATAGCAGCATAAAGCCAGCATAGCTTGACCTCGCATTGGCTACAAATTCTATTTAATGAGTCTAAGGCAAATACTCTTAAACAAAAACATATGACTTCTTTAACTGTATATTGATTCATTCATTTTTTATTTAGTAGCTTGTTTTTTTCTTTTATTTTATTATGGAATTACGTTACATAACCACATCAAAAATGTACGTCCGCTATTCCTTATATAATGAGAAATGAAAACAAAGCTAATTAGAAGCATCATCAATCATAAAATAGTTGTTTTGTAATACAATGTTTCGCTGAAATATGTTTTATTCGAAATCGGTTTTTAAATAAACGTATTTATATTTGTAACAAATAAGTGTAATAAGGTCCGTCGTGGCGCACTAGTTTAGCGTCTGTATGTAAACGCAAAAGTTTGTGGGTTCGATTCCATCTCAGAGACGCAACTTAACAAGCGAGACGTTGATTTCCACCACTCACCAAGTCTGCCTCGAAAGTGAGGAATTGAGTATCTTAACATTAGATTCACACGGTTCATGCAGTTCCCTCTAGCTACCCTGTTATGAGCGGAATTAAGGGTTAAAGTTATAAAAAAAGTATAATATGAATTTAATAACTAAGGATTAGTTGTACAGCGTCTGATTGTAAATGACGGTTGTGGATTCATATTCCACTTGAAGACTACGGATTATCTTAGTTTTAAAAATGACATTTCCGCTATTTAACACGCAATTTTCAGGAAAGCAGAAAAAGTAGAACAGAGTGTCTGAACTCTACATTGCCTCTGTCTCATAGGAAAATAGCAAGAATTTTTTTCTTATGTAATTAATAATAAATAAATTGTAAAAAAGAGACGTCTTTTTTAAAAGGACTATGTTTTGTGGGACAGCGTCGAATTGTTAACATTTAATTATTATGGTTACTCTCCCTCTCTAACATGACAAAGATCTTCATTGATTTCCACCTCAATTACCTATTTGTCATCTCTATTTGTCATCAGAAATATTTTTGTAAAATACGTAAATACGTAAAATGCGTAAATTACTTTTGCCTACCCTGCAACTTGTAGAATCTACAGCAAAATTAAAAAAACATAAATTTAACACCTGACAGGGTTGGCAAAGAGAACCGTTAAAAACATATATTGTGGTCTAAATCCTGAAAAAATATTTATATTTTTAACTAAATAAGTATAGGTCTAGAAAGCGGAAATTTACCATTTACGTTTCGTTCCGTTCGAGGCTACTAAAAAAACATTAATCGTAGTCTCATAGGATAAAGTGGAATCATTCTGAAATCCGTATAGACGAAGTCACGAGGTATAGCTTGTAAAATTGTTATGAATCATACATAACACATTAATAATATGAGTTAATTTTTCTATTTTAGCTTCGCGCTTATTCCGCACCTGGCAGGGTAGGCAGAGGGAACTGCAGGAACAGATTGAAACTAGCGTTAGACACTCCGTTGCTTAGTCTCTGCTTTCTTCGTCCCTGTTTTCTGCCTTTTTCGAGGCATTGCGTGCCGTGGAACTCAACGCCGCACTTTGCCTATTTTTCAGAGCGAAGACAATGGAAATAGAAAGATCCATCTTCCTCTTAAGGGAATCGAACCCACAAACCGTCGCGTTTACAGGTAGACGCTACGCCTCTGCGCCATGACAGTCCTTAAATGAATTACATATATATATGTAACACTAGTTTATATTAGAAATGTTAACAATGGCTTTACAACGTTCTAACAATTTATGGCCTTTCCTCATCAATCATAGCCGTCATAAATACCATATAATACGAAACACAATAGATTCAATTTGTCGAATGTCGCCACTCGCCATGTGCAAATTAAATAAGGCGGTGACTTGCATGACTTTTGAGTGAATTATCTAGAATGTAGTGAAACTATATATTAATACTGGTTTTGTATGGATTAACTTTAGTATTTTGGTAATATGAGTCGATGAATTGCTATATTTTTTATTGTTTAAAAATTTATTAGAGACTTAATTTTTGGTAACTATTATTTATTTATTTTTTTTATTTTTATTATAATAAAAAGTATTTCTTTAGTTTTACTTAAAGATTAATTTAACATTTAAACATAATGAAGAACCTCTACATGTTTCCCCATTTTCCCTCGCCAAAAATCGAAGTATCGAGAAAGACTAGTGTCAAGACACTCTTTTTCCACTTTCTACTAAAACATTGCGTGGTTAGTGGTATAATATAAAGAGGTACTTTGAAATAATAGTGAATAAAATTACTAAGTTATTCTGAAGGAAATTCAAACGTAATACATTCCATTTACAGCAGCTTTCTATTTTTTCTCGATACCTACAATCAATATGACCAATCAAGCTTGGTATTCAATGCGATACCACTAGGTCAAACGCTTTGACGCATTGGTTTTTCTTACAATCGTTTCGTTTAATCACACATTACTTACTTACTTGTGTTAATAAATCAAATTTAATATCATACATTAACTTCTTATGTAAAAATTACTATTATAGGGAGTATAGAGGAGCACTAAAATATTATCTCCTGAAATACCAACTAAAACGGGAAAAACTGAACTTTCCATTATAACATATTTTTGTCGAAAAATCTCGACCAATAAGCTTATAAATGTGCTTTCTTCCATTACCATACACACATAATATCCATGTCACAGACTAAAGCTACATTATGTAATGAGCCATGGCAGTTATAAATGACATCAATTACTAAATTATAATTTCCCCTTCGTAACTTCATAACATATGCAAGGGTGTATATTTAATGTCAGGTTTTGTTTACTGTAATCAACGACAACCTGCTATTATGTACGTGCCAATTACACTATGTGGCTCAGTTATTTGATGAGTGACGTTTACGTTTTATATATAGTATGAAAATTTATTGACATATAAAAATATATAAGTGACTTATATGTTATATTTGATTTGGTGGCCATATGACAAAAACAATGAGGGTTGATGTTAATTTTATTGAATCGATTACAAGTAAAATTATAATATAATTTTTAAGCTACTTAAACCAATTTAGTATTATTCTGACGGTCATAATTATATTTTTACATATATAAATTTATACAGAAACAGAAGATGGAATAGATTCCTTTTATAATTGAATCTGTAAACTTTCCAGATCGTAGTTTTAAGTATTCACTCGAATATCGACTTGTAGACGTGACAAGAATTTAAATTAATATACAATTTATTTTGTATACGTTAATTGTTCTTGAGTAATTAATTTTGGAAAGAAAGAAGTTATTATGGTAAATTATGAACTTAATTACTTTTTTTTAGCTTCACGCTTTATCCTGCACATGGCAGAGTAGGCAGAAGGAACTGCAGGAACCATACGAACCTAGTGTTAAGACACTCCGTTGCTTAGTCCTTGATTTTTTCTGTCCCCGCTTACCGCTTTTTTTCGAGCCATTGCGTATTGAGTAAGTGACGGAACTCAACGCCGCACTTTGCCTAGTTTCCACAGCGAAGAAAATGGAAATAGAAAAATCCATTTTCCCCGAGTGGGAATCGAGCCCTCAAGACGTCGCGTCTACAGGCAGACTGATTACGCTTCTGCGCCACGATGTGTCTCTTAAGAAGTAATGACAGAAAAGAAAGTATTTTTTGTATTCATTTACCAAGGAAAAATATATAAAAATATATTTATATATATTAAGTGATCACACATACAATATAATTCATCAATATACTCGTATAGTAAATTAATGTGTGACGTCAGAAAAGCCTTAAATTTGTTTTCTTATTATTATTTTACTACTTACTAACTTTATTTTGTATTAATATTTTGGGAAAATGTATAAAAATTAAAAAAAAAATTAGGAGTATTTAAACGAAGCCGGATTTGAACTAGTTCCCTTTAGAAACCACCCAAGCGCTCTGTATACTAAGCCGTATATATCTTATATGCTTGTTATAACTTATGTTGTTAGCCTCTCTGTAGCATACATTGTTTGTACGGCATTGTATGCTTATAAGTCAACATAGTATGCTTCTGTGTAGCATGAGAGAGCCAAAATAATTAGAAGTACAAACGTGAGACAAGACGTAGGTACACACATGTCTTGGTTAGTTTGTTGCTAGGACTCCAATGACTTTCTTAATTGGTGTGACGTCTTGGACAAGTAGACTTGCACTATACATGTGCAATATTGGTGAGATAGTGATATTTTTCTATATAAAATGTAGGTGAGAAGTAAATGTGTACAATTTTAGTCAATATTTGCTTACATACTTAAAGAAAACATATAGAAAATTGAACGCAGCGTGACTCGAACTTGCACCCTCCTGCGAATCGTGCAAGCGCTCTCACTACTGAGCCATGCATTCTTCATCATCTTCAGGGTGCGGCTTTGAGTTCCGCTGCTTTCAAATTTTTATATGTTCTCTTTAAGGTTTTTCTCTCCTCAGTGTAGATTAACACTTTACAAATCATAAAAAATATTCGCTTACATTTTTACACATAATACCTTTAACAAGCTATTCTAAAGCTTTATATATAAATCTGACTTCCCTACAAATATAAATATATAATATAAAGAATAAAAAGTATTTATGTATACATAGATATAATATTTGCTCTATAAAGGCTGCTATTAGGATAGCATTAATTTAAGACACACAAAGCTGAAAAACTTCAACTTAATACAAAAATAATGTTCTTTCCAAGCAACAAAAACATTAATTTTCTTACCGGAAATTACCGTAAGACGCCTAATTAAACACTTGTATTAATCACGCTATTACAGCACGTTGTTGACGTGGTAACAGTGTATTTCGAAATATAGGTTATTCGAAGAAAATTTCTTGTTAAAATTTATTTTGTATCTTAAAATTCTTTACTAATATACATATACTCGTATATGAAAATACGTTTGTATGTATATATTTTTTAATATATTTTTTCTATTTCCACTTTTACTAGTTCAGCTTTGTGAAATTCTTTACCTATATTGTCGATATAAATATACTCTAAAGAATTCAAGAAAATAACAAGATTTTAGACAAAACAAAAAGAAAAATAAAAATAAAGCTAATTATTCTGTTTTTGTACATATGGCAAAGAGTACACGACGATCACGATGATGAAAAGATTAATACATTCCAACGGTATATCCATTACGTAATACACGGCCAGTTACGTAAAAGCTTTTTCCTTTCTTACGCATGCTTTTGTTTCGTTCTTCAAGAGCTTTTAAATGTCAATGCAGGTAATTAGTTGTGCAATAGAAAAAAAATTAAAATAGTTGATATTAATATAAAATAGCCAAATAATTTGACTTCACTTGACTACTAGCGAGCTGGTCGAGGTTTCACCCGCTTGTTCGATGTTCTCGGATTTACTTTTATTTAATGATCATAACAGCACATGTAAAGGTCACAGCATACATATTAATTCGGACACAGACCACATAATTTCAAAAATATATATGTATGTGTATGGAAATTATTGTTTTTTGTAAGATATCTTGTTTGGATGGTTTTGCGCAAATACTTTTGCGCAAAACGGCCATTTTCAGGCCAAAGTCCTGATCTTAAAGGAGTTTCATTTTGTTCCGAAAATTGATCTGGAAAAACAGAAAAAGTGACAAATAATCATTTTAAAATATTTTCGCAAAAGCAAATACACATGCACTTGTAATCTTTTAAACACTTTTTAAACTTCAGTTACAAGTTGTATTTAAAACAAATAATAAAATAATTGAATAATTTCTTTTCTATATACAAAAATATAATTGTATTTATTTTAATACATTAATATAAAAAATGTGAACAATTTATACTTATTACAAGATACAGAAAGAAAAATAAACAAAGCATTAAATATAAGACGGATCTTGTTCAGAACAAGCAGATTATCTCTATCATTACTCAAATAATCCGAAAAATGTGTTACGTTACGTAAATTTGTTAATTTACATCGTACTTTCTTAAATCCATTTAGCAACGATTTTTGGTGCTAACTTTATGTTAAAATTATAATATGTAAAGTATTAAATTCATTTTACTTAAGATATTTTAAACAGGTTTTGTTTCAGGCTTAAGTTTTATTATGCAAAGCAAGGTTGACAAAGAGTACCTCTAGAACGGAAAGCAAAGTACTAAGATTATTCTTCTTTCGGACGAAATCTTAAACATAGCATCTTAGTTGCGGAAATAAACACCGCAGACTATTGTGGAAACAAAGGTATGACAGGAAGAAATAACCATGAACAGAAATAAATAAAATATATATTATTAATACATAAAAAAATAAATATACTGTTAATAGTATCCTCATATTTATGATGGTAACAAATATAGTTCACTCGGGTCATCTGCATCATAATATTATTATTTAAAATCCATTAATATTGAGTGCAACGACGTAATAAATTGGCAAAATTAATACTGTGTCGATTCTGCTGACAGCGGAAATATAACTTTGTAGGCCACAATTAAACGAGATTATTATAATGTGAATACTAAAATATAATATATTAAATCATTATATTACATTTTCATAATTATTTAATATTTATGTAGTATTTTAAATAAAAAAAAAGATAAATGGAGGTTCGTCGTGGCGCGGAGGAGTAAGCATCTGCCTGTAAAGGCGGCGGTTTGAGGGTTCGATTCCCACTCGGGGAAGATGGATTTTTCTATTTCCATTTTCTTCGCTCTGGAAACTAGGCAAAGCGCGGCGTTAAGTTCTGCCACTTACCACGCAATACCCGGAATAGGAACTAAGCAACGGAGTGTCTTAACACTAGGCTCATACAGTTCCCGCAGTTCCCTCTGCCTACCCTGCAATATGCCCGCATATTATATAAAGCGTGAAGCTTATAATATGTTGTATTTTGCAATATGTATATTATATATACAATAAATGAGTACGAATTTTTAAACATTTCAATACATTTTATATTCTGTATGTATAGTACTTTCAGATTTACTGAATGATTTAAATAGATCACGTTTTCTCTTGCTAAATAATTTATTATTAAGAATTATCTTTGGGTAGCGGAAAATTTTTGATCTCCTTAGAAATGCAAACAACAAAAGTAAGTTCCTTGAAGCGTACAACTTCGACGTCGCTTGATGACAACATGTGATTTAATGATCTAGGGCGGCTAGACGGCTTCAAACAGTTGCAAGATTGAGTCTATAACGTTCATTTTTTTAAACCCACGCTTATGCCTCTTTCCTCCTCTTTCTTATGTTCTCAGACGCTCTCAGAGCGTACTGAGTTACGGAATTTATGTCTGTACAATACTTTATACGTTTTAGAACCTTAATCTTTTGTCCAAAGTGATGTAAATATTGCTCTGGTTGTACGCGAAAAGATGCTCAGTCATCAGTTTTCAATCTCGTCAGTTTTATGCCTCTCAACAGTTTTGTATCTTATCTTGAATACGATCAGAGATCGAAGTAAGAAATAAAAATTTTCCATTTAGAATACAATTCGTTGCAACAAAAAACAGTAAATAATTTTTCCTCATTCGGTTTCCTGTTAACGAAATTTAAGCCGTCAGCGTTTTAACATGCCAAATAACATCTGAACGGCGATACGGATTAAGGTATGACATGAGGTCGACACGGTGTCCCTGCGTAATCCTCGTTGGAGTCTCTGACATAGGTCTTCATCAGGACTGCCATAAGCTTTTAAGACCACCGACCGCACTTAAAGCGACGGCATTAAGAAAAAGCTTAGAGGATTGATTGGCTTTGCTTGAGATGTTTATTTTTCTTTTCCTGGGAATTTGAATTAATAATATAGTTAACTGTTATTTATTTTAGATATTTTGGTAATCGATAGACACTTCGTAACACAAAAAGTTTTTGTGGAATATTGCTCATATATTAATTAGATCAACTCCGAGAATTCTAATCAAGACGAAGTATTTTGAAGTACAGTATCCATTTTCGCCTAATTATATAATTAATATTAGAAATTATTTTTAAGTTAAAATTTACTTCTTCTTACCTTTTTGAAGGAATATTTATTATTTGTTTTGATTTCATTAACTTTTGAAATCTTAATAATTTATTTATCCATTTTTGCAACTGTACCTTATTATCTGAGATTAATGAAATACAAAATGATAGTGTTTAAAGCACGATACTTTTCAATAGTCTTTTGATGTCAGTTTACATTGTACTACGAAAACTAATAACCGGCGCATCTGCGAGCCGTTCCTAAAGTGATAGTACTAGTCTGCGAGATGCGGGAACTTGATAAGTGCTTGTACCGCCTATCTTACTTATTACATTACTTACATGCATATATTGCATATTACATAACATATATGCTACTCATGAATAAAGTAATAGTAATTTTAATGTGAATTTTCACGAGATGGATTTTAAACATTGGACTCGATGAGATTTAAATTATTGTTATGATGATGTGAAATATGTATATCTTGTGAATAGTTGAACAGTTTTTTCATTTATTATAAATATAAGCAACTGTATTAAAAAGATTTTAAAAAATTTTACACAAAATAGATTTTTGTAGTAGTTTTTGATCCATTATGTATAATTTCATTAAAAATTCGTCAATCTAGATATATTTTAACACATTCAATAAGTTTTCGTAAAAATATGTAAAGTATAAGACGGAGAACAGAGTGTCTTAGCAATGTATATTATTATTACATCTATCCTAGTGTGCAGATAACCACGGAAGCCAAACTCTAAAATCCAAATAAATGCAATAACACTAATATATATATTTTCTCAATCAGCACTAATTGAAACAGAAACGGTATATTTAACAGAAAAAGGTCCCCTTTTTGTATTATAACAACGAAAATTATCGATGGTTCCCCGCACAATCGGAAATTCTATTATTTTCTGAACATCTTAATATCGCTAGTTACAATGAACTGAGATAACAAAGGCTTGTCCTTCAAAGTAAAATATTAGGTACATACATATATACGTACACCAGATACCTAGAATGGTATTTGTTATTTATAGTTATGCATTTATTATTATATAAAAGGTTAAATAGATGACGTGTAATCTTGTTGACTAAAATATTGTATACATATATTTGTGTATTTAAATCGGCTCAATATTATTATAGCATATAAAATATATTCTATTTCGTTAAATTTATAAAATTGTACTTGATAAAAAGATTTTTTTTTATTTTTCTAAGCTTCACGCTTTATCCCGCACATAGCAGGGCAGGGTAGGAAGAGGGAACCGCAGGAACCGTGGAATCTAGTGCTAAGACACTCCGTTGCTTAGTTCCTGTTTTCTCCGTCCCCGCCTTCCGCCTTTTTTAGAGCCATTGCGTGTTGAGTGGCGGAAATCAATGCCGCGCTTTGCCTAGTTTCCAGAGCGAAGAAAATGGAAATAGAAAAATCGATCTTACCCGAGTTGAAATCGAACCCTCAAACCGTCGCGTTTACAGGCAGACGCTTACACTTCTGCGCCACGACGGTCCTCGAAAAAGAAAAATGATAATATTAAATGCTTCTAATTATATTAAACTAAAATATTTGTTTACATATTTTTAGATTTGAAGCTTACTTATTTTTTTATTTTAAAAAATTGATACTCGTATCATAAGCTACAACCCTATGCTTATTAATTGTAGAGGTGTCGTATATAGAGTTGAATCTGTACCCTTAACGTTAGGTGAATTGTCGCAGTTTTTGATAAAGGTACTTATTAAGTATACATTTCACTAATTTATGGGGCAATATTAAATGTGCAATAATGTATTGAATATTTAATTATATATATAAATATATATATATATATATATATATATATATATATATATATATATATATATATATATATATATATATATATATATATATATATTATATATATATATATATATATATATATATATATATATATATATATATATATATATATATATATATATATATATATATATATATATATATATATATATATATATATATATATATATATATATATATATATATATATATATATATATATATATATATATATATATATATATATATATATATATATATATATATATATATATATATATATATATATATATATATATATATATATATATATATATATATATATATATATATATATATTCTAACGTGTGTGAAAAGAATAAAAACATTCTATAAATACTAATTATATTTAATAAAATCCAAATTTAAATAAGAATCTATTATTTACTTGAAGCGAATCATTTTGTTTTTCTGAATATTACTGATAAAATTTGTAACTCTCAATATATATTCTCCATCACGCTTCTTAAACTCTCGTTCAAACAACTTTTCTTTGTAAATATATAATAGATTAGAACAACAACAGATCTACGTTGACGTTACTACGTTACGTGAGCCGTTGTAGCCAGTCTAACACTAATGCTAGATTTTATATTAATAATTTTTATTGATGAAAAGAGACCTATGTAAGATTTTTAGCAGACTATGACTAATATTCTATGACTAATATCGAACCCCCTACTATTACGCTATGCCACAGCATCACTATGGTTCTTCTTAATATAAGATTATACTGAACGTAAAACGTGAACTGATTATAAATGTTCTACAATCACTTGAAGACATTACATAACTTCTAATTAACCGAACGCTTTATACCAAATAAATCTCAATGGAAGATTTTAATCGGTACTATATATCTTACTGACTGTTTCCAAAGATTAAAATCTAAGTTAAGCAAATTTATCTTTTAAATATATTGGAAATGGAAATTTTAGATTGGATTGTTGGGATTGTTATTGAAAATAATGCTATTGTGGTAGATTTAGTTTGTTTAAACTGATTAATGGAGTTTGTATTTATAGGTTTCAAACGAACAAAAATACTTATATATATTTTTAGTAAAGATTATATAGGTATAGCAGCATAGTAAAACTTACACTCGCGTATAAATACATACACAAAATTAATTACAAGATTTTATTATTTATTAACTTGATTTTGACGTGACAACGTCTTAAATTAGGCTGTGCGGCTCGGAGTCAAATATGAAAATGGTAACGTAACGATGTGTCAACTGTCACCGAACTATGATCGGTCCGCCGCGCGTATCACTTGACACATGTACAATGTTTTAGTAAACAAAATATATTTTCTATAGTTAAAATTTGTGCAATTTATACTATAATTATTATTCATATCAATAAATATTTTACCGAGAAAAAGACGTTGTCACGTAAAATTTTCGCCCGTAAAACCCACTTTACAGGCAACCATTTTTTTTTTATGTCACATACACACAAAACGTGGGTTTTTCTAAGGACGTGGACTTTCTGGAGCTGAAACTTTATAAATTGGTCGAGTTCCGATGACATTGCATGTATATGATAAGCATAACCTGATGGTGCTACCAGAATTGGCTTCAGATGAGTCATATCCTCAACGGTTCACGCTAGGTATATCAAATTTTGCACATTTATTAGGAAATATAGAAGACATCAGTGCAGGTACAACATGAAAATTCTGGTAAATTCATGTTTAAATCTAAATTTGAGAATTCTTCAAAATTTAACATTCTGGACTCATATGTCAATTTAAACTAGTACAGTAACAGTAGTCACATTAATGGGTCCATAATATTGCTTCCACCTCCAGGATTGACAGTAATTTTGAGTTCCAACACTCAACACTCAACATTAAAAAAATCGGAGAACGAATATAACTAAATTAAAAACGAACAAAAATAACATATATTCTAAGAATGAATATTAATTTCTTTTACAATTGCTAGACCTGGTAAGATTTACTATAAAGAAAAATATTAAAATCATATATTTCGAGCGTACTTTGTCAGAGATTCTGCGTTATTGCATTGAATTACATAAATCACCTAAGAACAATAATTCAGAGTAGTTCCCTTCGAATACGTGTCGTTATCTGCATGCAACAGCCCCGATTAACATGATTTCATCGCTTTCATTCTCTTCATCATCTAAAACTACCCTATTTCTAAAAGGGGGCGAATTCCAATATATTTATCTTAAGTATTCGTAGAAAGGCATCAGCCTATAAAATCATCTCGAAAAAATATTATTAACACTATTACAGTATATGAAAGTCTAGACGTAACAGCTATAAAATATAACGACATGTAACGTTTCGATAATTATAGAAAATCAATACATGTACGATGTTTGTATACAGAATCGTTGTGATATATCGTATTATGCGTAAATTATACTGTGCAGTTTGCACTTTTCATTACACTAAATGCGAATATTTATTCATTTTGTGCATACATGTTTAAATATTACATATTATTTTATTGACACAATGCTTTGGGAAAATGAGAATAACTGACTGTATTGCACTAAATTGTATCTTTTTTTTATTAAAATATGTTTATTATAAGACCTTTTAACAAATTAAGACATCAATTGTAAAAAGTATAGCATAACAATGAAAGTCATGTAATGAATGTCATTATTTAACATTCGCGAATGCGAATGCGAATATTTGCTACCGACATTCGCGGATGCGAATACGAATGCGAATATTCAATAATTCTTTTAAATTTGGCGCCAATTGCTTACGGCAAGCAAGATAGCACTTTGGATTATAACATTAAAAACCTGAATATTAACTGATAACATTTTTTTAAAGGGAGAGAGAATTGATTTTTGTTTGCTTAGATTGCATTAAAAAAATTTTTTCATGAGATATAATGAAGACTGATAATGTGATAAAGAGGTTAAGTTACTGTTTTTAGTATTGAAAAACACAAAAAATAAACTGATTTAAATTTTTATAACGTACTATCATCGACAAATATGTTTTTCTGACATTCGCAAAACATTCACAGAATTTTTTGCGAATGCGAAAGTGAATATTCGTTACATCAATATTAAAACTAACACATGTAAAAGATTTCTAGTAAAAAATATTAGACTAAAATTTTTTACTATGCCTAACACTTATGTGTGCTAAAATGACATTTTGATATGGCGACACACACACCCGTACGCACGCACACACGTACACAGGGACACATACACAATAACCTCATTTACTTCACATAGTCACAGAAGGTGATAGAATCATTAAATAGAATATTCATCAGCTTATAAATTAATAACAATTGTTAATTTATGGTAATATTATAAATCGGACAAGTTTCATTGAATGCGCTTATTATTACTATTTCTTCGAATTGAATTGAATAAATTATGTTTGTATTTTATATATTATATTCTGTGAATCGAGGAAAGCTTATTATAAAAAGAAACATTTAATATGTTTTAATGTGCAAATTACTAGACAAAGCTGCAGGTAGAGGCTTATTAAATAAATATGCAATCTAAATTAAAAAAACATAGAAAATGAGAAAATGACTTCGTATACTGCATTTAATCAAGCACTTTGCTTTTCAATCTACTACAGGGATGGTCGATAAAACGATTTGTTTCGGCTTCTGTCAACCACATGTTATATGTAATAGAGCTTGTGTCATTACTGGAAAGTAAGATCTAATGCAAGGGGATAAAGTTGAAAATTGAAAAGGTTTGGGGTAATAACAACGAGGGGTCGAGTATGGACAGATTGGCGTGTATCTTTCAAACAATAATTCACAGCGTACGATACGATAAGCGTAGGTGATGTAGACGCTGGTATATTTAGCGTTATTTTAGTTCTGAAAGTTCAAATAATTCAGGTTGAACGTACGTAAATAGATAAATTTGATACTGTTATAGTGCAGTTGAAATATATAAGACTGGAAATTGAAATAGAAGGCTCATTAGTACAGCAACAGTTTTTTGACTGAAAAGATAATTGATTGTGACGATGAAGAGATATTATTTATAATAAATATTATAAAGCATCGTAAAAAACTTCTTAAAATTCTATTTAAATAGATACTAAAAAGGATTCACAAAGAAATTAAAACACAACAACTAAACTATAATTTGCTATCCTCTATAAATTTACATTGTTCTACCATAACTTTCTAATATTTTTGTGAAGTTGTCCTGTGACATAGGCATAGCCTAATCACTTAAATATGAGGAAGTGAAATAAAAGATATTCATCAGAAATCAACGTTTCTTACCCACACGCAAAAATGACCTCATCGCTCTTACAGTCAGACTCTTGGTGGCACCATAGTGGCAGTATATATATATATATATATATATATATATATATATATATATATATATATATATATATATATATATATATATATATATATATATATATATATATATATATATATATATATATATATATATATATATATATATATATATATATATATATATATATATATATATATATATATATATATAAAAGACAAAAAAGAAAGTGGGGACGGAGTAAGCAGGGACTAAGTAACGGAGTGTCTTAACACTAGGTTCATATGGTTCCTGCAGTTCCCTCTGCCTACCCTGCCATGTGCGGGATAAAGCGTGAAGCTAAAAAAAAAAAAAAAAAAAAAAAAATATATATATATATATATATATATATATATATATATATATATATATATATATATATATATATATATATATATATATATATATATATATATATATATATATATATATATATATATATATATATATATATATATATATATATATATATATATATATTCACATTAAACATTATAATTCAAAGCGAAGCGGGATTTGGTCCGAAATGATTCATACAACGAATGAATGACGAATGTGATACGGCGAATGTTAGAAATAAGCATGTATATAAAGTATTATATCGTTATTTTATAGTGCTATTTTTTTTAGTGAAAAACTTCTTATTATATAAAATTGGGTGGAAAGTGGAAAGCTAATCTTGTTCTGGACAACTGTTTTACAGGCTCAGGATTTATTGTGTCTGGAAATGGGCTTTTGTGCTTACGAAATATAATTTGTATTATGTAAAGCTCTCTAAAGTAAATCTTAATATTTTTAGTCCATGTATATTTATATCAAGAACAACGCAAGTACGACACAAAAATATCTCTAATATCTTCAAAAAGGCTGAAAATGTTTTTGTCTTTCGCACATTTCGTGTGTGCTATGTGATGAATGACATACTCGCATCTATTGTTCACATGGTCTTATTGTATACTTAAAGCTGAGCAAGAATGATGGAAATTAATCTATGAGCGAAAAAAATATAAAAATATTTCATGGTATCTTCGTCTGTTCTATTGCTGTCTTCGTCTGTTATATCACCTTTGTTTGCAATTAGACGTTGTCTTAGAGTGCTACCTTTGGGACAACGTTTAATTGCAAACACAAGTAGACTTCTAGACTTAATTCTTTACGTATTCGTTAGTGGAATACAACGCTGTGTTGCCGGTGTGAAGGAGAAGAAGATTTTTGTCTATTTCCATTTTCTTCGCTCTGAAAAGTAGGCAAAGTGCGGCGTTGAGTTCCGCCACTTAACACGCGGTGCCTCGAAAAAGGCGGAAAGCGGGGACGTGAAAGCTGGGACTAAGCAACGAAGTGTGTTAACACTAGGTTCATATGGTTCCTGCAGTTTCCTCTTAGCTTACCCTGCAGTATGTAGGATTAAGCGTAAAGCAAAAAAATATATATAAGAATATTTTTGTATTAAACGAATACATATAATACTAGTAGCTCTCAGTACTTCCTCCGCAAAAATACTTTAAGACATATTTTTTTTATGATAAGTAACACTAACTGGCCTCGCATTTGAAATATCTAATATCTTCTAACATATTCATTTAAGTAATAATTGTATAGAGCGGTTATAATCTCTTGTAAATATACGATGTAAGTACACATACATATATTTAGTAATAGATAGGTACTATATTGGATATAGAAAAAATATTGTACATAATGTATTGTCAGGAATGGTGTCTTAAGTAGATTTTTTGTATGTATTTATAACATATAAAAATTACATTACGACAAATGTTCTGCGTTTACGACATAGGCGAAGAAAAATATTTTTTTATTTTTTTTTAAATCATTTAAAATAACTCTTTTGTTAGTGGCAACTCTACATCCGCTACGTAGTAGATAGATACATATATACATAATTTAGAAACGATCTATATAAATACATATACTATTTAACTCCTTAGCACCGTTTATTTTTTCGATTTAATAAAAATTAGCTTTCCCAAAGTCAACTATTGATTTGGTATCTGTATGTATGTATGCATTTTCGCCTATATTTTAGGCGATAATGGGTATATACATACAGAAGCCAGTACAAATGTTCGCATTTTTAATATCTAAAAGTATATAAATATAAATAAAAAATTTAAAACTCGTTGATCATTAATTTAATATTAGTTTAGTTAATGTTTCGCAAATTGGATTTGCAAATCGGAAACCATTATAATGTTATTATTAACACCTGATACTAGGTAAGCTATCGATTCTGATAGGATCAAAAGGCAATTGTTTTCCATTATTATATTAATTAATTTTAAACATTATTATGTAAATTGTTTTGTTTTTACTAATAATTGACCGCAAGTTTATTCGCAACTTAATCAGATTTTTAATGTTTAAAACAATCGTCATAAATAATCTTTGTTTGATTGAAAGGCCCTTTTTTTTTAATTTGTATTAATTTGTTTTCTCGAGTATATTGAATGACTCACAGAAAAAAAACCATAATATGTGGTTTTGTCTGTCCTTGTATATCTTTTGTCAACATATGCCAATTTTAGAAAAGGTAGTTTTGATGCATATAGGAAACGTAAAAAAAATGTGTAAATATTTGATCTGGATGGCACTGTACATTGTACAAGCTCTCAAATTCTTTACGTACGAGTTGATAGTCGGGAATCTGACTATTGAATTGAAGTTTTCACATAAAATTTACATTTTACTTGAAAAACAATAGATTTTGATTGTTCACTCGCTTCTATTTACACAACATTGTGAGAGGATCATATTTCACGGAATTTGAACTATTCCTTTATATGAAAGACTCAATTTTGAGTCCTTCCCCGCACTGTGATATATATTTGTTCGTTCTTCGTTCTATTTGTATTTGTTTATGAGAAAACACATATACTCTTTGATGAATAATTTGTATTCATAGTCTTCTGATAATAATGCATAAGTTTTATCAGCTATTATTATTCTTCACGCTTTACTTTATGTCACTAGTACTAAACGGTACAGTTCAGTGTGACTAGCACAGGCCTCGTCCACTGTCACGCTCTTTAAGTCACCTCACTTCTGGAGCAAGGTTACACCATTATTATATAGTAAATAAATAAATTATGTTCTAAAGTTCAAAGCAATCTTAATCTTCTTATCTTAACATACAATATCTTTTACACATTCTTAAGCTATATTTATTTTTGTGTGTTTTAGATATTTTTTAATATAACAAAGGAATACACGTTAATTTGCAGAAAATCTGATGTTGTAAATAATAATTTTGACAGTGTTGCGAGTCGGAAGTGTGCAAATTGTTATTTATTGCCTGCGGAAGTATAAATTGTTCGGAATTTAGGACAAAGTCCTTTCTACACTGACTTTAGTCGTGAAACAAATGCGCGTAGTATTTTTTTCTCTCCATTCAAATGAGTTATACAAGAAAAATATATAATTATATGTTTGTATATATATAACAGTTTTGAATATTAATAAGGAAGTACTTCAAACGTAATTAAGCCATTTTTAATTTTGAATATTAATTTTTAACAATATTGCATAAACTAAAAGAATTTAATATATAGGAACTCAGCATATGATAATAAAATTATGACAGTGTTTACAAATCAAACTGTAAAAAAAATTTTGACGGGTTCTATTAGGAATCATTTAAATTGTACAATTGTTTTTTTTGTCGAATTACGGCGTTACATTAGGACGATATATTGATGAATGATGATGATAAACAATTGATCAATGATTAAGTTCTCATTCTTTATCATGGATTAGATAGCAATGAAAAACGAAGATAAGCCAATATAACATCAAACCTATAAGGAAAATAAATAAGATTGTAAATGGAAGGAATAAACTTTCCTCCCACGTACATATGTATGTAAGTCGAATAATTGAATTTCACACTGCCTCTGATTCAGATACAAAAATTGGTTGCTCTATTTGCTATATCTCATAGAGTAATACTTAGTTGTGAAGCGTGTCACATAAACGGATTATATATATATATATATATATATATATATATATATATATATATATATATATATATATATATATATATATATATATATATATATATATATATATATATATATATATATATATATATATATATATATATATATATATATGTATATATATATATATATATATATATATATATATATATATATATATATATATATATATATATATATATATATATATATATATATATATATATATATATATATATATATATATATATATATATATATATATATATATATATTATAGAAGTATATAAGGAATAATCAAAATACTCATTCATTATATAGATTTACGTATTGTAGTGGTAAAGAGTGTTGCTGAAAACGAGGTCGGTCTCCACTCGCTACCAAGCCATTGACTTTTGACGGTAGGTGACATAGATTCTTAAAAACTTTTTCTTAAATTTGAATTGTATTTTCAATTCAAATTTAATTTAAGAAAGGAGATTTTGGACACTACATTACATTTTCATATTCTGTTAAACAGGATAAGGATTGAGTTATTTTATAAATTTTCCCAAAAACAATTTAATTCAACATGCATTATAATTTATTAATAGTTTATTAATAACCAAAATCCCGTTATCCAAAAACGCTACAATTTAGCTGACCACCTATCGAAATTGAACTCAATCCTCGCTATACTCGTGACTACTCCACAAAAAAAAATCTAAAATCATTCGCACGATATACAAACAATGCCAGTAAGTGGAATTGGCATTGCTGATATTAAATTTCTATCCATTTTTGCGTGATGTACAGCTCGATTGATTTCATAGCCGAATAGCTTGCGTTCTGTGGATGCTATTCAAATTCTGTTCTATTTCATATTGAAGTACGAGGATATTGTTTCTTCATACGACTTTCCCTGGACTATTATGAAGATATCTATACATATACATGTAGCTACAAATCTACAACTGCCATATATGTCCCTATAACTTGATTTAAGACAAATTTCTTTTTGTCACTACTTATAATCAAGTACACCTCATAAAAAAGTGTTTTAGAACGCTTTAGAATGATTATCTTCTATTAACTTTAATTAAATTTTCTATTAAATTACGTTTAATTATACCACAACCCTAAAATATATGTTACTTTAAGAATAATGGTTTTGAGATTGATATTCCCTTAAACTATTTATATTCAAATTATAAACATTCACTTAGTGCTTTATGATATAAGACAACACAGCATTTGGTTCCGCAAGCCAACGGACTAATATAATGGCTAAAAAAATAGAAAACGGAGTACTTTAACACTATGATTACTCTGAATTTTGTTACAAAATAATTATTCCATATATAAATCATAATTAATATATACATGAAAATGAAAATTAAATATAATTATGATCCTATTCACAATCTATTTTCATAGATCCTTTCATTAATACTGCTAAGACGCTTAATGTATATCTGGTGTAATCTGTATCTTATCTTAACTACAGCATCCCTACGATATCCGAGATTACAAGTAATTTATGGCGAGGGGACAATGTTTTTGAGAACTAGCCGCAGAGGGGCTAGCTTAGGCTCAGTGCTGCATAATACATTAACAAATTACGTGTACACTCAGTATTTATCACACAAATGTCTATGTTTTAAGAGTACATATAGTTATAAATATGTTAGTTAGAGGATTTTTAATGAAAATTGAAAAATATAATACTATTTCGTATATTTTGCCATATATTTTTAGAAATATTGCAACTAACCAATTGAAATCTAATAAAAACAATAATAGTTATTTAAGTGTATAATTTTTTTTATTTTTTATTTAACTACACGCTTAGACCCCTATTGCGTGTTGAGTAGGGAAATTTAATGCCATTCTTGTCTAGTTGCCAGAACGACGAACATGAAAATGATACACTCCGTCCTCCCCAAGTTGGAATCGAACCCACAAACCACTGCGTGTATATGCAGACGCTGGACTTCTACGCCATAACGGTTCTTTTACTATAAGCACTTTATTTTTTTACAATTTAAACTATTAGCTTAGTTTTATTTAGTTTTATTGTAATAAGTATATTACTTTTAAAATAAATCAATAAGCCTTAATAGAAGGAAATTCAACTATAGCCTAACAGAACGTTAAACGCTCCATGGGAATGTCGCCTTAATGTTGTTAAAAGTAACAGCGTCGTTGAAACGTTACCTATCTTTTTATTTCCTCCGCCGCGAAAAAGACACCATAAAATTGGTGTAAGCTTCCTTTAAGAACGTTATCCACTAAACTTTAAGATAAATAATCGAAAGAAATATTAAAAATAGTATGAGGACAGTCGTGGTGCAGAGGCGCAAATTCTACTTATATTGCGACGGATTCTGGGTTCGATTCTCAGTCGGGGAAGATGCATTCTATTTCTATTTTCTTTGCTCTGGCAACTAGGCAAAGCATTGCGTTGAGTTCCTTTACTCAACACGCAGTGCCTCGAAATAAGCGGAAAGCAGGAACGGAAAAAGCAACTGGGAGTTTTAACACTATTTCGTATGGTTCCTGTAGTTGAGGGCCGTCGTGGCGCAGAGGCGTAAGTGTCTGCCTGTAAACGCAACGGTTTGAGGGTTCGATTCCCACTCGGGAAAGATGGATTTTTCTATTTCCATTTTCTTCGGCTCTGGAAACTAGGCAAAGCGCGACGTTGGGTTCCGCCAGTCAATACGCAATGCCTCAAAAAAGGTGGAAAGTGGGGACGGAGAAAGCAGGGACTAAGCAACGGAGTGTCTTAACACTAGGTTCATATGGTTCCTGAAGCTCCCTCTGCCTACCCTGCCATGTGCGGGATAAAACATGAAGCTAAAAAAAAATTATAGAAAACTACAGAAATAAGAGAAGTTTAAAAATAATATAAATTATTAAATAAGTTTTATATAAATACTTTATTACATTATTTTTAAGTAAGAAACATACAAACAATATATAGTAACTAAAATATAAACAACTGATAGAGCGAAAGCTTTAAGATCTTCACCAACAGCAGTCGTTAAGTGACGAGTATATTTTAATGACCAGTGTAAGATTCTTATGGTTATTTATTGTTTTGGAATCAAATTTAATATCGTTCGAAATAGAATTAGACTAAACTTTATCTATAACTAAATTTTATTTATTTTAGTCTAAGGATGTTGTAAATCTCCGCAACCGTTGTCCGGAACTAAACTGATGTATGAAATAGTAATACTATCCGCATTCGTAACTGTATCTGTATAAAGGATAGGCAGGAGGAACCGCAAAGACCGTAGGTACCTAGTGTTAAGACACTCTGTCCTCTACTTTTCGCCTTCAAGACTTTGAGTGTCGAGTGGCGGAACTCAACGTCGGGTTTGCCTAGTTGCCAGAGCAACGAAAATGAGAATCGAACACTACAAATCGTCGCGTTTATAGAAAAATGCTGCTCCTCTGCACGACGATCATCCGATATAATATTTCCATTGTTTAATTATAGATTACGATTAGTTTATGTGCATACTAGTAAAAGCAAAATATTTTACAAATCATACATTGCATTTTCAAAGTAGCGGGAGTTAAGTCCACGCTCCTTGGAAATCGTCCAAGCGCAACACTAAGCCATATGTACGTTCTCATCTAGATCTATACACTATATTTATATTTTTAATTAAAAAATATTAATCAATGGGTAAGACATAATGATATTAATTGTATTATTTTTCTACACTAACAATAAGTATTTTTTAAGTTTTTAAAATTTACTTTATATATATTTAAAAAACTTTTGTGAAGATGAATTTAAAGTATTACATACGGATTTGAAATTTATAAAATCAAGTTTTTATAATACTTATATGTATGTAAATTGATAAAATACTTATATAAATCTTTTGTATCTATTTTTCATGATCGGACAAAAAAAAGAATAAAATACTCTATTATTGTTCTTACATATTTTATATTAGTCATTGGTCGTAAAAATCTTTCACATACTATACTTTTAATTATTTTTATCGCCTTTAATCCAAATATTAATTAAAATAAAATCCTTGTATCACATCCAATTCTATGAATTTATTCAATTAACTTTCTAAAGGTATCCCTTGTAAGGAATTTTCACAGCGTCCATTCTTTTGTTCTTAATCGGCCAAATTAAATTTACGCCTGATTTGCTGTAAAAAGAATTCAATTTATATTGGATTGAATAGAAACTATATATTTGATATCTTAGAGAAAACAGGCAACTTTGAAAAAAATGTCACGATATTAGTCAAGAGGATTAATGTATAATTTGTAGGTTGACTAACGTAACTGACACGTTATTTACTTTGCATAACTTGCGATATGACAAAAATATAAATTATTTTAAAAAGTGAAATAAAAGAAATATCAAAGCCATTCATTCCGTTTTAAAAATTGGATGTATCAGCTTTACTCTCATTGTAACAACTAATTAAATGCAAATTGTATTTTCTATTTCCTTTTTGATGTATTAATCAATTCTTTCGTTCAGAATTTACAATTTAAAATTTAGTTCGTTTTAAGTTAATTTTTAAAGTTATATTTTCATATAAGAAAACAACTATAAAATATAATTTAGTTTTTGCTTATTTCGGTATATTTTTTAGCTTCATGCTTTATGCCGCTCAAGGCAGGATAGGCAGAGGGAACTGCAGGGACCATGGGAACCTAGTGTTAAGACATTCCATTGCTTAGTCCCTGCTTTCTCCGTCCCGGCTTTCCGCCGTTTTCGAGGCATTGCGTATTGAGTGGTGGAACTCAACGCCGCGCTTTGCCTAGTTTACCAGAGTAAAGAAAAAATGGAAATAGAAAAATCCATCTTCCCCGACTGGGGATCGAGCCCAGAAACCGTCGCGTTACAGGCAGACGTTGCGCCTCTGCGCCACGACGGCGCCTCAATTCACGACGGTTCTCATTTCGGTATATATTTCAGCATATTCTCTCTACACCTCCCAAAGAGGAGATATATTTAGGGTTCCTTCGATATATAATTTCGGCTAAGTATGTGTCTAAAAGTCGCTGCATGCAATATTTAAATGACTCAATTTTTTTACTGCCTGCCTCGCCTTATACAAGCTACGTGAAAATAAATAAAAAAATATATAAAGATAATTTCGCATTATTTTGTTCATCTCGTATGTAGAGCTTTAAAATTTAAAGCGTATGCTTACAAGCAGTGTTAATTAGCGTACAACGTATTTAACTAGAACAAAGGTATGCAATGTTTAATTTAACTTTTAATCTCTTGCAAATAGTGTTTCTGTGTTAATATTTATATTGTTTAATACTAAAACACAATTTATTATTATTATGGGTATATATTATGAAGAAATATAATATTATAAATTATGAGGAAATGGAAAGTTAGATCTAAAAATATTTAAAACAGAAACAGCTTAGTTAATGTATGAATTTGAGTGCTATTTATATAACGTTTGATTGTAAATCTGATTATATAGATTCGATACTTACTGAGAGTAATAAATATTTTTTTTGCTTACTTTAGCTAGAAAACAAAACATACTATTAAGAAGATAAAGAAGATATCTGAAAAAATTTTAAGACACTTCGTTCCCCATTTTCCGTGAAAACTTCGAGTCGTTTTGTTTTAATTGGCAGAACTCAACGCCGCGTTTTATCTTTTCTCAAGGGCCAAAAATAAATAATTAATCAAACCAATAAATCACGAATATTATTGTCAGATCTTATACCACTGTGCCACAACGGCGTTTCAGATCCATTTAAGTGTTTACTATTCCACTTATAGTTTTCAACAACCTATAGATACAATTAACGTTAAACCAACATGGAGGCTCATACTGTGTAGTCAGTAATTAGCGTTTCCGAGTAGCGACAACCAACAACAATAACATTTACGTTTCATTTTACGGTTTACACACACTTTTTTACATAAAATATATTGGTATTAATTTGTAGTTAACTACTGTGAAAGTGTGTAGTAAAATGTAGCCTTTTTAAAGTGTTTATTTTAACAGAATTAACGTACTTAAAGAAAACATATAAAAATTTGAACGCAGCGGGACTCGAACCCGCGCCCTCCTGCGAACCGTGCAGGCGCTCTCACCACTGAGCCATGCGTTCTACATCACGCCGCGTTGAAATTCTTATATGCTTTTATACAACTTATATCGTTGTTAGCATCTCTGTAGGGAGATTTTTACAAATTTCCGCTACCCAAAGACCATTACAAAGAACAATCGTTTGGCGAGAGAGAATGCTATTTTTATTAAATGTTTTTGATGATTTTTAAAGTGTTAATCCACACTGAGGATAGAAAAAATACTTAAAGAAAACATATAAAAATTTGAACGCAGCGGGACTCGAACCCGCGCCCTCCTGCGAACCGTGTAGGCGCTCTCACCACTGAGCCATGCGTTCTACATCACGCCGCGTTGAAATTCTTATATGCTTTTATACAACTTATATCGTTGTTAGCATCTCTGTAGGGAGATTTTTACAAATTTCCGCTACCCAAAGACCATTACAAAGAACAATCGTTTGGCGAGAGAGAATGCTATTTTTATTAAATATTTTTGATGATTTTTAAAGTGTTAATCCACACTGAGGATAGAAAAAATACTTAAAGAAAACATATAAAAATTTGAACGCAGCGGGACTCGAACCTGCGCCCTCCTGCGAACCGTGCAGGCGCTCTCACCACTGAGCCATGCGTTCTACATCACGCCGCGTTGAAATTCTTATATGCTTTTATACAACTTATATCGTTGTTAGCATCTCTGTAGGGAGATTTTTACAAATTTCCGCTACCCAAAGACCATTACAAAGAACAATCGTTTGGCGAGAGAGAATGCTATTTTTATTAAATATTTTTGATGATTTTTAAAGTGTTAATCCACACTGAGAATAGAAAAATTTTTAAAGAAAACATATAAAAATTTGAACGCAGCGGGACTCGAACCCGCGCCCTCCTGCGAACCGTGCAGGCGCTCTCACCACTGAGCCATGCGTTCTACATCACGCCGCGTTGAAATTCTTATATGCTTTTATACAACTTATATCGTTGTTAGCATCTCTGTATGGAGATTTTGACAAATTTCCGCTACCCAAAGACCATTACAAAGAACAATCGTTTAGCGAGAGAGAATGCTATTTTTATTAAATATTTTTGATGATTCTTAAAGTGTTAATCCACACTGAGGATAGAAAAAATACTTAAAGAAAACATATAAAAATTTGAACGCAGCGGGACTCGAACCCGCGCCCTCCTGCGAACCGTACAGGCGCTCTCACCACTGAGCCATGCGTTCTACATCGCGCCGCGTTGAAATTCTTATATGATTTTATACAACTTATATCGTTGTTAGCATCTCTGTAGGGAGATTTTTACAAATTTCCGCTACCCAAAGACCATTACAAAGAACAATCGTTTGGCGAGAGAGAATGCTATTTTTATTAAATATTTTTGATGATTTTTAAAGTGTTAATCCACACTGAGGATAGAAAAAATACTTAAAGAAAACATATAAAAATTTGAACGCAGCGGGACTCGAACCCGCGCCCTCCTGCGAACCGTGCAGGCGCTCTCACCACTGAGCCATGCGTTCTACATCACGCCGCGTTGAAATTCTTATATGCTTTTATACAACTGATATCGTTGTTAGCATCTCTGTAGGGAGATTTTTACAAATTTCCGCTACCCAAAGACCATTACAAAGAACAATCGTTTGGCGAGAGAGAATGCTATTTTTATTAAATATTTTTATGATTTTTAAAGTGTTAATCCACACTGAGGATAGAAAAAATACTTAAAGAAAACATATAAAAATTTGAACGCAGCGGGACTCGAACCCGCGCCCTCCTGCGAACCGGGCAGGCGCTCTCACCACTGAGCCATGCGTTCTACATCACGCCGCGTTGAAATTCTTATATGCTTTTATAC
Organism: Dione vanillae; assembly: GCA_037178615.1. NCBI lineage: Eukaryota > Metazoa > Arthropoda > Insecta > Lepidoptera > Nymphalidae > Dione > Dione vanillae. The sequence continues at coordinate 363,190 of JAZFAU010000243.1, read as the reverse complement.
AACTTATATCGTTGTTAGCATCGCTGTAGGGAGATTTTTACAAATTTCCGCTACCCAAAGACCATTACAAAGAACAATCGTTTGGCGTGAGAGAATGCTATTTTTATTAGATATTTTTGATGATTTTTAAAGTGTTAATCCACACTGAGGATAGAAAAATACTTAAAGAAAACATATAAAAATTTGAACGCAGCGTGACTCGAACCCGCGCCCTCCTGCGAACCGTGCAGGCGCTCTCACCACTGAGCCATGCGTTCTACATCACGCCGCGTTGAAATTCTTATATGCTTTTATACAACTTATATCGTTGTTAGCATCTCTGTAGGGAGATTTTTACAAATTTCCGCTACCCAAAGACCATTACAAAGAACAATCGTTTGGCGAGAGAGAATGCTATTTTTATTAAATATTTTTATGATTTTTAAAGTGTTAATCCACACTGAGGATAGAAAAAATACTTAAAGAAAACATATAAAAATTTGAACGCAGCGGGACTCGAACCCGCGCCGTCCTGCGAACCGTGCAGGCGCTCTCACCACTGAGCCATGCGTTCTACATCACGCCGCGTTGAAATTCTTATATGCTTTTATACAACTTATATCGTTGTTAGCATCTCTGTAGGGAGATTTTTACAAATTTCCGCTACCCAAAGACCATTACAAAGAACAATCGTTTGGCGAGAGAGAATGCTATTTTTATTAAATATTTTTGATGATTTTTAAAGTGTTAATCCACACTGAGGATAGAAAAAATACTTAAAGAAAACATATAAAAATTTGAACGCAGCGGGACTCGAACCCGCGCCCTCCTGCGAACCGTGCAGGCGCTCTCACCACTGAGCCATGCGTTCTACATCACGCCGCGTTGAAATTCTTATATGCTTTTATACAACTTATATCGTTGTTAGCATCTCTGTAGGGAGATTTTTACAAATTTCCGCTACCCAAAGACCATTACAAAGAATAATCGTTTGGCGAGAGAGAATGCTATTTTTATTAAATATTTTTGATGATTTTTAAAGTGTTAATCCACACTGAGGATAGAAAAAATACTTAAAGAAAACATATAAAATTTAACCGCAGCGGAACTTGAACCCGCGCCCTCCTGCGAACCGTGCAGGCGCTCTCACCACTGAGCCATGCGTTCTACATCACGCCGCGTTGAAATTCTTATATGCTTTTATACAACTTATATCGTTGTTAGCATCTCTGTAGGGAGATTTTTACAAATTTCCGCTACCCAAAGACCATTACAAAGAACAATCGTTTGGCGAGAGAGAATGCTATTTTTATTAAATATTTTTGATGATTTTTAAAGTGTTAATCCACACTGAGGATAGAAAAAATACTTAAAGATAACATATAAAAATTTGAACGCAGCGGGACTCGAACCTGCGCCCTCCTGCGAACCGTGCAGGCGCTCTCACCACTGAGCCATGCGTTCTACATCACGCCGCGTTGAAATTCTTATATGCTTTTATACAACTTATATCGTTGTTAGCATCTCTGTAGGGAGATTTTTACAAATTTCCGCTACCCAAAGACCATTACAAAGAACAATCGTTTGGCGAGAGAGAAGGCTATTTTTATTAAATATTTTTATGATTTTTAAATTGTTAATCCACACTGAGGATAGAAAAAATACTTAAAGAAAACATATAAAAATTTGAACGCAGCGGGACTCGAACCCGCGCCCTCCTGCGAACCGTGCAGGCGCTCTCACCACTGAGCCATGCGTTCTACATCACGCCGCGTTGAAATTCTTATATGCTTTTATACAACTTATATCGTTGTTAGCATCTCTGTAGGGAGATTTTTACAAATTTCCGCTACCCAAAGACCATTACAAAGAACAATCGTTTGGCGAGAGAGAATGCTATTTTTATTAAATATTTTTGATGATTTTTAAAGTGTTAATCCACACTGAGGATAGAAAAAATACTTAAAGAAAACATATAAAAATTTGAACGCAGCGGGACTCGAACCCGCGCCCTCCTGCGAACCGTGCAGGCGCTCTCACCACTGAGCCATGCGTTCTACATCACGCCGCGTTGAAATTCTTATATGCTTTTATACAACTTATATCGTTGTTAGCATCTCTGTAGGGAGATTTTTACAAATTTCCGCTACCCAAAGACCATTACAAAGAACAATCGTTTGGCGAGAGAGAATGCTATTTTTATTAAATATTTTTGATGATTTTTAAAGTGTTAATCCACACTGAGGATAGAAAAAATACTTAAAGAAAACATATAAAAATTTGAACGCAGCGGGACTCGAACCCGCGCCCTCCTGCGAACCGTGCAGGCGCTCTCACCACTGAGCCATGCGTTCTACATCACGCCGCGTTGAAATTCTTATATGCTTTTATACAACTTATATCGTTGTTAGCATCTCTGTTGGGAGATTTTTACAAATTTCCGCTACCCAAAGACCATTACAAAGAACAATCGTTTGGCGAGATTCTCTCTCGCCAAACGATTGTTGATATAAGTTGTATAAAAGCATATAAGAATTTCAACGCGGCGTGATGTAGAACGCATGGCTCAGTGGTGAGAGCGCCTGCACGGTTCGCAGGAGGGCGCGGGTTCGAGTCCCGCTGCGTTCAAATTTTTATATGTTTTCTTTAAGTATTTTTTCTATCCTCAGTGTGGATTAACACTTTAAAAATCATCAAAAATAAAGAATTAACGTAGTTTTAGTGTGTATCCTGAATAGGTAGATGTACAAAGGTAATCCAATGGTATCCATTTTCCGAAATATTGAACATTGAGTAGTGAACTCAACGCCGAGTGTATGTCTTGTTTTATTTATTTATTTATTTTCCACTTAAAATCAATAAGATGATCACATGTGTACGTCAGATAGAGCGAACGGAGGAGTGTCAGAGGAGACCAATTTGAAAATGAATATTGAATTGAGCCCCTCTAAAACCGTATATAGGTTTTAGAGGGGTCCACGACTTAAAAATAAAGTTACGAGGGTTCCAAGCGCGGCCTGGTGAGAAGAGCCCACAACAAACTCAGCCAGGTTTCCCTAAACGCATTGTGATCACTTCACAAACGTTATTCTAACTTATGAGCAATTAATTAATTCCATGCCATTTTATCATTAATGTAATCCTTTACACTATAATAGGATTTACTAATTAATTGCCGTTTAACAAAGATTTTAAATTTATTTAACGAGAGATCAAATACTTTTTTCGGCAGTTTATTGTGGAAACGGACACAATTACATGGGAAGGAGTTGCCTATTTTATGGAGCCTAGTGGTGGGCATAACAAGTTTATACTTATTCCTCGTATTAACATTGTGAACATCACAATTTATTCTAAATTTATCAATATTTTTATGAACATACATTAAATTTTCGAATATATATTGACTGTGAAGAGTCATGAACCATGGAAATAAGTTATTCTAAATCAAATAAACACTCAAAAAAATAATCAAACCAACTTCCGTGGTAATGACTTCACAGAAACTTATAACAGTTTAATTGTATTTTGTAAATAAAAAAACATATAGTTATTCAAGCATATTTTTTCTTTGTATCATTTTCTTAAATAATCTTTTACTTTCTTTTGGCCATTTCTTAAAACTGTCTACTTGACATGTTGTAATTTAAAATATGACATTGATTCTCATTATTCACTGGATTTTTATATTTTGACATTGAAATAATATTGGAGAAAGGAACGGAGTGTATTAACACTAGGTACTCACGGTTATTGATGTTCCCCCTGCCTTCTGTGCTATGAGTTAGATAAGGCGTGAAGCTAAAAGCAAATACATCAGCAAGTACTGTAATGTTTCATAGAACGATGTGTTTTATAAAGTTATTGCAGATGCCCATTATCGCAACGTGTGAGAACAATATCACGTCCTAATTTTAACCATCAATCGGGATTGCAACACAATCTATTTATAGAATTGAGACGAGTATAAATTAACACTTAACAAAATATATATTTGAATCTATTTCAGTCTGATTTTTGATTAAAGGACATGAGCAAAATATGGTTAAAGATGCTTTATTTCTCTAAAAGAAATTACATTTCACTTACTTAAGAAAATTATGACTATATACACATATTTAAAATTAAAACTTCGACAATCATAACATAGTTTAACCTATTATTCTTACAATAAATTTTGCTTAGAGTTACACATAAAATTGAAAAAAATATGTTTTTATGTATGTTTTTATACTAACTAGAACCCGCGGCTTCGTCTGCTTTGTGAATGCAATCAATGCTATAATTAAGTAACAATGAGTTGAACGTCACATATATATTGATGAGGAAAACAAAAAGATATCGCGTTAACAAAACCTGTAAAATGTTATCTAAGGTACTCTAAAGCCTTTTAACAAAAAAATATATAATGAATAAAACAAATAAATCACGAATTTATTGTCAGATCTTATACCACTGTGCCACAACGGCGTTTCAGATCCATTTAAGTGTTTACTATTCCACTTATAGTTTTCAACAACCTATAGATACAATTAACGTTAAACCAACATGGTCGCTCATACTGTGTAGTCAGTAATTAGCGTTTCCGAGTAGCGACAACCAACAACAATAACATTTACGTTTCATTTTACGGTTTACACACACTTTTTTACATAAAATATATTGGTATTAATTTGTAGTTAACTACTGTGAAAGTGTGTAGTAAAATGTATCATTTTTAAAGTGTTTATTTTAACAGAATTAACGTAGTTTTAATGTGTATCCTGAATAGGTAGATGTGCAAAGGTAACCCAATGGTATCCATTTTCCGAAATATTGAACACTGAGTAGTGAACTCAACGCCGAGTGTATGTCTTGTTTTATTTATTTATTTATTTTCCACTTAAAATCAATAAGATGATCACATGTGTACGTCAGATAGCGTGAACGGAGGAGTGTCAGAGGAGCCCAATTTGAAAATAAATATCGAATTGAGCCCCTCTAAAACCTATATACTGCACGACTTAAAACTAAAGTTACGAGGGTTCCAAGCGCGGCCTGGTGAGAAGAGCCCACAACAAACTCAGCCAGGTTTCCCTAAACGCATTGTGATCACTTCACAAACGTTATTCTAACTTATGAGCAATTCATTAATTCCATGTCATTTTATCATTAATGTAATCCTTTACACTATAATAGGATTTACTAATTAATTGCCGTTTAATAAAGATTTTAAATTTATTTAACGAGAGATCAAATACTTTTTTCGGCAGTTTCTTGTAGAAACGGACACAATTACATGGGAAGGAGTTGCCTATTTTATGGAGCTTAGTGGTGGGCATAACAAGTTTATACTTATTCCTCGTATTAACATTGTGAACATCACAATTTATTCTAAATTTATCAATGTTTTTATGAACATACATTAAATTTTCGAATATATATTGACTGTGAAGAGTCATGAACCATGGAAATATTTTATTCTAAATCAAATAAATACTCAAAAAAAAATATTAAAACTCACTTCCGTGGTAATGACTTCACAGAAACTTATAACAGTTTAATTGTATTTTGTAAATAAAAAAACATATAGTTATTCAAGCATATTTTTTCTTTGTCTCATTTTCTTAAATAATCTTTTACTTTCTTTTGGTCATTTCTTAAATCTTTCTACTTGATATGTTGTAATCCAAAGTATGACATTGATTGTCATTATTCACTGGATTTTTTTATTTTGACATTGAAATAATATTGGAGAAAGGAACGGAGTGTATTATCACTAGGTACTCACGGTTATTGATGTTCCCTCTGCCTTCTGTGCTATGAGTTAGATAAGGCGTGAAGCTAAAAGCAAATACATCAGCAAGTACTGTAATGCTTCATAGAACGATGTGTTTTATAAAGTTATTGCAGATGCCCATTATCGCAACGTGTAAGAACAATATCACGTCCTAGTTTTAACCATCAATAGAGATTGCAACACAATCTATTTATAGAATTGAGACGAGTATAAATTAACACTTAACAAAATATATATTTGAATCTATTTCAATCTGATTTTTGATTAAAGGACATGAGCAAAATATGATTAAAGATACTTTTTTTCTCAAAAAGAAATTACATTTCACTTACTTGAGAAAATGATGACTATAAAAATATTTAAAATTTAAACTTCGACAATCATAATATCACTAGTTTAACCTATTATTCTTACAATAAATTTTACTTTAAACAAGTTACACATAAAATTGAAAAAAATATGTTTTTATACTAACTAGAACCCGCGGCTTCATCTGCTTTGTGAATGCAATCAATGCTATAATTAAGTAACAATGAGTTGAACGTCACATATATATTGATGAGGAAAACAAAAAGGTATCGCGTTTACAAAACCTGTAAAATGTTATCTAAGGTACTCCAAAGCTTTTAACAACCTCTACATAAAAAATTATATCGTAATATTGCATTGCAACTTGAAACATAAGTAAAAAAGACACACTTTCGCATTTATAATATTAAGTATGTAAATTTTCATGTTTCACTACATTTTATAGTATTTCTGATGAAGAAAATCTAGAAAAGCTAAAGTAAAATCGTCTATCCATTCTCGATTTATAAGCGTAACTTAACGTGTGGACTTTATATAAATAACATTAATAAATACAAGTTAAAATCCACATCCTAATAATCATTGAAATATGATCGTAATACAAAAAGAAACTACAAAAATACAAATAGTGACATACTCAACTTCCCCCAACAAATCATAAAGTTGAGTAAACCCACACCGACTTTGTTATTTGATACACAATTAGTTTAGTTAATGAATTAGTACAATTCTTTATAAAGCGAATCTGTCGGAGATGTCGCTCATAATATAACTTGTTGCCAACTCAGTTACATTCTATTACGTAATTACTGTAAATATTGATAATAATAGGCTATTAATGTCGTACATATTATTAATTGATTGTTCGTTATCAAATGTATATATATATATATATATATATATATATATATATATATATATATATATATATATATATATATATATATATATATATATATATATATATATATATATATATATATATATATATATATATATATATATATATATATATATATATATATATATATATATATATATATATATATATATATATATATATATATATATATATATATATATATATATATATATATATATATATATATATATATATATATATATATATATATATATATATATATATATATATATATATATATATATATATATATATATATATATATATATATATATATTACCCTGCATATTGCAGGGTAGGCAGAGGGAACAACAGGAACCACATGAACCTAGTGTTAAGACAATCCGTTGCTCACTCCTATTCTCCGTCCCCGTTTTCCGCCTTTTTCGAGGAATTGCGTGTTGAGTGGCAGAACTCAACGCCGCGCTTTGCCTATTTCCATAGCGAAGAAAATAGAAATAGAAAAAATTCATCTTCTCCGAGTGGGAATCGAACTCCCAAACCGTCGCGCTTACTGGTACGCTTGCTGGTGGTCGCTTACGCCTATGCGCTTTGTAAAAATAAAGTTATTTTAAATAATCAATTAAATTATATCAAGATCTTTAAACAAAATTTAGAGAAATTATTTGATTTCCTTAAAACATTATATAGGAAAACATGTCAGGTTCTGACGTTTAGTAGAATCACATCAATAATACATTAAAATAGACACTCCTACGTTACTTCTATTTACCCTTATCTATATATGTAATATGACATGTAATAACATGATATGGCTAGAATTTTAAATCAATCTTATTATAGGTACTGATTGACATGCACAAAGGTTGTGTAAGCCATATATTGATATATATATATATATATATATATATATATATATATATATATATATATATATATATATATATATATATATATATATATATATATATATATATATATATATATATATATATATATATATATATATATATATATATATATATATATATATATATATATATATATATATATATATATATATATATATATATATATATATATATATATATATATATATATATATATATATATATATATATATATATATATATATATATATATATATATATATATATATATATATATATATATATATATATATATATATATTCTTCTTGTTTAATTGTATTTTGTAAATAAAAAAACATATAGTTATTCAAGCATATTTTTTCTTTGTCTCATTTTCTTAAATAATCTTTTACTTTCTTTTGGTCATTTCTTAAATCTTTCTACTTGATATGTTGTAATCCAAAGTATGACATTGATTGTCATTATTCACTGGATTTTTTTATTTTGACATTGAAATAATATTGGAGAAAGGAACGGAGTGTATTATCACTAGGTACTCACGGTTATTGATGTTCCCTCTGCCTTCTGTGCTATGAGTTAGATAAGGCGTGAAGCTAAAAGCAAATACATCAGCAAGTACTGTAATGCTTCATAGAACAATGTGTTTTATATATATATATATATATATATATATATATATATATATATATATATATATATATATATATATATATATATATATATATATATATATATATATATATATATATATATATATATATATATATATATATATATATATATATATATATATATATATATATATATATATATATATATATATATATATATATATATATATATATATATATATATATATATATATATATATATATATATATATATATATATATATATATATATATATATATATATATATATATATATATATATATTCTTCTTGCTTCTCTTTGCTCTACAAGTACTCTATATATCAAATTTCTGGTTATCCCCTGCGTAATTTTGACTGAGTATTGGCTGTGTAAATAAAGAGTTCATATAAAAGGATTTATTTAAACACAAGCGGCCTGACGTGGGTTTTAGCTAGCTAGCTAGCCAGCTTCAATTGCATTATTATTAATTAATTCATCAATAATAAACAATATTTTTGAAAATCTTCATCTGAATTCATTCGCAAGTTTTTGTTTTTATAATCACTTCAAAAGGTCACGAATACGGCGGTACAATTAGAAGCTAGTTTATATAAAAATATACGCGAAGCTTATTTCAAATTGAAAGTTACAAAGTCCTAAGCGAACTTTGTTCTCAAGTATCCCAATTCAGTTCCAAGAGGGAAACAGAAAAACAAAACTAAAGTAATAGATTCTTATCACATTTGAAAGTAACTTGCGGAACAATATAGAACAAAGATATAATAATAAATGAATAAATCAAACATTTCGACATTGTATATATGTACGCTGGGAAACTTTTTAAGCTATTTAAATTCAATTACAGTATTTTTATTATTAACTGATTTCACTTCGCTCAAAATAATCAAGGTTTAACGATTTTTTCTTGAAATTAACATATATACATACACAAATATAGATATATAAATATATCTTAAGATTAAGATTAATATGTATGTACATATACTATATATTTATATATATCTTAAGTATGTCCTCTGTGATTTAACTGAATATATTAAGCTTCCTAAAGACATGCAGTAAGACATACTTGCTTAACAGTGGATATGCAAATGCTTAAAACTAGGAAGAGGTATTAAGGACACTGTTGAGCACTCTACCAAAGTAGAGTGTCTGTCACGTCGTAAAAATGTAGGTTACAGTTATATTTTATACAGTTTTAAGTGATCTTGTTCTTACTTTACTGTAGCAATCCTTTTTAACGCTTCATGTCGTAATTATTCAAGAAAAGCCAGTTATATAGATTTTTTCCTTTTATTTTCTTTAATAGAGAGTCAACGTAGCCTTCTTATTTAAAATTATATATTTACAGTATAATATAAAGACTATATGCATCATAATATTAAGAAAGTCCTATTATGAAGAAAATAGTTTAATAAAATCATATATTCTACGTTGGAATAATCAAAGAGAATTAATTACATGCAATATATATTATGCCTTTAATTTAAATTAATAATTATATAATGCCTCAAAAAAGACGGAAAGCGGGGACGGAGAAAGCAGGGAGTAAGCAACGGAGTGTCTTAACACTAGGTTCCCAATTAAGCAATCCATGCGCTAACGATGTATTATTCTGTATATTAATAAAAACAAGTTGTTTACGCTATTTTTTGTTTTTTTTTTAAATGCAGAAAATATACAAGAATAGAGTACAAAACATATTATATATTTTATGTCTTTGACAGCCGCCGGCTAAGATCCCAACAAACTCGCATTATTTCTGTTTTTGTTGAAATTTCGCAATTTTCCATGTTTAAATGCACACTTAGTGAAGTACTACTAAGGAATCACTATCGTGTGTTTTGAATTGTCTATAAGTCACGGAATATTTTTTTATATAATACAAGGACTCAATCAGCTTCACCTCTTAACTAAACTGATTTGTGATGGTTTTATATGTATATGAGAGGACCATCGTGACGCCGAGACGTAGCGTGTACCTATAAACGCGGCGATTTGTGGATTCAATTCTCACTCAGGGAAGATAGATTTTTCTATTTATATTTTTTTGCTCTGGCAACTAAGCAAAGCGCGGCGTTGAATTCCGCCACTCAACACGCAATACCTCGAATAAGGCGGAAAGTGGGGACGGAGAAAGCAATTAATGACAGTTACTTTTAACGTGAGCTCAAACTGGTAACAAGACAAACAACAGCTTGCTCTAGCACTTAACACGCATTAACTATAAAATTCGGACATTTTGTATTGTGTAGAAAACAAATGAGAATTGTCATTTCACGTCCTGACCAACTCTCCCGTAAATTTCGTTTTAACGTGAAGCAATCACTTATATTAATAAAGAGACATCTCAACAAACGCTAGCTCCATTCACTGCGCTTCAAGTTAATATATTGAATTTACAAAGCTGAATTAATTATAGGAACTCGGGTGGCATCTTAAGTTAATTTAACAGTTGAATAGGCTATAATAGAATTAACTATTTCCTGAGTTTATAGAATAGGTAAGTTATTAAGATATATTGAAATAGTTGTTGTGTATGAAATCGAATGTATCATATAGATATAGCAAAAATGCATTATAATATGCGGTAAGCCGTTGTGACCCATTGTCTAACTGTAATCACAATAGTTGTAGGTTCGATCCAATTTAGGGGTCTTAATTCAATTGTTTTTATTCCTTCGCTGTAGTAAAAAGACAAAGCGCTGCTTTGAATCCAGACTGATCTCACCCAACGCAAAATTTTTTGAGACATGGAAAATGGGGAACTGTATTATTTATGAGTGTTAAAAGTTAAAAGTTATTTCAAACTAAAAAAATATATTTTAAATTTTAAAATGTTTATTCATTTTATTCAAATATAAATATATATATATATATATATATATATATATATATATATATATATATATATATATATATATATATATATATATATATATATATATATATATATATATATATATATATATATATATATATATATATATATATATATATACTATATACATATATATATATATATATATATATATATATATATATATATATATATATATATATATATATATATATATATATATATATATATATATATATATATATATATATATATATATATATATATATATATATATATATATATATATATATATATATATATATATATATATATATATATATATATATATATATATATATAATATATATATATATATATATATATATATATATAATATATATATATATATATATATATATATATATATATATATATATATATATATAATATATATATATATATATATATATATATATATATATATATATATTATATATATATATATATATATATATATATATATATATATATATATAATATATATATATATATATATATATATATATATATATATATATATATATATATATATATATATATAATATATTATATATATATATATATATCTATATATATATATATATATATATATATATATATATATATATATATATATATATATATATATATATTATATATATATATATATATATTATATATATATATATATATATATATATATATATATCTATATATATATATATATATATATATATATATATATATATATATATATATATATATATATATATATATATATATATATATATATATATATATATATATATATATATATATATATATATATATATATATATATATATATATATATATTTATATTGATATTATATATATATATATATATATATATATATATATATATTGATATTTATATATATATATATATATATATATATATATATATATATATATATATATATATATATATATATATATATATATATATATATATATATATATATATATATATATATATATATATATATATATATATATATATATATATATATATATATATATATATATATATATATATATATATATATATATATATATATATATATATATATATATATATATATATATATATATATATATATATATATTAGTTTATATATACAAATTGATTAAAATGAGGATCTATAGATTTTATTCACTGAAGATTTTGAGATATCACCTTTTGGTGAGTCAATAATCAGCTCTCACAATCACAAAATCACAATTCATCGGGGATCTAACATATCTAACCCACAATATTCGTATATAAAATCATTAGGCATATTAAAATGAGATAATTCTTATAAATCTATTTATTTCTTGATAAGAACTAGCACTTGCAGTCGAACTTTAGGTTTGTTCTCAATAAGTTTATGCTTTTTTTACCAGCTTCAGGCGTTGTCCCGCTGATGGTTGGCAACGTGAACTGTATGAACCGTGGAAATCTAATGTAAAGATACTCCGTTCTCCGCTTTCCTAATTTTCAAGACATGACATGTTGAATGACGGAACTTAACGCTGCTCTTACCTAATTGCCAGAGCGAAGAAAATGAAAATGAATAAATGTATCTTCCTCGAGTGGGTAATGAACCCACAAGCCGCCGCGCTTACATGCAGACATTGCGCCACGACGGTCCTTACATTTAATTCTGTCAGGTTATACTTTTGATTATACTTGAATTTACATATTCCTCGTAGAATTTTATTTAAAACCAAGACCTATTTCAATAAAGTGTATTATATACAAGTAAATCTATTTTTAAAACCAACACCTACGTTCGTACATCCATTGTATCTTTAGATATAATTCACACTTCCCACTCAAAGTTGTGGTAACTCAACTGTGTTTATGGCTTTGTGTAGTTTACATGCAGTAGAAACTAGCAAGTTGGTTCTATTTACGATATTATTTTTAAAATGCTCTCCATATTTCTAGTAGGAGCTTTAGTACAAGATAAAAAGAAAACAAAGAAATCGTTGTACGTTTTATTCCGCACATAAAGTGTGTTAGTGTGTATAGTCGGTCAGTGGACACGTAGTGTTAAAACACTATGTGTTTGATAAATGGTGTGTTATATAATAGTGGTGGATATATATATATATATATATATATATATATATATATATATATATATATATATATATATATATATATATATATATATATATATATATATATATATATATATATATATATATATATATATATATATATATATATATATATATATATATATATATATATATATATATATATATATATATATATATATATATATATATATATATATATATATATATATATATATATATATATATATATATATATATATATATATATTTGTGTTTACGTTGACCAATGACCAGGGCACATTTACATTAAATAATTTGAAATTTTAATTATCAACATACAAATGTTAATTTTTTTTATTTATTGATAAATACTTGTATTTAAAACTGTATATTTACCATACGGCTTAGTAAAAGCTATGTAAGCGTATATTTACGTATTAATTTGCGTTTGTCTTGTACATTTTGTGTACCAACATTTTTTTTGGAGGCTTTTAAGCATACTCTATCATATTTTAAGTTTCCCAAGTGCCAATAACATACAAATTTCAATACTGACAATTTTAATGTAACTAAACTTCACATTTTGTCTTCCAAGGACAGAAAATAAATTACGGGTGCAAAGAATTCAAAATACAAAAGTAAATAATTTTCAAGCAAATTAATTTAGGGGACTGTCATGAGGACTGTCAGGGAAGATGATTTATTCCATTTCCATTTTCTTCGATCTGGTAACAGTCAAACCGCGGCGTTGTGTTCCGCCACTCAACACGCATGGGAAAGGAGGAAAGCAAGAAATGCAGTGTTGTGTATACACTGTATTCCCGTGATTCCTGCTATTCCTTCTTACCCTTTTCGAGCAATCATTTTTCAGACTATAGTATTTAAAAGCGCGGCATTAAGCTAAACTAGTCATTACCCAAAAATAAAAGTCGGGCAAGACTTAGAGAATAGTGTCTTGACACTAGTTTCTTTCTATATCTTCAGCAAAAAATCACTTGCATTTGAGTATGTGCCCACAAATTAAAACATTTCAGCTTCCTCATTTCAGTTTATAAGCTATATGGATCTCGGTTCACCCCTAGTCTGTCTCTTTCATTCGCGCGCACCCTACCCAGTACTGTTAAAGCTTTAGACGCGTAAGGACGTGTTGACATCCTATGAATATTTGCGAAGAATTACGATAAATTATATTATTTTTTTATTATTAATATTGATTGTATAAATTTAAGTGGTTGTGACAGTGTAGTGGGTTCAATATTACTGTAAGTAATTTGTGTTTGTGCTAGTGCTGTGATTTACACACAATTGAGTGAAGAAAAAGGTAACATTTTGTTTTAAAACTTTAATTTTTAGTTATGCTAATAATTAACACAACTAAAAATGAGAAAATTTACTTTATTTTTGCATATATTTTGATTGATGAATTTCTAATGGATAGTATTGTGATGAATATAATATATATATAAAGTTATTCTTTTTTTTAATTATTTAGAATATTTTTATCATAAATTAAAATAAATACATTTTAAACGATAAAAAAAGCTTTGATTGTGGCTTATAATTTTAAACTATTATAACTACGTTAGTATTTTTTGTTTTATTAATTAATATTTTTATTTGTTACTTTTTTAAATTTTAAACTTACAATTGAATAAAAAATACAAATATGAATATAACAAATACTATACATAAATTTTTATCTTAAAAAAGAATATTTAGTTTTAAAGATATCTATTAAAATTTGGTATTCTGAAAGTGTTGTAGTTATTTAATTAAATACTTTTAATGCATTACTATACTTTTATATCTACTTTTTAGTGAAATAAAATAAATATGTGTTTTATCGATCGGATCTTCCTCTTTTTGTTTTTATTTTAATTTATTTTTCATTAAAAATTTCTAAAACTTTGTCTTATTTATTAGAATAACTTAAATAACCGAGATAATCTTTATCTCGGTTATACGAGTATTATATTTTTTAACCTTTTTATTTTTTTTCAAATCTTGCGTCGGTAAGATTTTTTTATGAATAGAAATGTTATTCAAAACAAAAATCGAGACCAAAAGCTTTGCACGTACTATTTAATCCTGATACGCCACATTGGTGAATATTTAAGAGCTTTTACTATAATAATTTTATTACATCACATGGCATACTTAATAATGGCAATAATAATAATGTCATACTGAATGGCATAATTAATTTATTACATCATTGATAACTTATAGGTAAGATGTTTAACGTGTAAGCTTCCAAAGTACATTGTATGAGTGTATTATTTTAAATATTTCAATTTCATAAACGTTTATATGTTTCAATTAAAGTAAGTAAATTATACGACAAGTAACAGAAGCGTTTAACTACAGCGTGATGATTGTGGATTTGATTCCCATTTACGGCAATTAATTTATTTTATAATTAAAAATATTTATCAAATTACGTCAGAAAGTGGAGCGTAGAGTGTTTTGATGGTAGATTCTCTGTACAACTGTTTCTCTAGAGTTTGAAGGGAAAAAAGACAGTATAAATAATTGAAAATATTTAATTTTATGCTACACAAAGCCGAGGAAGAGGGAGTAACTGTAGGAATAACTAGGGTCTTAATGACACTCCTTTGCCTGCTTTCCGTCATTTTGAGGCACTGCGTGTTGAGTAGCAGAAATCAACGCCGCATTTTGACTAGTTGTCAGAGCGAAGAAAATGGAAATGAAAAACTCCCTCTTCCCCGAGTAGGAATCAAACCCACAAACCGTCACATTTATAGACAGACGCAGCACATCTGCCTCACGCCGCTTTAGTACATCCAAAATGTCTTTGATTTTTGTGAAAATAGAACAGCGTATTGAAATAAATTATATATGACTGCGTTATATCTGCTTATTAATTTTACTTTACTTACTTTGACATATAATTTGAACGAAATAATTCTGGCTAGTATTTCGGTTCTGTCTAATTAATATTTCGTTTGATGTCTATTTATCAGAATCAATAAAAGCTATCAAAAATTTATTTTACTTTTTATTTTTTCTTGAAATTTTGCTACGTTGTATTTCAATGTAAATAGATAAATAATAGGACAATGATTGATGTATAGCAACATCACAACAGGAAAAATAGAGAGAGCTGAGTGCCAAGACACTCAGTTTTCCATCTTACAAATCGAAACTTCGGATATTGTCTTAATCTTCTCATTACTGTGTTTATAACATGTCACCAACTTACTAAGGCACTAGGGTTTCTAGTTTTTATATATATTTGTTCAGCCTCACACATTCGTCATACTTTTTGGCACATATATCATGTTAGAGATTGATGATTAATTTTTGCTTTATATTTAGGTGTAAATAAAAATATCGCTGATTTTTTTTTCAAATACATTATGCGTTCAATATACGTAAACTCTTATACGAATTTAAATACTATTTCCTCTAATATAACCAAGTCTATTTTAGCACTTCAAAATTTAGTACCGAAAAATATTATTAATAAAGTGATATTTTGTGATGTACAAAAAAATATTATTAGTATATATTTCAAGAAAATTGTACGTATTTCTTGAAATATATAACTATATATGGATATTTCATTACAATTTCGTAGGTGGCGGAAATCTATTTATCCCTAACTAATTAAGGTAATCTCAATAGGCAATAATATATACATATGTACCTATACATATACAAATATATATTGCTTGATGTAACATTGATTCTACGGTGTAGAATAAATATAGATAAACCACTGTTGAAGATGCGGGTCTAAAGTACATTAATAAATTTGTATTTAAGTTAACGGTATTTATGTACGAAAAACTTGAGAGATTTTAGAAGGGTAAAATAACACAATTTTTTTAATCCTTGTAGTGTTTTTTTCGATTGCTTATAATTATTATAATTACATATATATAATGTTAGGCAAAACGAGGCGTTGAGTTCCGCCATTCAACACGCAATCCCTCGCAAAAGGCGGAAAGTGGGGACAGAGAAAGCAGGAATTAAGCAACGGAGTGTCTTAATTAGGTTCTTATGGTTCCTGCAGTTCCCTCTGCCTACCCTGCAATATGCGGGATAAAGCGTGAAGCTAAAAAAATGTTTATATACATATATTTCGTTGTATATAAGCAGGTGTAGTGTGTACATTATTAAAACTAATGCTGTTAAAACATACAGTTCAAATAGTATTTCAATGATTGTGGTTTCGATTTAATGCATTATATATAAACTTTTCAATGTCGGTGAAACATTTTCACACGAACCATTTAATTTTTAAAATAAAACTCCAGTAGTTGTTTTAACTTAGTATTTTTGATATGACTGTGATATAATGATATTAAATATTTATTAAATACAGAAACAAAAGAATTGTAAAAAATATAATGAGAAAAGCAAATATAAATTATTTTTACCAATATATAAAAATTAAATATATTCATAGTTAAATTTAAAAAAAAAAATACAAATATACATCTATAATTATAAAAAACGCAAAACACTGCCATGAAAAGGCGAGAAACGGGGAGTAGAATGTTTTAATCTAACTGTTGTAGTTTTAATTATTAAATTTTATTACAATTTAAACCCACACTCGTCGTAATAAATATTTCTAAAATACAGGCAGAATAACGAAAAACACTTCGAATTTTAAATAAACAAAACGATTTAACAAAAAAAAGAACTGAAAAGCCGAAATAACCATACAATTTGTATCGCAGCGACTTTTCAGCGTCACTACACTTGTTTAATTCAAATAGGACAAACTGTGAATAATTGGTTCAAAAGCACTGTAAAAAGTTCCAATAGTCTGCATGTGAAACGTATTTTTAATACACTTGCCAGTTTGTTTTTGTAGTACGGGCGTTTCGGCTAAAATATTGATATTATTAATAAGTAAATATATAAGTAATAGATTTTCTCTATTTATTGTTTATAGTAGTAGGTTTATCCTGAAAAAAAGAAAATCTAGAGAAAATCTCGTTTAACACACTCCGTTCTCCACCATTCCAAACCATTCCCATCTTAAAGGCCGGCAACGCATTTTGTAGCTCCTCTGGTGATGCAAATGTCCATGGGCGGCAGTATTCACTTACCATCAGGTCATCTGTCTGCTCGTTTTCCACCTATACTATAAAAAAAAAACAAACCAACATTAAGACGTGGCGTATTGCTATAAAAAAGTTATAAAATAGATTATTTTCGATTTATTCTTCGTTTTTAATCTAATTTTAGGATATTCTCTATTGGAAATACATGACATTAAACATATTTGTCGTATAATATATTTTAAATTATTTACTTTAGAAACAATTGCTACCCTTATTAATTTATAAAAATTAACAGCAATATTTTTTTTCCAATTGCATTATTTCCATTAGGGTATATTATAAGAATTCTGAGTACAATATTCAATACGCAACATCTTGAAAATTGTTCGAAAATGGGCAGGTTGAACTTAAATTTACCATCAACCAGGCATACGCATAGGCTAAAATACAAAATATCTCATAGTGATACAACATGAAGAAAAAAAATCATTTCTAGGACTGAGGATTGAAGTCATACCCCTCGTGGTCTTATGAGTTAAATTAAAAAACCTATATTTAGCTTATAAAATTATCTTATTATTAATTTAAATAATAGACTAAATTTGTATATTGAAATCTTTATATTCTGAAAGAGAACTTTAGTTAGTAAATTGAATACAAATAAAAACATGATAAATAAACTTCATACATCCAATTTGCCGTTCAATATACAAAGCTGGTCTTTTCAAAAACTTTAAAACTCTCAAAGAGGCTTTTACTATTCAGAAACAATATCGGCAATTATTTTATTCATGGAACTGTATTATGCGACGAAGTCTGTAATGGAGGAATATATTAATTTAAGATTTTTGTATTGAATTCTGTAATACTATTTAGTTTGATTCAGCCAAATTCTAGTCGAATTATAATTGTAACAATATACCAATGTCATTTCTCATGAAGAACCCACTAAGAAGATTGACTCATTAAAAATAAATTACTACACTATTGCTTTAAGTGGAGAGAACAGCTTAAACTGGAAACGAGTGGTGTTGTAATAAGACCGCTTTATTATGTAATGCGTGTATAATAGGGAAAGTGAGAGTATATTAAAACCTTACGTTTTCTAGTTTCTGACTGAACTTAGCGCCGTACCCTTTACATAGTGAAAATATAAGAATAATTTTCTTTTACTGAAATGATATTACGTAATCTAATTGGGTAAAACTACATTTGTGTAGTAAGTTCAAGATTTTAAGGTACTGCCATTACATATAATAGCCATTCATTACATATAATAGCCGTAGTTAAACTGATTCGATTAAAATAAGATTTTGGCCATTTTTACTGAAAATTTTGAGCGTTGGTATAAATTTGTAAATTTATCTCAGAAAGGTCGAATGCCAATTTTGCAGAGGTCACAAGATTTTAACCTAACTCTGCTAACTCTGATCTTAGTAAATCTAGGTTAGAATACAAAGCGACCTATGATTTCTTACGTACTAAAAACTTTTCAAAGATTTTAAGCACGAGCTATTTGGTATATGCAATATTCTTCAAAAGAATAACAAAAGTAATGAAGCCGCCGCTGTTAGTACAAAGTAAAAATTATTTTTTATTTGAATAAGGCGACTGTTTTCTTTAAATGTTTATGTTTCATATTCATAGGCTACAAAAACAGAAATTAAAGGCAGAATTTAAGATTATTTTTTATACAGTTATTTATTTAAAAAGTTAGTATAAACAAAAAAAACAGTACATTTGTGGTATAAAGATATTTATATCTATATATATATATATATATATATATATATATATATATATATATATATATATATATATATATATATATATATATATATATATATATATATATATGTGTGTGTGTGTGTGTGTGTGTAACTATAGTTCGCAATTTTTAATTCCAGTATTATTATTCTTTAGTAGTATATATGCATATGTGTTGTCCTAATAAAGAATTAACTTCATTTAATAGATATGTAATAAGAATTTATCACAAGAAATTCTAAGCATTATATTTAAGTTTTCACTACCCTTTAGACTGCTGTTTGTACAGCATTGGCGCTAAGCACATCGTACTAGGTGTCGTTAGGTTTTATTGGATGGAAATGGTCAAAGGCGCTTCTCCCGCATACAGATCTGTCCTTTGATGGCATTTTTTTTAAATCAACGAAATATCTTGCTGTAAGTCTATTTTGTAATGTCCAAGTAACCCCGCATAAGCAAGGTAGATAGAGTGAATGTTGTAAATTTTTTTTCTTTATTTCCGGTACTTTGAAGAAATTATAAATTGAGTGAGTAAAGTATTGTAGTGCTAATATCGTCGGATTCAGTAATTTCGATGTTTGTGTCCACACGCAGTGCTCTAAATTATATAAAAAGATTAAATCGTTTAAATTTTCATACATTTCAAAAAAAAATATTCTATATGGCTAAATACACAAAACTGAATATATTATTTTAGAGCTACCTTGCTTTACGTCGTTCAAAGTGTAAAATTGAAAACTTTTATATTGTTGCTCTAAATTAATTTTACAAGTAAGATAAGTAAAGAAGACAGAAAAGGTAATGTTAAGATTCTCCTTTGTTCTTCTTTGTTTGTCCAAAACACTCCTTATATTATTAACGTTGTATTTTGAGTGGTAGAACTTTCTTAATGCTTTTTTTTACTACGTACAAGAAATATAATTATCCTAAGGCGGAATCGAACCCACAATTATCACGTTAATAGTCAAAGCTATACCACTATACCACTATGAGCCCATAAATATTAGTCTTAAAATTATGAAAAATATGTCATGATAAAAATTATGCTTTTAAATGCACCGTAAGACTGTCTTATATGTAAAAAAACCAAGTAATTTAGAATAGTTGGAGCTTGGAAAAGTTAAAGAAAGAAGAAAAGTTGTCATCGCTTTAATTACTTAAAATTAAATTATGTCCAAGTTGCTGTAGTCTCCGGGGACTAACTAACTATCCCGCGGGACCGTTTTATTTTCCTCTAAAAAGATTTTACTCTCTAGTACTGGCTACTTTTGGCTTATATTTTAAGTCATAATAAGTACGGATTTCAATTCCACGTTTGAGATTGAGATAAGAGTTGTATTATGAGATAGAGATATAAATAGAGATAAAAAAACAGATTAAGTGATGCTAGCAAATAACGAAGTATTACTATATGCGGGATAAAGCAGGTCATAAGTGGAAATTCCGGTTGCGGGAATTAAATCTATATCTTTTAAAGATTGTTATTATGAATGATAATATTCTTTAAACTGTTGTTGTGTCAATTTTTCGAAACAGAGAACGCCAGACTTTATATACTAGAACAACATATTTTCCTGAGTAAGTGTTCCTAAACTTACAGTTAATTGTTGCCAATTTACGTTACGATTTAGTTTATTTTCTTACACCAATTATTTCTTATATTTCTATAATTATTAATAATATTCTTACATGTTTGACTGAATTATTAAGTTAATTATATGCTTAGTATTGTTTACATTTGAAAGTCTTTACGATAACAATAGTTGAGTGTAGATAAAAGGTAAGAGTAAGGTAAGGTAAGGTTAGGTAACATACTATATTTACTTTTATAGTTATTTTTACGTTACCTTATTGCAGATTATTGAACCAAACCCATTATAATACACAAGTATTATAATATATTTTATTAATTTGGATAAATAATTAGAAATCATTTTATCCAATGTTGGATGCAAAGCATATTCAAATTGGATCGAGTACGTAAGCCGTATAAATTGTTTGTCCTATTACGAGATTACGCTGGCTCCCACAATGTTTTGCATACAAAGCCTTCACATAAAGAATTCAGATGAAATTAAGTTATCCCTTAGAAATATCGATAAGGGAGAAATCTGAGTGGAATAGGAAATAAGATGTTATAGTTAATTTTATTTTCGACAATATTTCTATACAAGAAATACAAAGTGGAATATTAGGAAAATTTTCATGTAATATAAGATTTATGTATATATATATATAGCCACCTTTTCAATCAGGGCTGTTGCATACAAGTAACAGTCCGTATTACAAGGAAACTACTCCCTACTACTGCCGACGTGGGTTTCGATGTATATTCTTTAATGAAAACTAACCACTTATGTTTTCTAAAAAACATTTAATTATTTATTACTTTGATTAATGTGTCCACAATACTTGGAAAAACACAAGCATACCGGAGAAAAACTACACGTACTAGCTGAACTTATAATTGAAATTATTCATATTGTAAACGTCTTTTTAAGGACATTATTACAAATTTCCGCTACACAAAAATTTGTCTTATTACAGCTATTTTTATTTAATATAACAAAAATTTTAAAGTGTCATTCCATAGTAAGTAAGAAAAATATATCAAAATATGCTAATTATTTTTTAATAATATAGCAAAAAAGTCCTATTAGGTAAGTATGAATTTTGAAGACCGCCGTCTCGCAGAGGCATAAGCCTGCCTGTAAACGCGACGGTTTCTGGGTTTGATTCCCACTTGGGGAAGATGGATTTTTCTATTTCCATTTTCTTCGCTCTGGAAACTAGGCAAAGCGCGGCGTTGAGTTCCGCCATTCAACACGCAATGCCTCGAAAAAGGCGGAAAGCAGGGACGGAGAAAGCAGGGACGAAGAAAGAAGGTTCGTATGGTTCCTGTAGTTTCGTCAGCCTACCCTGCCATGTGCGGGGTAAAGCGTGAAGCTATAAAAAAAAATAAAAAAAGTAATAATAATACAGCATAAAGAGTCCTATTAGGTGTAAGTATGAATTCAAAATGTTAAAAGATTTTTGTCATTAATCTCATCCCAAAATTAGTGCAATAACCCAACCCAAAAGATTTTCCTAATAAACAGATTTAATAACCGACTATCTAGTCGTTTAAAATTCAATTAATCTGAAAATGTATGTATATTTTTTTCTAACTGAAATCAACCAGTATCAAAGACCTAATAGCTTAGTCAACAAGAACAAGACTAGACTAGCTTGAAAATTTCCAAAATTGTTCCATGCTTTTGTGCTTTATAATGAAATTCAACTTTGATCCAACGTCGAGTGGCTTTAACTTCAAGGATGCTCTCATTTCTATATTACGAAGCACTTACTGCTGCATTTGTCGTTGGAATTTTAGTACAGGATCGAAATGATACAAATTTTTATTTGAAAATTGCTGTTTCTTACACTGATTTAATACGTAATACGATTTTATCGTGGTTCAGCTGGCATAAAACTCATTTGTGGAATCAGATTCAAATATCGTTTGCAGCATTGGATTAAGATCGTCGTGGCGAAGTGACACAGTATATTACTGTTAAGTCAATGGTTTCACGTTCGTTTCTCTGCTACAGCTGACAAGCGTGGCGTTAACTTCAGCTATTCAATATTTTACAAAGGAAATGGGAAGCGAGAAACAGAGTGGAGTAAACACTCTTTTTATTAACGACAATAAGCATATAATAGAAAAATCACTTATCAAGAAACGATTTTTGCACAAGGCTTTTAAAATACGATAACATTAATCACTTTATAAAGTGATGTATGTCCGTTGAAGATTATAAAACAACAAAGAAATATATTTAAATAAAATAGAGAAAATTCAAAACTAACATATTCAAAATCCGCATAACAATATTCTTTTTAGAGCTTTATTTTAAAGGATGTAATAACTTTTTATCATTATAGCTAATAGTCACACAGTAATGTAAAAACTACGAGTATATTTTTATACAAGGCTGTATTAAGGCCGATGCTACTTATATATTGTCAGCGGTTGGTTTTCGACATTGGAGAACTACTCCAACTTGTGCTAACTTGAACAGAAACAAAAACTTTGAAATGTCCCTAGTTTCAAAAGATTCGAAAAGAAATATTCAAGAAACTGTTTTTATGGGCTTCTTTATTTAACTTTTAATGTAAGCATAACTGGGTATAAATGTTGTGGTATAGTTGAATTGACTATGAATGAGTTTTTATATAGGTAATGCAATACCAGTTCAAATTAAATGACAAATTGTTATATATATCTAGGTATATACCTAGGTTCTGTATGTACGTATTTATCGAGGCAGGCTGTGGTACAGTAACTAGACTATACTTGTTGACTGATATTTGCGGGTTCTATGCCCATTTAACGAACATAAAATAAAAACAAATGAGTTCTATATGTTGGATATGAAGGGATAAAATATGTATATTTATAAAATACTGAAAGATATTGACAGTGTTTATAAGTTTTATAGTTAGTAAAAATATTTTTCTTTATAAAAGAGTATCTTTACTTTCGGGTCCCAAAGTAATTTTCATAATTTTCCTACGTTTTTAGCTCAAATGTCGTAATAAATCTCGACTCTTCACTTTTACGTCCACTTCAAGAAGTTTTCCTTTGGTGCGTGGCAAGTAGTATCAAAGTATCGAACCAAGCCGGACATTTGTATGTTAACTAACCAACGTCGTGTTTCATGAGATGAATTGTAACAGATCGGTATTGTTAGTGTATAGTGTTCATCAACACAAGTTGTTAGTGAAAATAATTAATATTAAATAATATAATGCTTTTTAAAAATAATAATTAAAAATTGCTATTTAAAATTATTATAAAAAATAAATAAAATATTTATTTGATTTTTTTTAAATGTAGGATAAACAAACGCTAATATACATAATATTACTTTTATTTAAGTTAAGCTCCATAATACACTATTAAATTGAAGTATGTGCCATGCTTCAATATAATATGAATGGAACTTAAGGCGTTGAGTTTTAAAGCAAAACACGCTCGACAGCTTTGCTTAGAAACGTATTTCTATGTAATCATTAACATGACTGAAGAAAATGTATAAAGTGAGTAAATATTATTATTATATATATAATTTTAGTACAAATTACAATTTTGAGCTTTTTTAAAGCTACTACTACACTTTATGACGTAAATTCATAAATATGAAGGATGGGCAGGGCAGTAATAATTTGATTTAAAAATAAAAGAAATATTGTTATAATTACTTAAAGTAAAATATAACACTTAGTTACAAAGCCTTACGTTTTATCCCGCACATAGCAGGGCGGGCAGAGGGTAGAGCAGGAACCGTGGTAACCTAGTGCTAAGACACTCTGTTCCCTGATTTCCGCCATTTTGAGGCATTGCGTTTCAAGTTTAAATCAAAGGGCGGCACGCAGCGCCGCCCTTTGATTGATGGATTTTTCTATTTCCATTTTCTTCGCCCTGGCAAACAAGGCAAAGCGCGGCGTTGAGTTCCGCCACTCAACACGCAATGCCTCGACAAAGGCGGAAAGTGGGGACGAAGAAAGCAGGGACCAAGCAACGGAGTGTCTTATCACTAGGTTCCCACGATACGACGACTTTACTAACAATACTGTAAATTGTACATTAAAAATAAATATACATATTTAAATAAACTGTATTAATATATTTTGTATGAATCAAAAGAGACATTTTAAATATTTTAGAGGGAATTTGTCGTATATAAGCTCCAAACGACACAATGTTAGTTAGTTTTTGTAACGCTGTAAAACCATTACCAGCTCGAAAGTACTAGTGCTAAAGTGATTTAGTGTTAAAATGTGAGCTTTTAGGAATAAAAGTGAAAATAAGTGAAAAGGCCCTTAATTGTTCTACCTTCGAATTGAGGTGTTGTTTTAACAGAGAAATAAATTTAAATTATTAAAATCCATAACCATAATAATCTTCATTATTCACAATCCACTGCGCTACAGTGCGTTTTTGCCCTCCTGATCAAAGGAGCTTTTTAGACATTTCTTGCCAAAAAATGAGATGCAAAATGTAACCATTATTAGTAGCACATTTTAGAAAGCTTTGAAGAAAATATTTATTGACAAATTGTATTTGCTAAATAATTCTCGTCAATTACATCATATGATATCTTTTATATTATTATGAAAAAAATAAATTATGAACGGAGCGTTCTGTATCCTATTACTTGAGAGAAAGAGCACAAAGCAATTAATTTATTTATTTATCAATTTGTAATATTATTATGTAATGTTTAAACCTATGTTTATTTTGATAAGAAGTTAATATATGCATCTATAATTACCTTTAATAAATATATACTTGAAAATATTTGGAAATATATTTTTAAAGTTAATTACGAGAATTTCTGCCCATCTTTCGGTAACCGTCTTCGTATGCTTGTACCTTAGCTTTATATCTTGAGGTCTCTAATATATATAGATATAATTATAAAAAAAATGGAAGAATTAAAAAAAAACGCAGCAAAAATACCTCAATAACTTTTTTATTGCTTGCCAAATAAAAACATAAACAAAATTTTTTAAACTAAAATTTTACAAAAGCTAAAAATAACAAAACGTTTTCAATCAAATGTATTTTTCTATGTGTATTCTATTGTCATTTTAACAGACGTAAATATATTTCTTTACAATTAGTATATTTTTATGAATAAATAGTTATATTTTTTATATATTTATTTGATTAATTAATTTCTATGAATTTAAATAGGTTCTCTTGCTATAATAATTTTGTCTTAACATTTTAGTTAAACACTAAACACGTAAATGCTTTCATTAGGTAGAAAATGTAGATGTTATTTCATTTTGTGAAGTAACAAGTGTCAACATGTCAGGAGGGGAGCAAAGAATGACAACCAATTAGCACAAGTTATTATATTATCACTTTTCATAATTAAATACGCTTTACAAATTTTACACTCGTGTAGTTTACACACTTTATGCACACGTAATCTTATAGTGAAAAACAAAACTGGTTGTAGAAGTAAATCGCCAAAAATAATTCTTAATACAGCTTTTATCCTTTTACTATTTTTTACGTTCGTAGTGGCGTAGTAATATTGAAAATCTAGTGTTAAAACACTCCGTTTCTCGCTTACGGTCTTTGGAGGAATTGCGTGTTGTGATGGGGAACTTAACGCCGCACTTTGAATACAACAGTGGGATAATTTTTTTATTAATCTTCGATGTACATGTTTAAAATATCTTACGTTTAAATACGTTCCTAAATATTTACGTGTTGCTGTTTACAAAAATGACAAGATGTTCCTTTCATTTTTTAAATAAAAAGAATTTTGTCTGAAAGAATCTGTTTTTTATATAAACTTCAAAGAAAAATATTGAGTCTCAAAAATATTTGCAGCTTATCTATAACCAATGGCCTCATAAATTAAATAGATAGTGCCATCTAGCCATAGATCATGGGAAGAGGCAAATGAGGCGTTGGCTGGCTTCCAAAATTCGGAGATGACACAAAACTGTAGTGCTCTAAGTGGAAAACACTTAACATGTCCCCTTACATTTATATAGCGAGAGATACACGACACGCAGTGTAACTGAAAATAGGACGTTGAATATAGGGGCTTATGTGAAATATAATAAATAATATTTTACTTTCATACTGAGTCCATATACAGCAGGATAGGGAAAGAGAAAATAGTGTTAAGACACTCCGTTCTCCTCTTTCATTTTTACGAAGTTTAACTTAATAACATATTAATGTCTACATTTCTTAATCAATTTTGTACATTAAATATTTAAGAAATATTTTTACCGAGTCCATTAGTATAATTTCTGCCTGCCTTTCAGTTTGAACGTCAATCGTCAGCATACTTATAGCTTTCATTCTGTACCAATATTGTATATAGGATCGTTAGAAAATATAAGGCATTCTCCTGTATACGCCTCGACACTTTTTGTGTCAAATGTGTTGAATGGCAAAACTCAACGCCGTACTACATTAATTTAATTTAGTTTTTGTTAATAACAGGCAATTTTCTCTAGTGGAATTTATGTTACTTTATTAGGATATAAAATGTGAACAAACATAGATATATAGATTACTACTTTTAAAAAAAATAGCTTGTTAAATAAAATAAAAAAATATATTTTTCGCTATTTCCCGCATATCAACCGATGTAGGCTGGAACCTAGTGTTAAGATGCTTCGTTTCCCACGTATAATAAAATAAATAGAAATATAACGCAATATGATACATTGTGGACGTGAGATCGCACGAGTGTGTGAGAGCTCTTAGAGCATCACACTTAAGAAGCCCTCTTAAAGACCTACGCTTGGAAATAGGTTGCTTGTTACAAAATCTCATATATGTATTTGTTTATTGTTCTGAGAATTATTTAGGATATATTTACAATATTTTGGCACATTCATATGGAGTTAAGAGAAAGAGATCCATTTCAGTGAATAAATGATTTTCATTTTCTTACTCTGATAATAAGACAGTACGTGGCGTTGAGTTCCGCCACTCATATCAAATTTTACGCGAGATATTGTGATACGAGTGGCGCTAAAATTTTTAATTATTCTAAAATGTTATTGTAAAAAATAAAATACTAAGATATATTATTGTAAATATATTATATTGTTACAAGAAACTTAGCGCTATAAGTTTCTTAATCAAAATTACATGGGATACTTACAGATACTTAGTTAGGCATACAAGCGAAGCTAAAAAAGTTTCTTTTTTATGTACTATACATCAGGTGAATAAAATAATTCTAAATAAAATAAACTTCTAGAACAGTTTCTTAAGTTTGTTAAGCAATTATTAAAATATAACTAAATCGTTAACAAAGTTAAGTAAACTCCTTTAGAAACAACATTTGATAATCCCTAATAAATGTTAATTGGAATAATAGAATTCAGTTTCTATGAATAGCAATTGATTTAATTACCTTTCAATGTAATTTAGTTTGTAAATAGATTTTAAATCAGTTTGTCCCACTTCACAGAAATTAGTCGTCTGTTGCTTAAGTTTTTAAAACGATTAAATAATAAAGCACTGAGTATGATTCAAACACTGTGTACATTTGTTTTAATTTTTATCTTGATAAAATTGGTAATACTTGCCTTTTTGTATAACTTCATATCGCATCTCTTCGACTTCAACAATCAACTTTCTCTCTCGTACAGTAAAGTAGAAAATATATTTTTGCGAAGCCACTCTGTTCCTCGGTGTTAATCCTATTTTTGGAAATTGAGTGATGAAATTCAACGTTGCATTTTATCGGGGTAATGAGAGTATTTTAACCTTAGACCATAGCTAACTTTTTGATATTGTCCATATATTCTAGCCATTTGTCAGTTAGAAAAATATTTTATAAACATACATACATAGCTTCACGCTCTATCCCTAGCGGGGTAGTCAGAGAGAACGAATTGTCAAACGCTGCGGTCTTTGCATACCTCTTTCGCCTCGTCCACTGTCTTTAACATCTTCATACATGCTCTACGGTGAGTCCTCATGCTCTTTACATAACCTTCCTCTAGTATCTTCGATACTGTGTTTTCGAAAGTCAATCGAGGTCTCCCTTTACCTCTCTTACCACTCACTGTTGTGTCGTATATCTTTTTTACCATTCTTTAGTCACTAATTATTTCGAGGTGCCCAAACCATCTGAGCACGTTCTTCTTCATTCTTATTGTGACATTATCCGTATCTACCATCCTATGTACCTGTTCGTTGTGGATCAGGTCAGCTAAGTTGACTCCGAATATCTTTCGATCGCATCTCCAAAGCATTCATCTTTCTTTTATTCTTCTTCTGTAATACCCACGTTTCACTGCCATATAATAGCATCAGAACCATATCTGCATTGTGTATGGCCAAACGTGAAACGATGCTGATGTTCTGCCGTCTCAACAACGCAGCTAAGGCACCATTCATTCTGTTACCGGCAGCAACACTTCTTTCCTAAATATTATTTTGGTAAAAAAAATAAAAAATGATCAAATTTTATAATCTGTTCTTAATATATGACCTTTAATATTTATAGGTGTTATTCAATAGGTTAATTAAGTTATAATATTTTTAATTTTTAATAATTATTATTATTCACAATTTTTTTTATATTTTATCTATTGCAGTGGACACATGATTTTTAATGTCGCTTTTCCTTACCATACTTAAGAAAGTAATATATAAGAATATAAGAATATAAGATGTTGATCTTTCCCACTTACAAAGTGTCTGAAGAGAACTTCACTACAGATCTTGACTTATAGATTATTGCATCTTAAGAACATTTGATCTTCTCTTTTCTTTAGGTTGTAGTCGTTTTTTTAATTAAATTACTTCAAAAATAGGTTAAGATGGACTGGTTGTCAAGCTTGTATTTATTTTTCTGAATTAAATGATTCCTTGTTATCGTCATTTTGAACGGTATACGTTTGCCACCACGATTTAAACTAATAGCTATTATTTGTACTATATATTAGTTGGCTATTAAAATATTATAATGTAAAAACCAGAAGACCATACTTTTTGGGCGTAATCGGACAGAGGTTCAATATAAATGTAACATAAATCACTTAAAAACAATTCTTTATGGTAGTTTCCTGTACTTTTGATTTTTTGACTGATATAATTAAATTTATTTTATAGACTTTGTCATCTAAGATAGTAATACTTTGTCATCTTAGATGACAAAGACTATATAAGAAATATTACAAAAGATATTTATAACTATATTATACTACTTCCAAATAGGTAACGAATTTACTGTCAGAATTTAATTCAGGCTCTTTTCCATTATGCCATGCCATAAATTAACTATTCAAATAATATCTGCCTGCTGTAGTGTCACACAAGTGTTAAAACAATAAACGCTTCATATAAATTTAAGAACTTCATTTACAAAATATTAAAGCGTGTATTTGAAGGCTCATTAATTACTTATTACTTCACTTATATTGAAAAACATGTTTAATCGAAAAACATTCACACGGTAATATAGATAGAGAAATATTTAAAAAGATATACATATATTATATATATTGAGGATCGAGGAGAGGCGCAACGTCTGCCTGTAACGCGACGGTTTCTGGGTTTGACCCCCAGTCCAGGATGATGGATTTTTCTATTTCCATTTTCTTCGCTATGGAAACTAGGCAAAGCGCGGCGTTAAGTTCCGCCACTCAACACTCAATGCCTCGAACTCTTATCTCCATTATCTCTCTTATATCTTTTGTCACTCTTATCTTATATTCACTCGATTATTTTTGCTAATCATGCTAAAGATACAACGTGAATCTTAGTACAAAAACCATTATACAGAACCCACGACATTTGTATACAAGAACTGACCAGTATGCCATTGTGGCATCTATGCAGGTATATTGAACGCTTATAATTCTAGAACATTATATCCTACACCAGAGTACAATAAATATTGGTACCAAGCCTTAACAAATGGACGTGGCTTCGCTCACGCGGAGCTCTGTATATTTAATACTTATACTTGTTATAACAGCTTAAGCAAGTTTAACAAAGAAATAAAAAGTTTTGAATAAACTTCAGCGTCTATTCATACTTTCGAGTTAAGAAATTACAAAAATTACTCTTTAAACAAATTGTGTCTCGCCACGGTTTTATTTAACAATGGAACGTAATTTTTTGCGCAGAATTTAGTATTAAAATACGTATTCTTCTCAAATTTCACATATTGCTTGCCAAAGTGCGGAACTTAACGCCGCTATTCGTTTTGATAAATTAGGAATTGAAAATGATGCATTTCATTTCTCTTATTATTACTTTATTCGTCTATAAATTCAAATATTATAAATAATGCCTTCACCCAGATATGAATTGGCAACTGATGATCATCATGTTTATCATCAGACATGTGTCAATTGCCAATCAAAATTAATAATAAAAAGTATTCACCGTAGCGTCTGGCGTAGCAGCACAGTATATAACTAGTCGTCGTCAGCCAATCGCAGTCCACTGCAGGACGTAGGCCTCCCCAAGTTTGCGCCAAAAGTCCCAATCCTCCGCAACCCTCATCTAGCCTGCTCCGGCAACCCTGCGTAAGTCGTCGGTCCAGAGGACCGGAGGGCGTCCTACACTACGTTTGCCAAGACGCGGTCTCCACTCCAGGACTTGTCTGTTCTAACGGCTATCGGTCCTGCGGCAGACGTGGCCGGGCCATTGCCACTTCAGCTTGCTAATTTTGCGAGCTATGTCGTTTACTTTCGTTCTAACTAGAAATGTAGCATAATCTCTTAAGTCTTTAAATAGCAATGAATTATACCTACATTATCTCGAAAATTAAAGAAAAAGCAGAGCGTAGGAAAACATTCAACGCAAAGTTTAAAAATATAGTAAATATTCTTAATAGAACTATTCTAGTATGAAATATTTGATTGCAGTGGAACTAAAACGACATTTTCCCTCCACGTCCGGTTTTGTCCGGTTAGAGACAAAACAGTTGCTACAAAAGAAGTGTTAAATGTTACATGAATTTCAATTCTATTCAACCAGTATAGAATTCAATTTCGCCTGAAGATTTTGTGTTCCAATTTTCTTTATTTCACACCAACTGCCAAATTCTGAGGCCTTGTCTTTGATTAAGCTCCGAGATGTGTCCGTTTTCAACTGTTTTACTTTCAATTTCGTTCAACGCTCATATTATGGAGTGAACCAATTTACACATTTTATTTAATTTTGCGCATTGTTTAGAAGTTATCAATATTTATTTATAAAAAGAAACTAAATAAGTATAATTTTTAATTTATTTCAATTTTTGAATATAGTTTGTCTTGAGAATATATTTAAAACTGTTTTAGCCAATGAGGGGAGGCCTGGGTGAGATAAAATAAAGACAATGTATACACATAAGGTATAGAAAAATATGATATCAACGGGGCCTCCCTTAGCATCTTCCCCGTTTTATAATATTTAGCTTAGAAAATTACGAATAGATTGATTTATATATTAGGTCAAGAATGATTGGCCATAGTTTGCCTCCGCATGGTTGTCATTAAGCAGGAGCCAAAATCCTCCTAAAAGTGATCTAAGAAAGACTCTAAGTTTTTTACTAGAAATTACACTACATTATAATTTACTTCTATTGTAATGTATACCGACGTGCATTCTATTATATTGTAGCCTCAGTTTATTATGAAATTTATTTAATAAAGAAAAGTGAAAAGATAATAGAAATCTTAAGAAGATTAAGTATTGATTGACGCATTGCGACAGTCAAGTCAAAAATTCCCTTTTTTAATTTATATTAATAAATAATATTTAATTTTTCTTTTTGTTGAGCTTTGTATTTTATTTTGTATGTAGCAACCTTAAGAGACTATCAGGACACTATGCTCTCTGCACTTAGCATGTATTCGATACATTGCTTATTTAGTGGTAGAGCTTAAT
The DNA here is from genome assembly GCA_037178615.1 of Dione vanillae. Lineage (NCBI taxonomy): Eukaryota > Metazoa > Arthropoda > Insecta > Lepidoptera > Nymphalidae > Dione > Dione vanillae. The sequence goes on along the minus strand of JAZFAU010000243.1, from coordinate 329,468 downwards.
GCCGACTTTCTTTTTTGAAGAACGTGAAAATGAAAATTATATATTACTCTAGATAAAGATTGAAGTCTAAACTGTCACACTTACAGCTAGTAGTACATTATGACTCAATAATATATTATATTATATCTACTTCATTGTATATGACTACGCCCTTTGAAGTCTACAATTTGATAAAGAAATATTCATTGATTTTTAAATCAATATGAATGAAGAATTCAAGAAATGAACCAATTAAGTCGGTTTTAAATTTTAAATGTTCTTCAGAATGCGAGTCTATAAAACTGTACTTGTTAGGAGGTTGTTAAGAAATTTTAATAAACGTTTTTTTCTTTAGTTGTATATTATTATAGTGCTTCAGATATTCTTTGTTTTCAGCTTTGCAAAGGTATTACTCGTACAGTCTCAAGTATTTGAGATTGAATTGTTTGAATTATAAAGCCTTTTTAACAGATATAGATGATTAATGTCATTTAGGTCGTTTGTGAACTTTAATCCTTCCCGCTCCTACACGCTCGAGGAGGTCTGGTGTTTTACCTATGCTAGACATCCCTAAGAGCAATACCAAATTTCTCCTAAAGTCCTTTTCCGTACAGGCTCCACTACTTTGGAATAAACTGCCCAAGGCCATTCAAGAGAGTCAGTCAATTGTTTCATTTAAGTCATCATTAAAAAAACACTTACTTAAAAGTATCTGTAATCTAAATTTCGTTGTATGTTTCGTTTATATTATATTTTTTATGTGTACTCGTATATATGTATGTGTGTATATGTATATATATGAATATATTTATGTAAGTATATGTCTATTTACTTCTGTGTGTATGTGTGTATATTTTCTATGCCTTATGTATTGATTTTTTATTGTTATTATTTTTTTAAACCTTATATTGCATTTTTATGTCTTCTCGTACTTTCTGCTTTCACCCACTTTCACAGGTTGGCTGGAAGAAATCTCTTATAGAGATAAGTCCACCGTTGCTAATGATATTTCTGTGTTTCTGTCTATTATATATATTTTAATGCAATAAAGAATATTTATTAATTTAGACTGGACTTTACCTGTAGTTTTAGACCACGTGGACAAATGGAAATAAATTAATGTTTTACATTACACATGGCATTGTAAGTGCTTATGGTAGCTGTGGCTATAAGTGAACTGGGTTATGTGCAAGCGTTACCGTTGCATATTTTAGACATGCTAACGTGCTGGATAAATGGACTTATAAATAACACAAACACAAAATGTGTTTTTTTTTTCAATTTTGTAAAATTAGGAAGTAACGAAATAAAGCAAATATTATAATTATAATCAGATTAAGTAAATATGAATACTTTAAATCGTTGTAATATTTTAAATCATCTTCAATGAAAATTGAACTCACAACTACCACGATTACAGCGAGCGTCGAATTTATAACAACTAGACACGACATATAAAGTCATATTAATATAACTAAATCTTCTGTTATAGTATGATAATAGAATTACTAAGGGAAAATTTGGCATTACTTTAAGGGGCGCAGTTAAAAAAATCGATAAAAAATCGATCGATAGAATCTCAGTTCTCAATAGAACCTGACTACATATTACACTTAGCACAATCCGCTTTAAAAATAGATATTTCATTACAGCAATGCAGCAACTGTCCCATTTATTTCTTGAATCGTCGATTCGATTTTCTCTTATTACATTTTAAGGGAAGATTGAATTCTTTTCAATTTTATCAATTTGTTACGAAAAGGTAGGAAGGTAGTAGGTTCGATATATTTTGCGTTAAGGTTCTTGTTCAGTTTGAAAATATACTTCGATCAATTATAGGTATATATTTATTCTCATGAAGACGAATTTTTAAGATTTTCATTTCTTATGATCGTTCTATAAACTATATTTAATATGGTGCTTTTATAGTACAGACGGTTTATTCCATTAGCTTCACTTAATTCATTTATTTGCAAAATAAGGTTTTTAAAATACACACATACTTATGTTTATATATGTACGTATAGAAAGATATGTGAAATATATATTCTCATAGCAATATTTTAGACTATTCAATTTACTTTTTTGTTTATTATTATTACTATACATAAAAAAGCTAATCACTCCCTAAATGCCTACAATAAAAGTAAATAGCTTATTTTCTTAAAACACAACAAATGGAAAGCAAAATGTGCTTAATTGTCCGTAAAAGCTTTCGAAGCCGAATAAAGGAACGAAATCTTAGTTTTGGATTCAGGGTCACAAAAACATCGTATACTGGCATTGTCGGACTAATGTTTTATTCATGTAAGGGGAAGATGGGGAAAATGGGCAAAACATATTGGTACTATAGCGTGCATGGTACAAATATTTTTTACGCTCAAGTATACAGTACCCTTTTGTGAGGGAACTTCGTTTTATGTGGATATAATAACGATATATATATATATATATATATATATATATATATATATATATATATATATATATATATATATATATATATATATATATATATATATATATATATATATAATATATATATATATATATATATATATATATATATATATATATATATATATATATATATATATATATATATATATATATATATATATATATATATATATATATATATATATATATATATATATATATATATATATATATATATATATATATATATATATATATATATGTATGTGTCACACTTACCCAGTTACCAAACCGAAGAAAGTGGAAATGAAATAATTCATTCTCTCCTCTAGTGGGAATTAAACTCAGTAAAATTACGTTTACGCGACGGGTTCAATTCCAACTCGGGGAAGATGGATGTTTTTCTTCGCTCTGGAAATTAGGCAAAGCACGGCGTTGAGTTCCGCCACTCTATGTTTCGAAAAAGGCGGAAAGTGGGTACGTAGAAAGCAGGGACTAAGGAACGGAGAGTCTTAACACTACGTTCATATGGTTCCTGCAGTTCCCTCTGCCTACCCTGCCGTGTGGGAGTTAAAGCGTGAAGCTAAAAAAAATACAGTTATGTTTACAGGCAGACGCTGCGCCTCTGTGTCACGAGAGCCCTCTTTACATTAATATACATGCTTAAATAGCTTTACAAATATTGAGCTACGCCACCTAATTATGCCACGGCCGTTTTATCTAAGCCACGTCGACTCAAGCAAGACTGTCGAAAGTCTGAAATGAAATCTATTTTAATTTGAAGTACGAATTCGACGTCAGTCGAACATTAGAGTGTCTTAATAACTGAGCTGAAAAGTTTGTTTATACCCTTTTTTTGATATACCCTAAAACTCTAGTCTTTACCGCCTTACTGTGTGATTATGAATTCAGAACAAGACATAGTTCGTACAAGACATTAAAGTACGTTAAATTTGTTGAATATATTAAATACATTAGATTGAATTAATACATACTATTGGGTTACCCGAGCATGTGTGCTTAATTTTGTAAGCTTTACACTTTCTAGAAATGGTAAACTAGAAATCTTTATAATTTCTGAGACTAAATAAAACGATATGTTGTAACGTAATATGTTTTTCAATTTTTTTTAGAATTTCTTCAATCAATAATCGTAATTGTTTAGCGATCCGCCTTTTTGGTACTGAAATACATGATACCAAAAGTAAAAATTTAGATAAAAAATTCGCTTCTCTAGGTGTGCGCATTTACATGATATATGTTACACACATATATATGTGGGTTTTACTCATTAAATAGATATCTTAATTTTTCCTTTTTTTTTCTTTTTTAGCTTCACGCTTTATCCTGCACATGGCAGGGTAAGCAGAGGGAACTGCAAAAACCGTGGGAACCTAGTGTTAAGACACTCTGTTGCTTAGTCCCTGCTTTCTCCGTCCCCGCTTTCCGCCTTTTTCGACGCACTGCGTGTTGAGTGACGGAACTTAACGTCGCGCTTTGCCCTAGTTTGCCAGAGCGAAGAAAATGGAAATAGAAAAATCCATCTTCCCTGACTGGGGATCAAATCCAGAAACCGTCTCGTTACAGACAGACGTTGCGCCTTTTCTTAATTTTTCAATATCTCATAAAATAATGCCACACTGCAGATATCTTACCTACATTAAATTTTAAAATGCAATTTAAATATACTCATATACATATTCATCTTATTACGTATACATTTTAAATAGTATTTTAAAACCGCTGGTCCATCATGTGGCCTGCAAGCTGAATAAAACATTTAATGTTTAATTAAAAATTTTAAACGCAGCGTGTAACGTAATAGTAATCGTTTTTATTTTTTATTTGGTTTTTCAGCTACATTTTACTGTTTGTGATGTAAACAAAAGGAAATAATTTATTTTAGTTTTATTTTTCCAGCTTTAAGTAAAGCAGCTTCTTCCCTTCCCTTCATCCCTTTAACGCTCTGTTTTCTCGACTACCCACATACTTATATATTTACTTAAATAATGGACTTTTACTATATATATTATTAAAAACATTTAAACGAATATATCGCCATCGTTATTTCCTTAGAAAGAGCAAAAAAGGTAAACTCTCATCTATATAAAGTCATGAGAGTTATTATGTAGTAAAAATTTACTGTAACTGTTTTTATCGACAAGATAAGCGCTATACTCGAGAGATTGTTATCTTCTTTACAGCTACGCCTCAAGCTGTTTAATGAAACGACTCAGACTCGAACTATAATATACTCCAATATAATATATTTTTATTTAGTCTATTTTAATAATTAGATTATTATTAAATATAACTTTTGTGATATGCGTAGTGAATTAAACGTATTTATTTTTTGCGTTAAGAAAACCAAAATAAAAAACGTATTTATTTACTGCCGTAATATATGTATTAGAATTTTCTTTTTGTTTTATTTGTAGATTGCACTAAGAAACATCGATTAGGATTTAAGTAAGATTATTAATACTTATTAAATGAAAATGGGGAGGGAGAAAGCAGAAACTAAGCAACGGAGTGTCTTAACACTAGGTTCATATGGTTCCTGCAGTTCCCTCTGCCTACCCTGCAATACGTGGGATGAAGTAAAAAAAATAATAAAAAAATAATACTTATTTATATTTCAACTAAATACGCAATACCTCGAAAAAGGTGGAAAACTGGGACGGAGAAAGCAGAGATTATGCAAGGGAGTGTTTTTTTATATTATTACATTTTTTGAGACATATATAAATGCCAAACAGCTACGTATCCTAAAAAATGGTTGAGTTCGAATTGCTTTTATTAGCTACGTTAAATATTTTTTCACTTTTTTGTCGTTTTTCTTACTTTTCCCATCTCATATAAAACCGGGTAGAAAAATTAACCTTATATAATGATTTCAATATATAGCAAAGAAATAGTTCATTCTTTGGAATCAAAAAATGACTAACAACTCTCGTACCTACAATAAGACACCAAAATTCTTACACTTGATAGTTGAAATTCAACTATACTATTTTTACACAATATATTATTATTTTATTGCATAAAAAATAATATGAAAAAATATAAAACATAATGTTCAATTGACAACTTGGGCTTATTTCTACAAGAAACCATCTTCCAACGAACCATTGGAAGTGGGTATGACTAACAAACAGCTGGAATGCTATCAATAGATATTTATCATCATATTATATTTAATAAAGTTCTAAGTAAATTATTTAGTCTATATAGTGATAACATAACTTTCCAGTCTCTCTATATTGAAATGTTTACCAAACTAACTTTGCTGGCCTTACGGTTAATTTCATTGCTTCTGAAGCCCGAGGCTTGTATGTATATGAATATAAAGTCAAGTAGCTTTACTTGAATATGCTAATAACACTTTGTTGCCACTACCTGTTGTGTATTATACTACAGATATATGCAATATAATACTAATTTATATTCGTATTGTGTATAAGGATTTAATCTCAGGGTTCTCTTTAAAAAAATTATATAAAAAATATATATATATTAAATTATTAAATTAAATATATTTTACAAATTTTCATAATTATAAATTGGAAGCGTAAATATTTTCGAAATTAACGGATTTAGAAACCAGCGAATTGCGAAGCGAAGCGCTTGGAATCCGCCCAAGCGCTTTAGCTAACCGCGCTTTCTTTTCGACCTACATTGAAATTCTTAAACGCTTGATACACATTATTATTTTTGTTGCCAGTAACTAATATCAAGATATTACTGTTAGGAAAATAAATTATGATAACAACTGAATACGAGATTTTAATTTGTATTCGTATAGGCTATCGTGGCCGAGTGGAAATTGGTGGTGAAATTCAGGAGAACTGTCTTAGCAGAACGGGAAGTTGAGATAAGTAATTCTCCCGAGCACAGAAATAACACGAAATTTTACATAAAATAAATTTTAAACTTACAAATATTTTTTCATTCACATATTTATATATTTCTTTTTCACCTCTACAGTAAATTCAGCACATAGTAGGGCAGGCATAGGAAACCGTAGGTAGAAGAAACCTAGTATCACCTTTCCAAGTTTTGAGATATTGCACATTGTGACACGAGTGGTAGAGTATTACGCTAACGCCTTTTTCCAGTACAAATAAAAGTAGATATAAATAATAAGTCCTACGTGAAAGGCAATTCAAATCATCGCGTTTGCAGATAGATACTGTGTCTGAGCTAGCACAGTCACATTAAAATAATATATTTAGAATACAGCATCTTTTTAATGTAGAAGATAAATTTAAAATTAATTAAAGCATATATATGCTTTAGTGTTACGGCGCGCCCTTGACCGAAACGTCAAGCACTATAAAAGTCAGATGGAAAGTCGGAAAAAAGAAATATGAACATATTTTCCATCATAAAATATTATTTTCTGACTTTTATCAAAAGAAATTCTAACATATTACTAAATAAACGTGTTTCTTTTAATTTTTTATAATAAAATATGTTTTCTCATTTGTTAAAGTTCACATATTTTTATACTAAAATTGATATACATATATATTATGAAATATGAAAGAGATTTTTTTGATTCCCAAAATAGATATTTTTAGTTTAACAGAAGAAGGCTTCAATCACAACACGCAACTTTGAAAAATACTATAATAATTTTAAGTTTTCCCACTTTGATATGATACCGAATATGCAATTTACCATAATTGTATGAGAACTGGTTAGTAATAAATAATGGATAAAATTTGCTACTTTTGAGGTTTGCTAACCATATGGCAATCGTGGCTGAAATTCTTCATAGATAGTTCTTCTCAAGGTGTCCTGGTGCAATTTCACAGCATCTGAATATTTACGATGGTTCTGAGTACGATAGATTGGATAAAATGAGTTGTTTCATTTTATCGCTCTGGTAACAAGACAAAAGCGGCGTTGAGTTCTGCCATTTAATAAGTAACGTCTCAACGTCTCAAAGCTGAGTGGAAAATTGAAAACGGATTGATTTAACATAAGATTTCTTTTCGCTACCCTGCCGTACGTGGGAAATAGTGTGACCCTATTATATATTTCTGCATGCAACTTAATTCTCTCGCATGAAATTTAAAATTGAAGCTACTCCAGAAGGCCATTTTGGATTGTGGATAGGTACGTTAATATTAAAGCATTTTAGGACTACTATTAACGTAGCAGCTCCGTGACATTCTAAACTAGTTTATAATTAGCAGTCTAAAGTTATCTACAGCACTCTCCAGAGCACGTAAAAACTTTAATATGCCTCTAATATCATAGTAAGTTCTAAATATACAATTGACGTAAGTCTAACTCTATCATTAAAACTTTTCAAAACTAGAGTTTGAATTTGTAAATAGATTTAGAGTTTTTAGTTATAAGTTGTAAACAATCTTCTATATTAGGTACATTGACATTTCATAGTAAAAAAGTGAATAATTTATACATGATATTATTTAAAAAATAGCAATGAAAAGGTACAGTTTCTTTCTACGTTAATGCATTATATTACTTAAATATAATGCTTTATAAATGCAACAACTTGCCACACTTTATATGTAGCATATAAAATTTAACAAGTCCCACTTGGAAAGTGGGACTTGTTAAATTTACTACTATATACGAGGTGTGTTCAAAAAGTATCGCGAATTTTGTGTTTTTTCAAAAATTATTTATTTATTCATGAATATCTATTTTGTCCCCTTCAAAGTAATCCCCATGAGATATTATACACTTGTGCCAACGGTTTTTCCAATCTTCGAAGCACTTCAAAAAATCATTTTTTTTATCTTGTTCAGCTCCTCCTTCGATGCCGTCTTTATCTCGTCAAGTGTAGCATAACGTCGTCCTTTCATGGGCCTCTTCAGTTTAGGGAACAAGAAAAAGTCACAGGGGGCCAGATCTGGGGAATACGGTGGCTGCGGCATCATTAGTGTGTTGTTTTTGGCCAAAAAGTCGCGCACAAGCAACGATGTGTGAGCAGGGGCGTTATCGTGGTGCAAAAGCCAATTTTTGTTCTTCCACAAAACCGGGCGTTTCTGGCGGATTGCTTCGCGCAAATTGCGCATAACTTGCAGGTAATAAACCTTATTGACCGTTCTACCCTGTGGCAAGAACTCATGATGCACCACGCCCCTGCAATCGAAGAAAACTGTCAGCAAAACTTTCACATTCGACCGAACTTGGCGCGCTTTTTTTCGGTCTTGGTTCGTGCGGCAGCTTCCATTGAGATGATTGAGCTTTGGTTTCCACGTCATAACCATAAACCCACGATTCGTCACCAGTTATGACCCTCTGGAGCAAATTTGGGTCGTCGCGGACAGAGTCCAACATCTCATTAGCAATGTTCATGCGATGCTGTTTTTGGTCGCAATTGAGCAATTTTGGTACGAATTTCGCGGCGACCCGTCTCATGCCCAAATCATTGATAAAAATCGAATGGCACGAGCCAATCGATATGTCTAGGTCCTCAGCAACTTCTCTAATGGTGATTCGACGATTGGCCAATACCATTTTCTCCACTTCATTAATTTTTTCGTCTGTTGTTGAAGTGCTCGGGCGTCCGGCACGCTCTTCGTCGTTCACATCTTCTCGGCCTTCTGAGAACATTTTGTACCACCGATAAACGTTGCTTCGGTCCAAGGTAGCTTCTCCGTATGCCACAGTCAACATTCGGAATGCATCCGCGCACTTAATTTCGTTTTTCACACAAAATTTGATACACGTTCTTTGATCCATTTTTTTGAATGGGTAAAAATCGAAGACGATCCAAAACACGTGCAAGCAAAGCAGCTGTCAACAATTAAGTGAACATTCAAAATGGCCGAGGTTGTCGGCATAAGTGAGAGATATGAGTACCAACATAACGCCACAAAAAAATTGAAATTCGAATATACGTAACCCGCGAAAATTCAAAATTCGCGATACTTTTTGAACACACCTCGTAATATTACAAAATAAAAATTATAAAATTTAAATAAACGAAGATATAAATAAACAAAGGAACTGTACAAATATTTAAAACCTCAAATCTCTTTTATATGAGATCGTTGGTATAAATATATAAATTTATTATTCTCTATTCTTAAATTTTCGACATCGAAAACCCATGATGTAATAAAAACTACATCATCTGCGTACAACAAGCAATGTACCTTCATGTCACCCACTTTTACTCTCATATCACTTTTTTTCACTCTTCGGACTAGTATTACTCCGATAATTAATCAACCAAGTTGACATGACGCAACCCTTTTTGACACACGATTGAAAGGCAAACAAAGCAAATATGCCAGCCCCTACTCGCACACAGGCTGAGTAACCTCTATAAAGAAACTCTACAGCCTGCAGCAAGGGTCAATTTAAATTGTATCGCAGCTTACACAATTCGTCTGTTCATATTAATTTACAAAATAACATATGTAAAATATGTAATATTTTAATTTGAATAAACTAACTTCGAATAAAGTAAGCCAATCATCTGAGATTTCCCCAGATTCCCATCATAAAAAGTAGAACAAGTCTAAGATAGTCTTTGATGTCATGAGTATCATTGTCACTGATAAGAATTATTAAATTATAAAAATTTGGCAAATTAAAAAGAAAGAAAATAAAACAGAGAAAATCCTGCTGAGTTTCTTGCGTTTTTCTTAGGTCTGAGGCATTAATTTAGCGAACTGGTGGTATATTAGATTATTTGATTTAATGAGAATAAACACCAACCATCGCTAAATACGTTTATTAATAATTACCTCTTCTCCTCTTATTAATACATACCCTCTTCGTTCTAAAGCTGGACGAATAATCCCGTGAACTAGTAACCTCTGGCCAGAAAAATTTCATGTTTCCTGGAAGTTGTTCGTTTCATTTGTTTCTCTATACTAACTTTTACGCTTCATTTTTAATAATAGATTCGTTTAGTTCTTTTACGGCATATGCTCTTTATTTTTAATCTCTGTCAAACTTTTATCCTTACTTGAGGCTTTATAATCCTGCCATGATTTCTTTTTTTTTTTCTACGTCTTTCACCTTACTACCCTACTATTTACCACGCATTTTGCGGAAGCCCCTTTTATTTGCTTCATATATCTATGTCGCAGCGACAATCATACAAATCTTAAGGAAAGCAAACATACATAGTTCAACATTTTCATTTATTATCATACCAATGTCTTGCTTTTTGGAAATCTCTTTTTAAATATTCTGTTTCCAGCTTTCAGCTTTTGATGCGATAATTAGATTCCTACTGTGTACAGGGTGTGCATTTTTGGAATCTTGTTGTTCTTGGAAACTTGTTGTGCTTGCGCCAACCTATGAACAACCCATTATTCTAGATAATGGCCCGTTCACAAGACAGTGCCCTAGATACACGTGTGTCCGTAACTAGTTTTCGAATCCGCTGATGGACTGGGTTAATGATACTTTTGTGTGTATTTATTTATTTTATATATAATATTTCGTATACACATTTATTGAGTCAGAAGTCCTAGTAATAAAACGAACACGTACTTCAGGAATTTATTTCGTTGACGACTAATTATAAAAATACATATTTTATATGGTAGGTTATTAACGCACTATTAGTTCGAGCGTCTAAAGACGACTGACTGAAGTTACAAGTTCACAATATAATTTATAATAAAATGTGACGTACATACGTCCCTACATTATCCCCCTCCTTAAAAAATATATAAATAAAATTTTTATAAACCCTTATAAATGTAGACAATTCCAAACATATTTTTTCAATTACCCAATAGATGTATACAGATAAAAAATAAAATATAAACTTTGATTGAATACAATAAAAATAAAATTTGTCAAATTAGCATTACAACATTACAAGTAAAAATTAAAATTATATTACCGATTATGACATGTAAATACAATAACAACATTTCAATGCAGCTGGCAACTGGCATCAGGTTACAAATTACAAAACAATAACTATACCTATCGCATGACATATTCTAAGACAATTATTATGAACTCTCTATATTATATATATTAGTAACATAAATTATACAATTTTGCTAAGTTATTTATTTTGTATCAATGATGTCGAATCACAATTAAAGTAAAAAATACGAAAATTAAATATTCAAGTAAGCGATGAAGTTCATTGACCTAAAACAAATCGCAATGGTTTTTTGATGACTCGACCACTACGCGTAGTGTATGGTTCAAGTGACATACTGTGAGCGTTTTTATGATTGTTATTACTAATATTTTTTGAAAAATTATTAGAAATTGAATTTTCATGATCACTAGGAATAGTATCCGCTAATAAATACGCAGGTTTTAATCTATCTATAGAAACGTTTCTTTGATTATTCGGAAACTGTAAAGTAAACACTTTATTTGTTCTTTGAATTACACGGTATGGACCAACATAAGTGGGCTGCAGCGGTTTTCTTACAGCATCATTTCGAACAAAAACAAATTCTGCTTTGTTTAGGTCTGGATGGACAAAAATGGATTTAGAAGTAGTATTGGCACAAGGTACCGGACTCAAATTATTGATAGTTTCGCGTATTTTATTTACACAAGTATAATCTGAACTATTATTATAAACACTTGGTGTATAAAAATCGCCAGGCAAACGTAAAGTCTGCCCGTATACCATTTCGGCGGCGCTTGTACCATTGCCTAATCTTATTGCTGATCGCAAACCTAACATGACCGTTGGCAATTCGTCAAACCAAGACGACGAATTATTATTTAACCTAGCCGAAAGTGAAACTTTTAGAGCTCTATGCCACCGTTCCACGATACCGTTACACTGTGGATGATAAGGCGTAGTCCTTGATTTTTGAATGCCCATAATCTTTAAAAGCGATAAGAATAATGAACTTTCAAATTGCCTACCTTGGTCACATGTAAGTTTTAAAGGACAACCGAAACGAACTATCCACCCGTTATAAATTGTTTTAGCAACGGTTTCCGCTAAAATATTCTTAATTGGAAACGCTTCCGGCCATCTAGTGCGTCGGTCTATTATTGTCAAACAATATCTATATCCATCTTCCGTAGTGGGCAAAGGTCCTACTAAATCAACATGAATGTGTTCAAATCGATCACATTTTTGAAAAGTTCCTAATTCAGAACTAGTGTGACGATTAACCTTTGTAACTTGACATTGCATACAAGCCTTGCTCCATCGACCTACGTCTTTATTCATATTATGCCAAAAAAATCTGTCCTGCATTAAACGTCGTGTTGCACGAATGCCAGGATGGCTTAAGTTATGCACTGAATTAAAGGCTATCTTTCTAAATTTTTCGGGAAGATAAGGTCTCACGTTCGCGGTAGAAATATCGCAAAAAATAGGTTTTCCATCAGACTGAGGTACAAATATCTTTTTTAATTTGATTTTGCTACCAATAGGCAAATTAAATAAATCATTATCATTAGCTTGTGCTAATGCCAATTCGCGGTAATTCAAAGTCTCGGGGCAGTATACAGTTTCAATACGAGATAAGGCGTCTGCCACACTATTGTTCGTACCGGAAATATATTTAATATCGGTAGTGAATTCGCTAATAAAAGCAAGTTGCCGTATCCTTCGTGGTGATTCTTTTGCATTACAACTCTTAGAAAACGCATACATTAATGGTTTATGATCACTAAAGATCTTAAAATTTTGCCTGCCTTCTATCATATTCTGAAAATATTTAACAGCTAAATATATTGCTAAAAGTTCACGATCGTAAGCTGAATAATTTTTTTCCGTTTTAGACATAGCTTTAGAGTAAAAACCTAATGGCATCCATTCGCTGTTTAGGTACTGTTGCAACACCGCACCTACCGCAGTGTTTGACGCGTCAGCTAAAAGCGCAAGCGGCGCATCAGGTATCGGATGCGACAACGTGACGGAATTCCGCAAGCTCTCCTTACATTTCGCAAATGCATTGTCAGCTTCAGGTGTCCATTGTATGATAGATTTGTCTTTCTTTTTAGTCCCGTTTAAATAACTATTTAAAATCGCCTGACATTCCACGGCTTTTGGAATATGCGACCGATAAAAATTTAACATTCCCATAAATCTTCTAAGTTCCTCTACTGTCTTAGGCTTAGGAAAATTAGCGATAGCTTCGATTCTATCATTCAATGGGCGAATACCAGTATTTGTTACTCGAAAACCTAAAAAATCTATTTCTTCCTGGCCGAAACAACATTTAGCTATATTTATCGTTATTCCGTACTCATTAAAACGATTGAATACTTGATCCAAGTGCATCCTATGTGATTCCATTGAGTCACTGGCGATAATGACGTCATCTATATAACAAAAAATAAAATCTAATCCTTTTAACACCGTATGATCCATAAATCGTTGAAACGTTTGGGCTGCATTACGCAATCCAAATGTCATACGAGGAAATTCAAATAATCCAAATGGCGTGATTATCGCTGTTTTCTCAATGTCTTCAGGATTAACTGGAATAAAATGGTATGCGCGGTTAACGTCTAATCTATAAAATACTTTCTTTTTTGCAAGTAAATACGTAAAATCGTGTAATCTTGGAATAGGATACCTATCGGGCTTAGTAATCGAGTTTAACTTACGGTAGTCTCCGCAGGGTCGTAGATCGCCATTCTTTTTCGGCACCACGTGTAATGGGCTGGCCCAGGCACTCTTCGAAGGCCTACATATGCCCATTTCCTGCATTATGCGGAACTCCTCCTTGACTTTACTATACCTGTTCGGTGGCAATGGTCTCGCCTTAGCGTGAACAGGTGGGCCCGTAGTCTCTATATAATGATATACTGAATGGCTAGGAGTCTCCTTAAAGTTTAAAGGTTTCGTAATTTCTGGATACTTACACAAAAAATCTGAAAACATATTGCCTAAATCTACTGTTGTTAATGAAGACTGAGCACTATTAACAACTGATGCGAAAATATTTAAATTAGTTTTCTTATCTATTAATTTACGTAAGCTTAAGTCAACAAGTAAACCGTGATGACTCAAAAAATCTGCCCCTAATATCGGTTGTTTCACATCAGCAATAATAAAAGTCCACCGATATGGCCTTCGCAGTTTTAAATCTAAAATTAATGTTTTTGTTCCATAAGTTTTAATGCCAGTGCCATTTGCTGCATATAACTGATACTCAGTACACTTATCCCTACTAAAGCGGCTTTTATTTAATATAGGAATTACTGAAACATTAGCGCCAGTATCTACTAAAAACTTAAGATTACTACGAAAGTCTCTTACACAAAGGCGAGGCGATGGCGAAATGGCACAGTTATCCGCCACAAGCTGTGCCGTGTCTAGTTTTCCGTCTTCTCTTGTTTCCAGGCACAGGGTTGAACACACTTAGTAGCTCGCTGCTTGTACCGGAAATGATAGAAGCACAACCAATCTTCATCTCCAGGTGCTCGGCGCGGGCCAAACGTAGACTCACGTCGACGCCGTCTCGAAGTAGACCTTGCACGATTTCCTCTTCTCATATCTCGCCAAACTTGCCTTCCTTGCCTCCGCTTCAGTTGCATGACTTCTAATCGAAGTTTTGACAGTTCTGCTGCGAGATCTGGTCCGCTGCTACATGCTGGTTTACTGGAGGTAACTTCTGAAATTTCTATGGGACGCGTTGTTTCTATTATCTTATCTGCTATGGCGGCTAAGCTGTCTGGATCTCTGTTATCACTAACGGCCAACACTGCTCGTATCGATGGAGGTAAATGTCCTGTCCACATCATAAGCAGCGTCTCGACTGGTAGCTTATCACGAGCTAAATCTCTCATCTTACGTAGAAGCTGCGATGGTTTCTGTTCTCCCAGTTCCATCTCTGACAGTAACTTCTGAAACTGCCGGTTCTCCGATTCTTCATAACAAGCAAGTAATCTATTTTTCAGCGTATCATATTTTTTAATATCCGGCGGAGACAGTAAAATATCGCTAGCCTGCTGAATAATTTCTTTGCTCAATTTGGCCACTAGCAGGTTATATTTAACCTTGTCACTTAGCTTTTGGTTTGCTAGCACTGATTCAAAATGTACAAACCACAGTCGCGGCGTCTCTTTCCAAAAATCCGGTAATCTTGACGAAACAGTAATCGTAGCCAACGATACGTCTGAGTCTTCCTTTTTAACGAGCATCGGATTTTGTCCAGGTTGTGTCATTATTTTAAATTAAAATGACAATAGGTTGACGTATTCTTCAACGGGGTCACCAGTTTTGTGTATATTTATTTATTTTATATATAATATTTCGTATACACATTTATTGAGTCAGAAGTCCTAGTAATAAAACGAACACGTACTTCAGGAATTTATTTCGTTGACGACTAATTATAAAAATACATATTTTATATGGTAGGTTATTAACGCACTATTAGTTCGAGCGTCTAAAGACGACTGACTGAAGTTACAAGTTCACAATATAATTTATAATAAAATGTGACGTACATACGTCCCTACAATACTTTTCTCTCCCATTCGCTTAGTTATATGCGTTACATGTAAATTTATTTGAGGTAAAACATCGTGTTTGTCACAAACAAATTTTTTCCTGACAAAGTTCCAATATGAGCTTTACAACCTCGTTGTCACTTAGCGCAGTTTCGATCCATCAATTCAAGTCACTACATAATATAACTTTTTTGTCTCCTCTTACACTAACTGTAACGGGTCTGACACACTTTCTCTAAGCCACTCAAGGTTACTTAATGAAGCTAAGGACACATTCATCTCGAAGAGAGCCCAAAGCAGTCTCAGGTTGACCGTCTTGCACTCTACTATTGCACTAAGCAGTCGAGTGGACAATATATTTTGACACCTACGTTCGCTTTCTCAAATTTTGACTTTAAAAACAGAGAGATGTAATATTTATTCGTATAATTAAATTAAATGAATTTATAGGAAATTTATTATTACTAGTCCTGGCTATAAACTAAATAGTGGCATACGCGCTGCCATAGCAACGTTTATGTTAAAATTGTCAAACTTATGACATTATGCGTTATACTTTATTTATTGATTTAATTTACTTCTGAAATATATTAGCTTTCTATAACTTCCTACATATAAAATATAAATGTGCCCAAATATATTTCATGTAATCACTTCTTTTTCTTGAAAATGTGCCCACATTATCATACAACTTAGATATAACCTATTCAAAGAACTTACAAACTTAACTTTTAATTAATTCCAAATTAGAACATACCTCTTGTCTATTCAGTGTACATTACTCATCTGTATATTAGATACTTGTTATTGACGGCTTGTTTCATGATAATTAATGGGAGGCTATTATAGTCAATTAATGTTGATCTGATAACAAATTTCAATATCAAATAGCTTAGATATTATATTAATAAAAGTATATCTATAAAAAAAATATTATTTACCTAAATTCAAGTAATACTTACTTTAGATACCGCGAGAATAACAAAAATATATACAGATTTTTTTATAGAAAAATTGTCCTAATTTTTTTAATTAATTCTTATCACTCTTATGATTTTGTTCACGTATTTATCCACACTAGGGGTAGAAAAAAATACCAAAAATAATAAATATAAAAATTTAAAAAACAGCAAGTCTTGAACTCGTGACTCGGAGAATTTCTAAAAGGCGCGATATAAATCACTCTTCGTTTAAATTTTCATATGTTCTCTTGAAATATAACTTTTTACTATTTATATAACTTCTTGCTCTGACCTAGAAACGTAAAATTTGGCACCAAAATTCATAAAAAGTGCAGAAATGTAAGAAATTGTTACTAGAATAAAAACAAATGAGTATTGTACGTTTTATAGTCCTTGTGAAGTAAATTGCCGGATACGGTTCCTACGCGTAATATGCGCTACAAAAAATAGCAACAATAATATCTATAATTATGGAACTATGGAGTTAATTTACTATTATTCCTACTTTGAAATCAAAACATTCAGAGAATTTAAAACAAATGTCGTTAGGTACAGTATTTTTGTTACAATGAATTGTTACAGGTAAAACGGAAGTATCTGACTGAAGAAAAGAAAATTATCTTAAAGACGGCCTTTAGAATCAAACGCTTCATTACTTTCAATGAATTTTAATGATTCTTTAACGTGAAGGACCTTTATATTGCTTTTGCTGAGTTTTATTTGAAAATTGACCCAGTTCTTATAAAATGTAAATTATTGATATATCTTTTGATTTTGTTTTATTTGAGTTATATTGCTCATAGTTATTAATTTGAATAAAAACTAAAATCTGACTAAAGTAACATTGTAAAATAACATTTTCAAGTCTCATCACTCAATTCAAGTTTACTTGAATTCGGATCAAAAAATAACACTAAATTCTTCACATAGTATTAATTATTGAAGACTATATGTTTTTGTATAAATTGAGATATAAAAATGGTTGCCTGTAAAGTGGGTTTTACGGGCGAAAATTTTACGTGACAACGTCTTTTTCTCGGTAGAATATTTATTGATATGATTAATAATTATAATATAAATTGCATAAATTTTAAGTATAGAAAATATATGTTGTTTACTAAAACATTGTACATGTGTCAAGTGATACGCGCGGCGGACCGATCATAGTTCGGTGACAGTTGACACATCGTTACGTTACCTTTTTCATATGTGACTCCGAGCCGCAACCTAATTTAAGACGTTGTCACGTCAAAAAATAATTTATACCTCTCTTTTTTGTTTCAGAATGCACAAACTGCGGACTATTCTTCTACCTCAACAAAGC
Source organism: Dione vanillae (assembly GCA_037178615.1). Lineage (NCBI taxonomy): Eukaryota > Metazoa > Arthropoda > Insecta > Lepidoptera > Nymphalidae > Dione > Dione vanillae. Next base: position 311,357 of record JAZFAU010000243.1, on the reverse strand, counting down.
TAGCGACTACACAGCAATAATGACTATAAATTTAAGTGTAACAAAATGTGACAATATTTCGCAAATGTGACGTTCACTAAATTCAGTGCCAAACAATGTTTTGCTGTAAAGAACTTAAATTACTCTATGCCACTGTTATTCTGTTACTTGAAGCAGAATTATTAGTGAACACAAGAGCTATGGAGTCGAAAAGGTCTTCCATTTTGGTTGCGCAGAACTCCGATGACTTAAAGTCTTTAGAATTGTGCACAACAAGGAACCAACAACGATTGGGCAGTGTTTTTGGGAACTTCACTCGACATCATAAAAAAGGTCAGTTAACTAAAACATAATATTGTAGTTATTTGTAAAAATATACTTCAATCATCTGCTTAAAGTAGGTACCCACTAAGTAATTTTATAATATTTTTGTACGGCATATTTATTGGAAACGAACAGTACTCCGTTACTGTAGTAAGTAACTTCATGTTTTCAAAAAGAAATAAGATTTTGAATGAAAAATGTAAAGGCAAATATCTAAGAATTTATTATAAATTATAGATGTAATAATAATATTATGGTATACTTAGTAGGCAAACAACCATTTACGTATAAATTGTATAAAATACTTATATCGGTTGTTTGAAAAATAATGCAATTTAAAATACTTTTCCTTTGCTTACAGGTCACAGAAGAAGAACAACTACGACATCTTCAACTCAGACTACACTTGTATATACAACTCTTGACAGTGAACGAGATACAACAGAATCTTTTACTACCAGTGCCTATAATATTAGCACTACATATCCTAATCTACCCAAACCCTTTCATTTATCTTCTAAATTAGATAAAAACTCGAATGACGATGTACATAAAATAGATATAGAACAAGTAAAGGAATTAAGCCACGAAAGGCATCATACAAAACATTATGAGAGATTACAAGAAGAAATTATATCAGAGTTAGATGAAGCTTCGCTAACAAAGTCCCTAAATAAAGTTAAGAAAATGTACAGAGATTCGGCTGCATCAGCAGTTAATAAGTTAAGTGGGAAGAATGTTAAGAATGGTATATTTTTGACTGAAAACTGTACTACTGTTATAGCCCAAATAGGAACGACAGCAATATTACATTGTGAAGTTAGTGACATCACGGAAAATACAGTAAGTTTTTTGCTTTTTGTTTTATTTGTATATTTCAAAGTTCGACCTATGCATGGAATAAAATTGTATGACATTATAAAACCAAATTACTTTTTTACTTTATTGAACTAAGATTTATTTATACATAAAAATTTGGTACCAAAACTACGTGTAACTTTATTCTGTCTCTATCTCCGCAGCCACCTATAATTATTGTTTTATGTATGTTATTAAAACAAAAACGTAATATGATTTTCGAATGACAGATAACCTTTTTCTGTGCATAGATTGTGGTAGAGGTAGAGGTACTAGGTAGAGGTAGGTAGAGAGGAGCGATATTATTATAATTTTTAGAATATGCTCATTTTCATAAAACAGTTCTATGTAAATTAAAAAATCTTTTAAATGAGATGTTTTCATGAAAATAAATTTAAAAGTAGAATACCAAGTAGCTTACATGAACGATATGTCAAGAGGTGCCAAAAACTCCTTCCTAAGTTTCTAAGGCAAGTATTAGGTTTCTTATAATTAAGATTTCTGGTTCGTCATATAATTTCTACATGTATTAGTTACATGTAAAACTTTCTTAATTTAGATTCTGAGTTTAAGTATTTGTTCACGTTCTACTTATTTGACTTCTAATAAGTTACTTCAGCTACGTCTACCAAAATTAAGATATTACTTGCAACTTTCATGTAACTTGAAACGTATAAAATTTCTAAGCTGTAACAAATTGCTTACTGATATTTATATAAGTGCCCTGGCTTTAGTAAAAAAGTATAGTAAGGAATTGATATCGTCGATCAATATTACTACAACAAAAGGTGGAGGGAACCGTAACACCTAGTGTTAAAACACTATTTCCCACTTTGTAGGTAAAATTCTCTCATAATCTTTAATAATAAGAATAATCATCATAATATTGTGTACACTGAGCTGCGGAACTCAACCCTGCACTTCCTTTTATAATATTAGTGAATGGGATATAAGGAAATTACGTTCTCTCTTGTAGAGATAGAACATCAAAGCATTGTGTACAATAAGCCTTATTATTCATTTGAATGTAATGTATGTTATAATACAAATTCCATTCTATATAGGTATTCACTTTCTAGGTCACATGGATCAGACGGAAAGACTACTCGTTGTTATCAGTTGGCCTCGTCACTTATAGTGCGGACAGCAGGTTCTTTTCCGCTCATGGAAGACATGTCAAGGTAATTTATATTATATATTTTGTATTTACTTAGTATACAGATATTGTTAAGCTCTATTTCATATATATATATGTATATTACTCTATATTGTAGTGTCATTAGTCTCTTTTGTATAACATTATACCTTTATTTGTTATCTGTTGCTTGCACATGTGTAGATAACCATAAATTTGAAATATTCCGCTTCGGCTAAATTTCCTGATTTTTATCCCTATTGGTTTCGATCCGGAAAAAAATAGTGCTAAAGTTCGTACCTCTCATTGTGTTGGCTTCTGTATTTTTTTTTCCTGTCACCTAAGAAATATTTCATATTTATTTCAGCTTGACTTTAGACACTAATTATTTTTACATGAAATTGCAAATTAAAAATTACTACTTACCATACGTACACAATATTTTTCATTTACGTGCCCATTCGAATGGTATACTCGATTGCAATAAGAGTTATTGAAGCGATTCATTTTCCCATTTCAACTCTATCGAATTACCTTGACCTGTTTACCATCTTATAGATACTTCAAAATGTAGACATATGTCATTGTATTTTTTATTTTATTTTTTTATTTTAAGGGATTTTTTTTTGTTTTCTAGAAATGTTCATAATTTCATACATTACATTTGGAATTAGAAATGTATTCCATAGAATGGGATCAAGACTTAAGTTCTGTATACAGCTCTTGATAAATCTTTTTAGTATAGTAATATTTGCATTTTAGTAAGGACTTTTCCTTTTGTGCTTACAAGAAAAAGGAGACGAAAAAGAACTCCTCGGCTACTAGGAACACATCTATCATTTGCACTCTATGTCTATAAGCTGTTTAAACATTTGGTGACTTCTACGTTTGAAGTGTCTATGTAACTGCTTGTGCCATATTGCACTGTTTTGGACAAAATCCAAGTCTAAGACATTATTAAACGATTAAGGTTGTGTAAGTTGACCTACAACTACCTTGATAAATTTGCTATACAGAACAATATTTTTCAATTCGTTGGTAAAAAAGTAAATATTATTTCTATTTATTTAAAAAAGAATATCAAAGAGATTCATATTTCTATTAATACATCTTTAATAACAGCTCTACTCTTAGCTAATCCAAAAGGGAAATTTCATTATATCTCATACTAAATTATTAAAATATTACAAGTTTAGAGTGCTTCTTAATGTTTATTATCTCTTATACAAGGCAAGGCAATGAATAAGATTAAGGGTAGATTTAGATTTAATTATATTATCAACGAAACCTTTATCAATGTAAAATTTCATCTCGGGAACAAACGATTACTTTGCAAACTTCGAAAGATTGCTGTTTTGTTTGATATTCTGATAACACTTGTTTGCGGATTAAAATTGAATTTTATTAGTGCTGTGATTGAATTTAATATTTGTATTCGGATAACGAGATTGTGTGACAGTGACAGAGAGAGTTCCTAAGTTACGATTGGGGCAAGTTGCATCGTAATAAATAATTCCGGCGTTGGTTAGGTGAAACGCGGCGTTAAGCTCCGTCATTTAACACTCAAATTCGATTAGTTTATAACCTGTTATCTTGGATAAAATGAGACATAGAGGAAAAAAAAGATAATAGTTGGAATATTTAAATCAAACAGCATAAAAAAATACTTTGATTAAAATAAATAAATTTTATATATAATAATACGTTACCTTAAGGAAAATCAATTATTACATTTAAAATATACAAACACACACACACACAATATCTTCTCTCTCAGACCCCCTTGTGGGGGGAGAGGGGAAACGGCATCAGGGCATTGCCCTTTGGCCGTGGTTTCTCTCTGCGCCCATAACTATGGGCGCGTCATTAGGTTGGGCCTGGGCCCTTGGTTGGTCCCTTTAAAACATGGGAAGGAAATGAGGCATCGGATGTAAAATATACAAAATAAACGACTAATGTTATTTATACGTGTCATTTAATAAAAAAAAATAATTAATTTACGTTGCTATTAACAAAAATAAATTACTACAAAACGTATAAATATTTCGTCCAAGTTCTTTTTAAAAATATATGACTAAATTGTCTAAAAAGTTTGAATGATATTCATTCGGTCATATTCACAATAATTTAGTATTTTATAATCGTAAATATTTTGTATGTAATTTATATTCTTAGGACTGGGCGTTGCACATCCGCTTTGCTACGTCAGCGGATGGCGGCTACTACGAGTGCCAAGTGCCAACACATCCTCCAACCAGTATATTTTTTAAGCTCGTTCTTGTTGGTAAGTATATAAGTATTATATAATATGTAAATTAACCATACTTTAAGTCGTTAAGTGACTTACAATTTCAATGTAGCGTGACGAAGAAGGCATGTCTTAGTGGTCAGACTCCTTGAATGGTTAACAAGAGGCGCGGGTGCAATACACGCTGCGTTAAAAAAGATTATATGTTTAATTTAAGTATTTCAAATCTTTCACAATAGTAATTTTATAACATAGGACATGCGGAATAATAACACGTATTTTTTGGATAACTCGTAAAAAAGCTTTTAGGCTTAAGGACTTAATTTTGAGAGGTTTTAATTTTGCAACGCTGCAATAAAGCTATCAACTAAATTAACGAATGTTATTAAGTTATATTATCGTTTCTTACCCATTAAAGTGACAATGAATCGGTTGTCATTGATAAAGTTGTAAATTCTCAAATTTATTGTTTATAAATGCGATTATTATTTAAATTATCGCTCCGTTAATTAGTGAATGCTTTTTCCAGTTCATTAATAATGGATTAAGCTTCTGAAATCCCTAGTACACCTTAATTATAAATAAACATACTTATTTACATAAGTTCAACAATGCTGCAAAGCTCTATATTTAATAAGATTATTTTTTAATATAAAACATATAATAAAGAGTAGAAGTAAACGTGAGGGTCGTCGTGGCGCAGAGGCATAGCGTCTACCTGTAAACGCGACGGCTTGTGGGTTCGATTCTCACTCAAGGAAGATGGATTTTTCTATTTCCATTTCCAAGAAAACGCGGATAGCAGGAACGGAGAAAGGAAAACGAAAGTAACGAAGTGTCTTAACACTAGGTTACTGTAGTTCCTGCAGGTCCCTCTGCCTACCCTGCCATGTGCAGGATAAAGCGTGAAGCTAAAAAATACAAAAAAACATAAAAATAAATAATTTAGAGCAGGTGGCTTTAATATTATCCTGATATATTTGCTTTATTTACTTATTTAGTTTCATGAACTCCCCAGTGAGTGAAGATTGACTACTCAAGATAACTTTGACTGTTAATTTTCGCCTTTAGTTTAGTTTCTAAACTCCATAAATCTAACGATAGAGTATTTTTAAGATTTTAAAGTTAAATGTAAAGCCATGCATGGCTTAGTGGTCAAAGCGCTCCGACAGTATCCAAAAGGTGCGGTTACACATCCCACTGTTTTTATTTTTTAAATTTTTCTTTATATATATCTTCTTTATTTTTTTTTGTTTTCTCTGTATTATGGAGAGAAATCATATTATAATTGTAGATTAACGCTGTTTCTTGCATGTAGACGGAAAATAATGCTAAGATATTTAATTCTCCCGACTAAAGTTCATAGTTTAAAATGTATTTATATTAATATTATTGTCTCTTACAGCTGCATACGCAGAAATAGTCGGAGAATCAGAAAAAATTATCCACGAGGGCTCTATGCTGAAGCTGGTCTGCTTCGTAAAGAGGTCAACAGAACCTCCCTCTTACGTATTCTGGTTCTTTGAGAACCGAATGATTAATTATGATCTGAGTAAGTATTATATTAAGCCTATATTTTAATTACTTCATATAAATAAAAAAATATTATTTAATTTTAAGTTTTACATTTTGTCGATATTTTAATAGGTATATATCCACAAACAACCCGAGTTAATCGTTTAAACAAAGCGCGGCATAAATTTCAGCCACTCAAGATATATTTTTTATACTTAAAAATTTTTAGAAAGTGATATGTCTTAAGATATCGTGGTTCGCTTTTCAAAAAATGAGAAACTGTTCCTAAGCGGGATAGCCTTATGAGATCGCTTCTGCACAGACACATTAAAACATTTTTTGTACATTTCCCAAATCAGCATATCGATTAGCATTTGTCATAATTTAATTAAAAATGAAAAAATACTATTATTTTTACTATAGAATGTAAATGTATAAAAACGTAAATCATAAAGAAAATATATCAAGAAAAGTGCGACCGTCAGTTCCGCTTCACATTTGTATGACTCGAAAGGGAATACTCAACTATTTTGGACTTTTATATAATTATTTCACAAAAGTAGATGCCCATGCTTTTATAATTCTAGTCTAATTTGATTTCTATTAACTTTTATCTTATTTTGTATAGTTAGATATAAGGAATTCCGCGTCTTTTAATTTTATATATCAATGGCAAGTTTTTAGCTTCACGCACATGGCAGGGTAAGCAGTGGGAGCTGCAGGGACCGTGGGAACCTAGCGTTCAGACACTCCGCTGCTTAGTCCCTGCTTTCTCCGTCCCCGCTTTCTGCCTTTATTGAGGCATTGCGTGTTGAGTGGCGGAACTCAACGCTGCACTTTGCCTAGTTTGCCAGAGCGAAGAAAATGGAAATAGAAAAATCCATCTTCTCCGACTGGGGATCGAACCCAGAAACCGTCGCGTTACAGGCACACGTTGCGCCTCTGCGCCACGACGGACCTCAATAATAATTTTATTATTGAGGACGACCGAGAAATAATAATTTTATTTCTTAATAAAACCTTGTAGATTTTCGTTAGTATGGACTCTTTTTATGTATAACTAAATATGTATTTAAAAACTTTACAATGATTTATAAGTAGGTATACGAAAAAGAATAATGACAAAGCTTTTACAACCTAATGCAGCTTACGACTTTCATTGATCAGAATTAAGCACGTTTCGCTGTAAAAACTGTGTCAGTTACTCGACGATGGCCACTTAAGCATATTGTAAGCTTTAGTCATTTCACTTAAAATGTATTGTTGTTTCTAATAAATGAAATGGCTTTCATTTACTTACTTATTTATCTACGTTTATTTCATATATACCCTGGGTTGAGTACCAGTAGTTTTAACACTAGGTTCATTTTGCAACCCTAATATATACGACATATCACGAATCTCAAAAAAAAATGGGTAAAGATAAAAATACTACTACTTAGTAATGATAAATACTACTAAGTAATATTGCAATTGCATTCGTGAAGATTGAGGACACGTATCATCTAGACGTTATAATAAAAATTGAATAAAAGATAATTTCCTGCAATCATAAGTAATATGAACGGTAAAGACGCTTCAGGCTTATGAGCTATTTGATCAGAACACGCTTTCATATTTTATTAGATTGTAAATCGTACTAGGTTGTAAAGTCAGGAGTAAACTTTGCTTGTCAATTTTGGATAACTTGTTTAACATCAAAATTTATTTTCGTCCTGGAAACTAGGCAAAGCGCGGCGTTGAGTTCCGCCACTCAACACGCAATGCCTCGTGCCTCAGAGTGTCTTAACACTAGGTTCATATAGTTCCTGAAGTTCCCTCTTTTTTAATTTTTATATTAGTTTTTTGTTTATTGTTACTTAGTTTTTAGTATTATTGGACTAGTTATTTAAATTATACATTGTAAATTTTTTTCGATGCTGTTTGCCCTTATCAGTTAGTCAGTACCTTAAGACCACTCGTAATTTTATTTTCATTTTAGAATATTTTATCACAATCGCAATAATATATTTAAGCACGTACACACTGTTACATGAAATTGATCACTTTCATATACATACCAAGCACGAGTTAGTTGGCAGTCACATTTTAAATCTTTATTTTTTACTTACGTACTTGTATATTTTATAAATTATAATAAAATACGCGTTCTATGAGAAAACTGAAAGGAGGATACGACACAAAATTAGATTATTTATAACGAAGGGTAGTTACTTCGGATACAAGAACTTTACAGCTTTATTACATTAGCCCTCGCCGCCCTCGTCCCGGTTATGTCACGGCGCACCGCGAGCCGCGACCCCAATCCAACCGTGTGCTACGATTGCTGAGATTTTTTTGTTTTGAACAACTTAGGTTGAATATTAAAAAAAAAGATTTGTTTCTTTTATGCTACGTATAGTAAATAATACTAGTGTAATATACTAAATAAAAAACACTATTGTTTTCGTGTCTTTATGAAATGTATGAAACCCTATTTTAGTACTCTGATAGAGAAAACCTTTATAAGATTTCTATTATGCCTTCAATTTATAACTTATACACTGCAATTGCAAACGAAAATGATCTATCAATCCGACGTATCACAAATTTTTGAGAATTGAATTGAATTGAATATTAGATAGGTAAACTACGGTTAGAAAACAAACTAAAGAGTGACCATGACATATTCCAAGTCGTAAAGTACTTCTCAACAATATACCTATGATAACAAGGTTTAACATGATAAAAGACAAAAATGTTTATTAACGGATTCACACTAGTATAGATTAAATACTTTAAGAAAAATATAAAAATTTGAACAGACGGGATTTGAACCTGTACATGAAAATCGTTTTTTGTCATGCTGTGTCAAAATTTTTATATGCCTATCGTATAGTAAAATATAATAACCTATAAAATAAATATTATTTTTCAATTTGTACCAGTGATTACTGAGATTAACGCCTCAGCTAAACTAAGTATTATACAAATGTGAAAATCTTCCTAACAATACTTCATATCTTTATTGTAAAATATTCATTAAAATTGATTTAACTTCAAAACAAAAGCGTTTAGGATATATTATTGAAAATTTGTACAGTAACTAAGTAGAAGTTGTTTGAAACCTTTAGTGGGAACGGCGTAACTTAGTATAAAGTAGGTTATTATTACAAGTTTGGAGCAAATTGAAATTCTCTGTTTGAATCTTTAAATGAAGGTATCTCATAAAGATCCTATAAAGCTTAAGTTCAATAATATCTATTTGAAAATATAGAGAATATATGATTTATAATAAAATAAAGACGACAATTGGTCATTACTATTGAATTTCAAAAATTTAGTTGGTTTTTTAGTATTTAATATGTGTTCATTTTTAGTGGCAAATTATTATATTTTTTTTATTTTTTACCCATTGCACTTGCAACATAGTTTGGCAAATATGTGCAATATATATTTAGTCGAATATGAAAAATAATGTTGAAAAAAATGCGACATTCAGCCATACGTTTTATATTTACGCAAAATAATATAACATTACCAATTACTTGAGTCAACTTCAACTGCAGCTGCAGTCTTATGATCTTGTTTTTTCTATTAGTATTAAATAAGTAAAAAGAGCCTTGGCGCAGAAGCGTAAGCGTCTGCCTGTAAACGCGACGGATTGAGAGTTCGATTCCCACTCGGAGAAGATGGATTTTTCTATTTCCATTTTCTTCGCTCTGGAAACGAGGCAAAGCGCGGCGTTGAGTTCCGCCACTCAACACGCAATGTCTCGAAAAAAGCGGATAGCGGGGACAGAGAAAGCAGGAACTAAGCAACGGAGTCTCTTAACACTAGGTTCCACGGTTCTTGCGGTTCCCTCTGCCTAACCTGCCATGTGCGGGATAAAGCGTGAAGCTAAAAAAATAAATAAGTAAATATTTATGTTAAAAAATAAATAATAATATACATCTATTGTAAATTATTCAAACAACTGCTAATTCATTATTGAATATAACTGAACAAATCTGTTGACAACGCGTCCGTCTAAATTACAAAACTAATTGGTAATTACATAGAACACTAACGCAGGCATAAATATCGAACAATAATAATTATGCTAAACGCACAATTGTTTGTTCGCGAATCCAAATTCAATATACGAACTCAATATGACAGATAAATAATGTATGTTCCTTTATTGCTTTCAGTTATATAGAATTTGATATAGAAATGGGTGTATTTTTTTATAGTCACGGCAGAGAAAACCTAGTGTTGAGACACTCCATTTTTTACTTGCCGTTAATTGTGATATTAGGCGTGTAGGACTGACCATGCACTTATCCTTTTGGAGTAAGCAAATGAACATGGTTAATTCTATACGTATATAAAGAAAATTAAAAAAATAAATAAAATGTTAGAAATACTGAGCTCTTTTACGTGGCTTAAGCCTTTATGGACATGGAAACTCTTATAAATTATTAATACGTCCAATAATACACAGTATGAGGTCAAGATCGTAAGTGAACATTTATTTAAGAAGACACTAACAATGGCTGACCCGCTACATAGTTTGTACGAGCGTAGATCTTATATGTATCCGATATGTTGTAATTATATCATCTTTATATGCTTTATATTATTTTAATATATATATTTTTTTAGCTTCACGCTTTGTCTCGCACATGGCAGGGTAGGCAGAGGGAACTGCAGGAACCATACGCACCTAGTGTTAAGACACTCCGTTGCTTAGTCCCTGCTTTTATCCGTCCCCACTTTCCGCCTTTTTTCGAGGCATTGCGTGTTGAGTGACGGAACTCAACGCCGCGCTTTTCCTAGTTGCCAGAGCGAAGAAAATGGAAATAGAAAAATCCATCTTCCTCTAGTGGGAATCGAACCCAGAAACCGTCGTGTTACAGGTAGACGTTGCGCCTTTGCGCCACGACGGTATTTTAATATATATTTTTTATTATTCCACTTTGATAAGACAAGCCGTAATTCTGGGTTCCTGCCGCACAAAGTTTAGAATGTGAACGAGAAATAAAGAGCGAATTGTTTTGACTTCATAATATTAAGTGCGGCAGTTGTTTAAAGATATAGATGTTTATCTATATTAGTAAAAAACTTATCAATGTAACATATAAATGTAAAATAAAAAATGTTTAATACTAATATTAATGATTTTATCGAAAATGGATGAGGACCGTTGCAACACAGCGTCTTTCTGTGTTCCGTCTGTGTAAACGCGACGGTTTGTGTAATCGATTCCATCTCGATATAGTAAATTATTTTGATTATCTTCACTATGGTACAAAGCAAAAGAGCCGCATTGAGTTTCGGCCCTCAACACGCATTTCGTCGAAACGTGGAAAGCGAGGAAAAAATTGTGTTAAATTTATTTACTTGTGCTAACAGTTCGTTTTGCCTACTCTGCCTTGTGCCAGATACAGTAAAAAGCTATAAAAATACGTAATATTAACTGTAAAAGTGCCAATTATTGTTACTACTACAAAATACTAGATTATAAACAAGATTTACCTTAATTTTCAATTTTAGTATAACTTATTAAATTCATTTTTCTATCAAAAGTATCTATTACTTGTAAGAAACTTGCAGATCATTGGATATTAAACACAAAGGAGCGGTTCCGATATATAAATTGTATTATGATTAACTTAGATATTTTCCGTAAATAAATATCATTACTTTCATGTATTCAGGAATCCATCACTGAGAATGACAGAGCTCGTTCCATTATATCCATTATATACAAAGCCATCGAGATTCATATTTCTACATTCATGAATTCCCCTGCCACTAGATTGAATAATCATGAAAGATGTAAATCTGGAATGTACATACAAATAACGTTACAAAATTGGTTAAGAACGAATCATATTCGAATGTGAAAGTTGTATCGATTTTTTTTGTATAACCTAAAGAAAGGGAAAATGTGATATTTTTTATTATTTCTCCGTACAATATACGTATTTGATAACAATAACTGCTATATAAATGTTTTTAGAAGTAGAATATCATAAATACATATTTTACACGCTGAATGTTTCTCTAGTCTTTTTTATTGCCTTCCATTTGTATAATGTAATATGATATCCTAAAAATCTCGACAGTCGACAGATTAAGTCTACGTGTACTAATGATTAATTTCATAGTCCATTTGCAGTCCATTTTTAGCTAAATTAACCGAAGAAATAATTTACACTATTGTATATGTAAATTTACCTTATAAATTTATATAAAAAAACATATAATCAAAGATAAAAATTGGCTAACTAAAAAACACAAATTAATTTATCAAGATATCTGCTTGTAAGCTCTCAAATGTACTATTTAGTCATCTAAATGTTTAATAAATTAAGTAAGTACTTAGCAAAATGAAAAAATAATATAGTTAAAACGTAACGAAGACTAAGCTAACCTTCGGAGGTCGACCTTTGACAAACCAAGTGAGTAATACGTTGATAAAATTAGACGTATGGGGTGCCCTACAAACTTCAGCAATCAAAGTTCGTTGACACTAGTGCTATGATAAAAAATACGTAACGAATAAAGATCTTTTCTCGAAATTGAAAACGTTTCAAAATAAATTTACTCCTAAAGTATTTTCAGCTTTCACTGTACAAAATAATATTATATCAAGATAATTTTTTTTTAGCTTCACGCTTTATCCCGCACATGGCAGGTTAGGCAAAGGAAACTGCAGGGACCGTAGGAACCTAGTGTTAGGACACTCCGTTGCTTTCTCCCTGCTTTCTCCGTCCCCGCTTTCCGCCTTTTTCAAGGCATTGCATGTTGAGTGGCGGAACTCAACGCTGCGCTTTACCTAGTTTGCCAGAGCGAAGAAAATGGAAATAGAAAAATCCTTCTTCTCCGACTGGGGATCGAACCCAGTAACCGTCGCGTTACAGGCAGACGTTGCGCCTCTGCGCCACGACGGTCCGGTCCTACGGACTGTTATATCAAGATATATTAAAAAGAAATATTTTAAATCTGTAACATTGCATATAAAGTCATAGTCAAAGGATGCCGATACTAATTTCAATCGTGTTTAATAGATCTAGTATAAATACTATTCAGTACAAATATATATTCCTTTGATTGTAAATTAGAATCATAATTGTTTTGAGCCAAAATAATTATTTTAGTTCTTGGTATAACATCAATATAAAATATTTATTTAACGTTAAACGTTTTCAAAGTTTTCCCAATATAAAACCGCGCTTTGAGTAAATATTATTGTGTGTATCGATATATGTTTATTAAAATATTCGCGGAAAATTGATTTTTATTACACTCTGTGGTCTTTATATGGTCCCATTTTAATTCGTGCCATATCTGCGGTAGCATTGACGACAGGAATGGAATTTATGAATGCCTAAATGGCAATGGCGAAAGCATTTCCGAGGTAGACTCAGTTTTATTGGTTTTTTATGTTGAAATTGAATTATATTTATGTAGACATAATGGAACAGTGTCTGAATATATACACAACAAATTATTATTTATTTTTCTCTAGTACGAAAAAATACAGCGTTGCCTCTGCTAGGAAAAACATTTCTATAGAATTTGAGAAATAAACGGAGAATGGAGTATCTTGGCACTAACTTTTCTACTGCATACGAACTTTTTTTTATAACATATTACAAGTATAACAATTTCTTTTAATTTCTATTTATTACTTTGATTTAAAAATCATAACGTTGAATACTAGTATTACAATATCAAATTTAAAATATCAGTGACTCATTAAAACAGAAACTCGTCATTCTCATTATTAAATTGTTAACAACAAATGATAGGGTATTAGGTGACAACGATAATTTAATAGATTCACGTTGGACTTATAAACAGAATTTAAAATCACGACAGCCTTAAACATTTCACTACTCACCCACCAAATCATTCTCCACACTACAAAGCTTCTGTTTTTCCATAATCCTGATGCGTCATTTATATTTAAATTTATTTTTATTTTTACATTTAAATAAAAATGTAGTCGTTACGCACAGTGTCAAGTATTCAGTGAAGTATGACAAAGATATTAAAAAAAGCTGACAGGCAAAAAGTAAAATACGTTTTAGTTCGGCCTACATTGTTTTTAACGTACTATTTCGTTGTAAGAGCTTGTCTTGATTCATATTATTGTGCTTTCTGATGTTACTTGTTTATTTATTTAAGTAACTATTACGTCCCTCGCCACTTCTGTATGTTTGTCTGTTTCGTACAAACTCGTAAATTACTGAACGAATTTAAGAACTAAAACACATGTATATTTACGAATAAATATGAATAAATAGTACTTATTAAGTATATATTTTAATTATCCAGATGGAGTAAGCGTCCATAATGTCCGACAAACTAGCGAGCTCATTATTGGGAAAGCTGAGCCGCGACACTCCGGGAACTATACGTGTGTGCCGGCCAACGCCAGGGCCGCCTCTGTGACCGTACATGTAGTACAAAGTGAGTATCCTCTTATTATATATTATATATTTAGAAAACATAAGTAGATTGAGTTTACTTTAAAGAAAAACATTAAAATACATTTATACCACTAATAAAATATATGTGGTAACTGACATAAATAGTAATAATAATTCAAAGTACAAGCAACAGCTAGGATTGACATGATTTCGTTGTTTTGATATTCTTTATAGTCTAAGATTACCCTCTTTTACAAGAGGTTCATAACTGTATTTTAAATAAAAATTCATACCTTCTATTACTAAGTGACTTGCAGACAAAGCTCAGTCAAAATTATGAAGTATATAAAATTTAAATTTGTCAGAAATTATACTAGGTGAGGGTAGGTAAGTTCTAGTAGAATATTTCCCACAATACAAATGGGGGCAGGTTTTATATTTTATATTTATAGTCCACTTATTTATTGGTTTATATATTTTGACTATACAGTTTTAAAATGAATAACAATTATTAAGAAAAACTGTAAATAATTGAAAATAGCAGGGCATGAACATATTGGATGCTGTCCAAGCGCTCAGTTAAGACTTCCTATGGAACTATGTCGAATTTTTTGTAAGCTTTTTACTACTTTTTGTTGAAGTGGCCTAGTTTAGAACCCTTCAAAAAGCTAAACCTTACATCAGTTTATACAAATACAGAAATAAATGTGTATTATAAATATAAATATCAATTGCTTTTAAACAAGTATTTACTTAAGGTATCGAACCCACGATCCATTTTAAATATTTATTTCTCACCATCACTATAATAGTGTCAATCTTATATTGATGCTACATTTACTTAACATTGATACTTCCAAGATTTCCATTTCCAAGTCCATTTAGCTAGAATGTTAGTATTTATTCGCTCAATACAATTTATTTGGCAATATGGGCCTCGGGAAAGGTTAAGAAGGATTGACACCAAAGGTCACATTAACGTCAGGTGAACGGGAAAAATCCAAGAAAATATAGCATTTTAAGAATATGTTATATAGGAGAAATTATAATGAATTCTCTTTCTGAAGAGTTTTTTACTTGTTGGTTGATATATCACTTATTAAACAATGGTCAGTATTTAATTATCTATTTAAAGATACTTTATTTAAAGAGTAGTCTTGGTATCTATTCTCTATTTGTTCAATTAAACATATATTCTTTATTGCATAAAAATAATAAAAAGAAATTTAACATATGAAAAGAATGTCTACAATAGCGGGTTTGTCTCTAAAAGAAATCTCTACCAGCCAACCAGTGAAAGTGAATAAGTGCCAAACAACGGGATTGATTATAATAGCGTGTCGTGAAGTTCCGTCACTGAACACAATGTCGCGAAAGTGGGGAGCAAAGTGTCTTAACACTAGTTTCCTACGGTTCTTATGGTTCAGTACGGGATACAGCGTAAAGCTGAAAAAGAAAATAAAAAAAGGAAAATATAATAAATTACTTAGTTAATAAATTACTTTTATCTTCAGGAATATGCGCATAGTTATGTAAATGTATAATGATCTTAAAAATAATATTTTTTATTAAAATAGACAATTGAAAGCAATTTATATCCTCCAGTTACATTTTTTCTTTTTTTTAAGCTTCACGCTTTATTCCGCATATTGCAGGGTAGGCAGAGGGTACTATATGAACCTAGTGTTAAGACACTCCGTTGCTTAGTTACTGCTTTCTCCGTCCCCACTTTCCGCCTTTATCGAGGCATTGCGTGTTGAGTGGCGGAATTCAACGCCGCGCTTTGCCTAGTTTCCACAGCGAAGAAAATGGAAAATAGAAAAATCCATCTTCCCCGAGTGGGAATTGAATAAAAATATCAATATTGCTAGATGATGACGATTGGGATGATTTTAGGTTTGCTCTCCACTAGAGGAGTTTTAGGGAATTTCCATCATGGCAATCTTTTTTTGACAGTATCTAGCATGGCGTTGAGTACCAAATTTTGCTAAAAGTATGACTTAGCGTAGGTTGGCTCTGTCTACTGGGAAATTTTCGAAGGAGACGCGGAATTTATAAAAATTAAGTAGAATATCATTTATAATAGTATACAATTTTTATTATTAACATTTGTGTTAACGATGCATTATTCAAACTTTCTTGCTTACATTCACAAGCATCCGAAGAAGTATGCGAGTGCAGCAAACACCAGCTGGAATGCAAATGGAAACATTCTAGCATTTCTGCATTATCTAAACACTGTATTCAACACATTGTAGTAAAGCTTTTAAACGTTCAAAACAGAAGGCTAACAAAACAGGTTTATAAGCATTTCATGTTAAGTATTTTGTAGTATTTTTCAATTTAAAAAAAGCTATTTTGCTGCTGATTTTTCCACAAATCGGAGTTGTCACATAGAATTTAAATGTAGTAACTCGCACCGTTTCCCAGTTTTCTCAGTTACTTGTTGAATGGCGTAACTTAACACCACGCTCTGACTTATCAAACACAACTATATAATACAAGCACCGGACGTTGTTTTATAATATGTGAACAAATATGTACAGATTAAGTTTCTTACCTAAAAAAATCTACCTTTATATCATTTCTCAAATTGAAATTACTATTAGACACAAATCTAGCATTTTAGAATAAATATCCAACTTTTTAGTAAACGTAATGAAAAAATATGGCCATTTACGCTTTATTTATGGCATACATATTTTGATGCTAACAGCCTAATCAAAACATACGAGTGCACTGTTGAACTAGCATCACGAAATTTGGCAAAAAAGGAGAGCTTACAGTACTAATGAAAGAAAAAAATGCATAAAAAGCGATTACAATTTTTATAAGTAGATACTACAGTATCCAGTTATACTCTTGAAATTGACAACCATTCAACATTATAACACTTAAGATAGATTTTTGTTGTAAATTTTCTTTCATTTATTTCCAAACACATATTCTGTATCCTTTGTTAAAAATAAATTATATACATATTCAAGTTATTTGCTTTAAATACATTTTAAAACTAAACTTATATGAATAAATAATCTGTTCCCTAGTAGAGAATTAGATTTCAATATGCAATTGGTCTCTACATGATGCAAGTACCAAGTCATATTCGATTCAGTCGCTATCTAGAAACAATTGTTTCTAGTTTCTCACGTGAACTAAACATTTGTATTTGATCAGTGACGATTAAACGGGTACAAACGGTAAGTAGGGTATTAGCATAGTACCAACAACGTTCTCCAAATTGATTTAGAGTTGAGTAAGCCGTTCAATGAGATACAAGCGGAGTTCGTGTAAAGGACTATAATAGGCTTTATTATCATAAGATGGGTTTAGTTTAAAAGAATCTATTAAAGGTCGTGGCAACTAGAGAATGTATATATTAATATTTATATGTTTAATTTTTAATGATTTATCTTAAGATATTATAAGATTTCATTCTGGTTAATTTAAATAAAGCGCTATTTATACGTCATGAGCCCTTTTTTGGTATAAAAATCATATATCAAATCAAAATGCTAACCATATTCACTATTTTGCTTATCAAGTTTTATAAAGAAAATCAATATAAAAATAATAAATAATCAATATAAAGAATAGTTAAATCTATGAAAAAAAATATTTACATGAAACGTGGTAAGCGTGGTCAAATAAGGAGAACGATGGCTCTTTAGAAATATTGTTTTTAATAATCAATAAAAGTCTTGTCAAATCTTATTATGATAGCGACCGACAATTGTTTCACGATGATGTATACCACACTTGTGTGTTATACTTCAAAGAAATAATTGTATCAATAATTATGCTTATACTTAAAGGAAATATCAAACAGTGAGATTTGAACCCGCGCTTTATAGAAACCGTCCACCGTTGCGGTGAAATTTTATTATAGGCTTCTCTCGTTGCGTTCGAAATTTTTATGTACTCTTTAAGTATTTTTTTTTGTGGATTAACATTTTAATAACCGTAAAAATAAACAGTTATGTTCATTTCAACATAACAATACGCTGGTACAAAAAAAAATTGACTTTTCACTCAACTTTTCACTTTTCACTCAAAATGTACTATATCAAATTCATAGACAAAGCAGAGACAAGAATGTCTTGATATAAAACCCTCTCCGCCTTCTTTATTATACAGGGAATAGAGAAAAATTGAAAAAAAATACGGCATTTTTTATTTCTAATGTCGTAACTTCAATTCAATATAGCTTTTGTTGGTCTTATATATATTTTAGCGTAAGCACCTGACAGTGAACTCGTGCAATCGCCCTCTAGAGATTTTCTAAATACACTTTTGTGCTATTTTACTTGATAGAAACACATTACATTATATTCATATGTAGTATATATCCAATATCCAAACCTTGCCTGGAAGAGATCGCTTCAAACGATAAGGTCGTCTTGTTGTGCTTTCATTATTTTTTGTTTGTTTTACTCCTTAATATATTTTTCTAGTGATGTGCAATAAAGAATATTATTATTATTACTTGAGACTAACAGTTTACTTTTATATATGTCGCTACTAATATGGAGAAAGATTATTAATAGATTAGAAGCATGACTTGGTAGAGCAGAGTAGACAGAGAGTTAGGCCCAGATCTGCCACTCAAATCTTTGCTAGTCAAGTCTCTCAGAAACTCGGGTGGGTAATGTCAAAGATAAATAAATATAGATACTTAAAATTTTCTTTATCTTCTCTATTTATGGTGAATGGTCCGGTATGGTGTAATAAGGCGTAAGTCAGCGTTACTTTTGGTTTAATGGAAAAAGCGTTATTTCCCAAGTAAAGTTTGAACTCATAATCACACTGACCATAAAAAAGGTTGTTTAATCGGTGTCACATAGCACCTCTATTGTGTATTTTGGAAGTTTTTATTATAATTGTTCTTTTAAGTACTATGACTTAGATTATTAGTAACGCTTGAATTTCAATCTTTATCAAGAGTATATGTATACAGACGTACGTTTTATATATACTTAAATTTATTTAGGTTTTATGTGATTTACAACTACTCTCTCAGTTCTGACGTATGAAATTTTGAACTAAACGTGCAGAACCTTATCAGATGCTGTCGAATAATTTGCTTTGCATTTCCATATGCCTTGGAAAAACGAATAAAAATATGAAAACCTTTTTTGGTTCCATTTATAAAATTCTCTTATGATAATTTACTACAAAAGTTTTTTCAGCAAATGAACTTGAAATGCCTCATATTTTCTTCGTTCACTGCACGGGATTAAAATTGTTATATTTTTCATAAAATATTTCATAAAACGAAATGACTCTCGGGCAAAGTGATTAAAGTGTCTACTTGTGTATTATAATTTAATGATTCAATTTGCCGCGTTTGAATATTTTATTGTGAATACAAATATTTGTAGCACTTTAAGTGGCTTTATGTTTTTTTAATAAATACTAGAACAAGGTAGGTTGATCATTATAAAAAGTCTAAGTACGAGTGGCAGTCAAAGAATAATTATTATCATTTAAGTTATATTTACGGTAGTAGATAAAGTTTCTTTTTTAAAATAAAAGTAAAAAACATTTCAAACAATTTCATTTTTACCGTCGCGTTTATAGGCCGCCAATATCTATCACCGTGTATGCGGCTCGTCTCCTATGTTATTCGGAACACATATGCTTACGGAACACAAGTAATAATGTAATGTATGTTACTTTTGTATTTATAAAACATGCTGCCTCTTAAAATGTCCAAAAGTCTATTAAACCCCTATGGCACTATTGCTAATAGTTTACTTTGTAATATTGATAGGCAAGGTTAATGTCTTTCTAAATTAAAAAGAAATATAGTTATCATGAATTCATGGACATATCCATCTTTTACAAGAAAATATAATTTGTAG
This sequence comes from Dione vanillae, assembly GCA_037178615.1. NCBI lineage: Eukaryota > Metazoa > Arthropoda > Insecta > Lepidoptera > Nymphalidae > Dione > Dione vanillae. The sequence goes on along the minus strand of JAZFAU010000243.1, from coordinate 291,029 downwards.
AAGAATTTTCTTTAATATGAAATAAATTACAATATCAAATTTGGTCGTAACATTGAAATGTATATAAATATTATTTAAGGAATTCTTGCTTATATTAGTTGAATTTCTTTTGATATCTGTTTTCGGAACGTCGTGGGTGCCATAGTATAATTTGTATCAAATAAATAATAAGAAATTTCCGTGTGATGTCAATCTATCTCATTTATGAACAAAATTATGGAATTCGTTTTGAGATTTCATTATCGTGTGAGTAATAAATTGCGTATATGGCAGACCTTAATCTTTAATTAATTTTTTGCATACAATTCAATGCCCTTAATTTAATTAATTCGATCAAATTAAAAGAAATGAGTGATTTATTTTTCAAAAAATTCAAACTCATTTCAATATGAATAAAATAAATCTACAAAGCGTTAAGGAAATCTATATACCACCTTTATAAAGGTCTCAATATTATATTCTATCGAGGGAATAACGTAACCTTTCTTGTTGACCTCAGTCATACAAAGCTTCGATGAAGTGGACTAAGCACATAAACCCTCTAGCAACACACATTCAACGTATATTTCATCGGCACTTTATATTTCAAGGTTTTTAGGGTTATACTAAAATTTTGTCATTTTGTCATTATGTGTCTAATTCCTTTTAAAAAATTTAAGTGGAGATAAAATAAGAGTATTTAACAAAATTTGTACATCAGATTATATATATATATATATATATATATATATATACATATATATATATATATATATATATATATATATATATATATATATATATATATATATATATATATATATATATATATATATATATATATATATATATATATATATATATATATATATATATATATATATATATATATATATATATATATATATATATATATATATATATATATATATATATATATATATATATATATATATATATATACATATATATATATATATATATATATATATATATATACATATATATATATATACATATATATATATATATATATATATATATATATATATATATATATATATATATATATATATATATATATATATATATATATATATATATATATATATATATATATATATATATATAGGGTCTTCCAATAGGGACGCTTGAACTTTGACAGCTGATTGCGGCCATGTTGTTTGAGTAACAGCTGTCAAATGCAGTGTGTTATATTCATTCCGTCCTATCAAACCACCATGGCAGGTTACAGTGTTGAGCAGCACGTGCAAATCATAAAATTGTTTTATGAAAGTGGTCTTCAGTTCGAGCAACGTTCCGCGAACGTCGCCCGTTTTATGGTCGCGATGATCGTCCTACCGAGTCGACTATCCGTCGATTGGTGGACAAATTCGAGTCAACCGGGTCATTTAACAATCAACCGGTTCCCGTGCGTCAACGTAACGCGAGATCTGCCGAGAATATCGCCGCTGTGCGCGACAGTGTCCTCGAAAACCCGCGGCAGTCAATTCTGCGTCGCGCACAGGAACTCGACCTTTCGCAGACGACAACTTGGCGAATTTTGCGTTGAGACTTGAGCCTGCACCCGTACAAGATCCAGCTGACCCAAGAGCTCAAGGTCCATAGACATAGACAGCGCCGTGTGTTCGCTGACTGGGCATTAGAGCAGTTGGAAGTTGACGCCTATTTTGGCAAAAAAATCATCTTCAGCGACGAGACGCATTTTTGGATGAATGGCTATGTTAACAAGCAAAATTGTCGTATTTGGGACGAGACCAATCCACACGAGGTTCACGAAGTGGCAATGCACCCGCAGAAAGTGACTGTTTGGTGCGGATTTTGGGCCGGAGGCGTGATTGGTCCGTATTTTTTCGAAAACGATAATGGTGTGGCCGCCACTGTCAATGGTGAGCGATAACGGTCGATGATAACCAACTTCTTTTGGCCTGAAATCGAGAATATGGATCTGGACAACATGTCGTTTCAACAGGACGGCGCTACGTGCCACACAGCACACGCTACGATGGAAGTTCTGTACGATCAAGCGCCCTTAATGGAAAACCCCATATATATATATATATATATATATATATATATATATATATATATATATATATATATATATATATATATATATATATATATATATATATATATATATATATATATATATATATATATATATATATATATATATATATATATATATATATATATATATATATATATATATATATATATATATATATATATATATATATATATATATATATATATATATATATATATATATATATATATATATATATATATTATATATATATATATATATATATATATATATATATATATATACACAAACAGAATTTACTAACTAACGGCAAGAATTTAACAAAGCCTTTCCACGTCAAACAATATAACCTAAAAGTTTGACAGAACCAAAACTGAACTTAATAACAATAAATAAATCTAACTGTATTCTTGTTCTATATAATGTGTACAGAATATTCTTTTCTTTATAAACAATATCGATCACAAACAGCTTTATTTGATAATGCAGCACGAAAAATAAAGTCTAAATAGATATCAATTATTGGTAAATTTCATTCATCATCCAACAACCGAGCCCCAGCAGGCTAGCAAAAACTAAATTGACGATTTCAATTGAATTGAATAGATAGACGAAATTAATAACTGTATTTAAGTCTGAAATACAGTGAAACCCGATTTTTATAAAGATCCACATGAAATATAAATAGTAGTCGTAGATTTATTTTAATATAGTTAGATAAATTTAGCGTTTGACGTCATAGTGCCATTTGAATTTATACTTCTAATTTTGTATTATAAATTGTTTTTGTCTTTATTTGTTTATTTATTGAGAAAAAATATGATATTCAGGCCCAAGTTACACCAAGTTTATCATTTCGAACCAAACGATGGAACGTCATGCGGTCTAAGTAGTTACTTACAATATGTCATGTACCACACACAAATTTTACTAATGTGGAATTTCATTCTTTTTTAGCCTAAGAGCTTTTAGTTACTTTAGTTCAATAAATCAATGATTATTGACTTATATATTTCCACCCACCGACCCCACCCCCCCCCCCCAATTATAAAATTTTTATTTATAGAGAAATATGTAGTGATGTGTGCTACATTAAATTTAGAGGAAAAGTAAATGAACAGAAAAGAACACTAGATTCTTTTTAGCCAAGGAAAGCGTAAAGCTGAAATTAATAGTAAAATATATACTTGTATTTTATAATATGTAGGATAACTGAATTATATGTTATTGCAAAGTTAGCATTTACAAAATTGAGTTTTTTTTATATAGAAATTCATCCAATCGTATTACATTTAAATAACCGAGTACATTTCTAAATAAACGTATGATACCATCAAATTGAGCTATTCTGTTGATAAATGAAGCAAGAAAATTACACTATTAGCTTGATTAAACAGTAAAAGTACCAGTGAGGTATTAATGCACCACGTTTGTCATTTTACGTACCGACACAGTATTTCATGTATGTAGATACACAAGAGCGAAAAGATGTAAGCTTTTTTAATTATTAATGAAAAAAAGGATTAATGACGTGATTTTCACTAGGGAGAACGAATTATTTCTTCGTTCTAGTAAGAAAACTAAGCGCGGCGTTAAGCTCCATTATGTAAGTCGCAAACTCTTAGGTCACCTCTGCTGAAACTAAAAAAAGTAATTAAACACACTACGGACTTTTCTGCTCTTGTTTAATGTATATTTAATTGCAAGTTCATTTAATACAATACAATGTGCAATTTTGTTACATTTAAAGTTTTGAAGGACTACCAAGAGAATTATAATTGCGTAGATTAAGTTCAGTTTTGGTTCTGTCAAACTTTTAGGTTATATTGTTTGACGTGGAAAGGCTTTGTTAAATTCTTGCCGTTAGTTAGTAAATTCTGTTTGTGTGTATATATATATATATATATATATATATATATATATATATATATATATATATATATATATATATATATATATATATAATATATAAATATATATATATATATATATATATATATATATATATATATATATATATATATATATATATATATATATATATATATATATATATATATATATATATATATATATATATATATATATATATATATATATATATATATATATATATATATACATATATATATATATATATATATATATATATATATATACATATGTACATATCTTCACGCTTTATCCCTAGCCAGAGAGAACGAAGCACCAAACGCTGCGGTCCCTGCATTCTCCCTATGCCTCGTCCACTGGCCTCTTCATACATGCTCTCCGGAGTCGTCATATCTGTTACTACCTTCCTCCAGTATGTTTGATGCCGTGTTTTCGAAAGTCAATCGAGGGCAGGCCCTTATCATTCTTACTATTTATTTTTGTTTCTTATATCTTTTTACCAATGTTTCAACACTCATTGTTTAGACTTACCGAAATTGTGAATGGTTAAACTTGTAGCGATATTGACGTACCGCCGTCTCAAAAGTGCAGTTAAGGCCCCGTTCATTCTGCTACCGGAAGCAACACGTCTTTCCACATTCATTTCGTATCTTCTATCTCTATGTAACATACTTCCCAAATATACTACTTCACGACAATATATAAATCAATATTATTTAATTAGGTATACGATTCAACATTATTAGTAGATATTTGATGATATATTAAAAGAAGTACAATGATAGGAGCGATAGCAAGTAAATATATATATATATATATATATATATATATATATATATATATATATATATATATATATATATATATATATATATATATATATATATATATATATATATATATATATATATATATATATATATATATATATATATATATATATATATATATATATATATATATATATATATATATATATATATATATATATATATATATATATATATATATATATATATATATATATATATATATATATATATATCGTCTGAGCTACATGCATGCTTGCATGCATGTACACATGGCGCATTAACAGAAACTAAAACTATGGCATTGTAATATTTGGATAGTAAAACATTTTTTATTTACAGGTGAAACGCCAGCCGCAATGCAGCACGGCAATAACTCGTCTACGAAATCAACGCAAGTGCACGTACAATTAGTTTTGTTATTACTCTTCCTGTATAAAACTCTAGGCTTTGGATAACGATGTATTGATATTATTACGCGGTCTCTAATATTTGTGATGTTTTCCAGATGAAATTTAAATACTTATGTGTATGTTAAATGTATTTATATATTTTATGAGAAAGCAATATTTCAAATCATTGACTATGTAAGGAAATTGTAGAGTGCGATGGCTCTTTTTTTAAATGATTTGAGATTTTTTTACTTTCCTCATTTTAATAATAAAAATGTGTTGACTTCTGTCATTTAACAGCAAAGTTAGGATTGTCCGAACACTAGGACTCTACCTTCAAAAATGTGACGCGGCGTTGGAAAAATATAAATACATAATTTATATATTTAAAATGTAAATGTTTTATTTAGATTAATAGTTCAACAGTTTGTTTTTACATACAACTTTATTTTTACATAGACTTAATATGTATAAATGAATAACAACTTTTTATTTTTCTAAAACTGAATTCATACGCTTGTCAAAGAATTATTCTACTTAGAAATGAAATATATTCTAGAAAACGTATAAAAGTTGCTATTCAAGAAATACTGGTCTGTAAGCTGGTACGATTTTTTCTTTCTTTATAAGAGTAAATTTGTATTAAAATATTTCCTGCTTTTATATTATAGAAATAGTTAATGTTCAAACTATTATTTATATGTTACATATATTTTTGTCAAAAAATATAAAAATAATTAGGTTTTTTAATTGTTGATATATACATACATATATATGCCGCATTTGTCTTGTATCGCCGATTGAAAATTGTACTGTAACTACGAGAAATGACAACACTATGACAATATAGAATTAATAAATTAAAAATAATCAAAAAGTAAATTTATATACTTATTAAAATCATCATTTGTATTTTGTTAGCAAATTTAATTCAATTTGGGAAATATCATAAGAATAAAAATATTAAAAATAAAGTATACCAAACGAGTACAATAAATAATGTTTGATGTAAATAAATATATACATATATATGCGTACCTATGTATAAGTAAGTGATATAATGAAAATTGTAAAATTATCTGTCATTGTTTTAAGAATAAATAAGATTTTGAATTGAACGTGCCAAGCCTTTTAGTGTTTTATTTTAAATTGTTTTAATATTTTTTTCTCCACTTAGAAACATATGATCACTTTGATTAAACTTAGGATAATGCTAATACTGCCGTATCACAGTAGGACAAAATTTTACTGTAAACGCGAAGGTAAGGGTAGGGTTCAATTATGCTTCACTAAGATGAAGTGAGGCCACTCAAAGCACAATAATAATTGTAAGGAACTGTATAAAACGAGAATATAGGTAAGCTCTTCCACTTTGGGATATACATTTAATAATTAAAAATATATTTCATATTTTATGCACAAATATTTAAACAACAATAATTTTCTTTAATATCATTAATTGCTTATATATAACTAAAAAAACACAATAATATGAACCATATAGCTTGCTTTATTTATTGAATTTAACTTGTTGCCGTAATAAGTAAAAATTTTAAAAAAATATCTAGGAAAACTGCCTGAGCCATAGTAGCAGAGAGACTTATTGAAATAGAATGTATTATATTATGACACAATCCACTTTCCAACATGGAATAATATAAGGTAAGAAGATAAAATATTATTTTTATTACACTATATTAGACACTTTACTCCGCATTTAGTAGGACAAATATCGAGAACTTAGTGATAAAACACTCCCCTTTCACGTTCCATCTGAATTTTAATTTCAGCGGTGAAATGCAGCGTCGGGCTTTGACAAAGCGCCAAAGAGGAAAAAATAAAAGTATTTTTTATTCTAAACGAGAACCAAGTCCACACGTCTCGTTTACAGTCGAACCGTCACGATGGCCTGAAAATAACATTATTTATAAAATATCACATGAAATGATTACAAACTACTATTAATTTAATATTAAGTTTTATAGTGCGAAATCAGAAAATTGTGTAAAAAAAAGCATTTGAACTTGCAAATTATATATAATTGTTATATTTTTTATAGCTTAATCCGTTATAACAAGGTAGGCAGAGGGAACCGCATGAACCGTGGGAATCTAATGTTCTAATATTCGCTTTTCGCCTTTTCGGGGCATTGCATGTTCAGTGGTGGAACTTAACGCTGCGCTATGCCTAAAATCTCGAGTAAAGAAAATGGAATTGAAAAAATACATGTACCCTGAATGGGAATTGAACCCACAAACCGTCGCATATACAGGCAACAAACACCTATTCGCCACGACGTGGCGTGGCGTCCACTGTTCAATATATACAAATATATATTGAACAGTGGACAGTGAATGTACTAATATATTATACTGCAAAATTTTAGATTTCCAATTTCGCTTAAATTATTATTAATTGGATTTAGATATAAACAAATAAAACTAATACAATTGTTTTATTTACTTTGCCTTACGAACTGGCTGATCTACAAATTGGATTGCGAAATCTCTTTAGATTGTTTAATATTATTTCCACTGTGTAAATCTTCTTGTCTATTTCTCCGCAGGCATAGATTAGATCTGTAGACCATTCAGCTAAATACAATTTGTTAGGTGTTTTCCTTATTTTTGTTTTGAATCAATAAAAACAATTCTGGTTAATTTGATTCTTGGCTATCCTTGTTTACGTACAAAATAAAATACTGTAAATGAATTTTGTTTGTTTTTACCACAAGTGGTAACAAAAACAATTGGTTTATTCTATATATATAACAAATGTATATAAACAATGCGCTTTTTTCATATATAGTGTATAGCAAGATAGGGAGACACACTACTGCGAAGATATTTCGTGTGTTAATGGTTATTACCATATTAATGATTTCATAAATTATCACACGCCTTGGGAATGAAATGCTCGCTCCAGTCTAGTTCAAAAGTAGCGTTGTCATTGATAAGAATTGTGAAATTCTAAATATATGGCAAATTAAAAAAAAAAACAAAAAAAAAACAGATGAAGTCACGTTGAGTTACTTGCGCCGGTTCTTCTCAGGCCTGAGGCATTAACTTAGCAAACCATTGGTAAATTAAACTGACATTCAAAAAACGAAGGATGTACTTTTTATTTTCGATAAAATTGTTTGGCTTTGACTTTGAAAGTAATTATTATACTTTAAGCTGAGAGTATAAATTAACGAAAATATTATTCTTTTCAAACAATTGTACACAAAATGTCTAATATTAAAAATATTGATTGTGTATTACAATATTAAAAAAGGTTCTCTATGTCAACCTTATTGTAAAAATAAAATATTTTTGCTGTTATGTTCTTTATCAATATTAATATTTAATGTTTAATCCTTTTAATTTTGTAAATATGCTTTAGGATAAGGCTATGAGTTTTCTAGTTGAGTGAAACCAGTTGAATGGAGCTTTGTTTTCATATCCATTTGCACCTAAGGGCTTGACGTGCTGACAGCGGCTGGCCGTAATCGGCGATGTGACATCCAATGGCCAATAGCTAGTTAGTCTGTAAGCTAAATATTTCGTATGTTACTTGGTAAATACGTTAGACTGTAATATTTTTTATTAAGTATTACAAAAAAAAATAAATAATAATAAAGTTTATAAATTACAATGAATAAATGTACGATAACTTGTAAATTTTCCCTACGTTTTACAAACATATATGAAATGCTTGACGTCATAGTTCACTTTAATTTAAATTATAGGCTGGTATATATATTTCAATTTGTAGTATATATATATATATATATATATATATATATATATATATATATATATATATATATATATATATATATATATATATATATAATATATATATATATATTATATATATATATATATATATATATATATATATATATATATATATATATATATATATATATATATATATATATATATATATATATATATATATTATATATATATATATATATATATATATATATATATATATATATTATATATATATATATATATATATATATATATATATATATATATATATATATATATATATATATATATATATATATATATATTATATATATATATATATATATATATATATATATATATATATTATATATATATATATATTTTATATATATTATATATATATATATATATATATATATATATATATATATATATATATATATATATATATAGATATATATATATATATATATATATATATATATATATATATATATATATATATATATATATATATATATATATATATATATATATATATATATATATATATATATATATATATATATATATATATATATATATATATATATATATATATATATATATATATATATATATATATATATATATACTAAATACTCAAGGGTCGTTACGAACCGTCTCGCCATTAAACTCGACGAATACCAACCTCCAGAACAAGCCGGGTTTCAAAAAGGCTATAGCACCATAGACCACATACATACTGTTCGGCAAATTATACAGAAGACTGAGGAGAATAATCAGCCGCTGTGTATGGCATTTGTGGACTATGAGAAAGCCTTCGAATCCATCGAGACCTGGGCTGTTTTGGAGTCTCTGCAGAGATGTCAAATCGACTGGCGATATATCGAAGTGATGAGATGTCTCTACAACGCTGCGACGATGACCGTCCAAATCCAAGATCAGCGAACAAGACCTATTCGGCTCCATCGTGGAGTGAGACAGGGGGACACGATATCCCCGAAACTGTTCACCAACGCGATGGAGGATGTCTTTAAAACCCTGGACTGGATTGAACGAGGCGTCAACGTCAATGGAGAGTATATCTCTCATCTTCGTTTTGCCGACGATATAGTCATCTTTGCAGAGACGCTGGAAGAGCTGAACCGAATGCTGAACGACCTAAATGAGTCCTCCCGACGTGTAGGTCTTGGTATGAACTTGGACAAAACAAAAGTTATGTTCAACAGAAATGTCATGCCGAGACCAGTACGGGTCGACGGCGTTCTTCTCGAAGTTGTACAGGACTACATCTACCTAGGCCAGACAATACAACTTGGCCGACACAACTTTGAGAAGGAAGCGGATAGGAGGATTCAGTTGGGTTGGGCGGCATTTGGCAAACTCCGTCGAGTCCTTACGTCGACAATTCCGCAAAGCCTGAAGACCAAGGTCTTGGAGCAATGCGTCCTACCGGTGATGACATACGCTGCCGAGACGTGGACACTGACAAAGGGGCTGGTCCACAGATTTAAAGTCGCTCAGCGTGCTATGGAGCGAGCTATGCTCGGGGTCTCTCTCAAGGATAAAATCAGAAATGAGGTTATCCGTGAGAGAACGAAAGTAACCGATATAGCTCGCAAAATTAGCAAGCTGAAGTGGCAATGGGCTGGCCACGTCTGCCGCAGAACCGATGGCCGCTGGAGCAGACGAGTCCTGGAGTGGAGACCGCGTCTTGGCAAACGTAGTGTAGGGACGCCCTCCGGCCCGCTGGACCGACGACATACGCAGGGTTGCCGGAGCAGGCTGGATGAGGGTTGCGGAGGACCGGGATGTTTGGCGCAAACTTGGGGAGCCCTATGTCCAGCAGTGGACAGCGATTGGCTGACGACGACGACGATATATTATATATATATATATATATATATATATATATATATATATATATATATATATATATATATATATATATATATATATATATATATATATATATATATATATATATATATATATATATATATATATATATATATATATATATATATATAATATATATATATATATATATATATATATATATATATATATATATATATATATATATATATATATAATATCAAATTGTTTATTCAACTAGACTAAATTTATCGATATATCAAAAGATTGAATCATCGAATGAGTATGTCGCCACCACCAGCCTCGCTGTGAACAACCAGCAACTCAAGAAAAAACTCAATATCTTCTGCTGCTGTTTTTATATAATTTCGCTTCGATAACATTATATACTGTCCGTGGTAAGCTATAATCTGTATAGTAGTGTCTAGGTAATAACAAACTCTTTATCTTAGCTCGCTGGCTTAGCGATGAGTTAATTATTATTAAGGTTTAAATGTTATTATTAAGGTTAAAAGTGGGGACGGAGTAAGCAGGGACTAAGTAACGAAGTGTCTTAACACTAGGTTCATATGGTTCCTGCAGTTCCCTCTGCCTACCCTGCCATGTGCGGGATAAAGCGTGAAGCTAAAAAAAAAAAAAAAAAAAAAAAAAAAAAAAAAAAAAAAAAAGGTTTAAATGTTTCAATTTCTGAATTCTCAGGGAGGAATGAATAGTGTCCTTTTCTCGTTCTGGTAACCAGAGAAAGTACCCTAACTCAAACTTCCTTCTGTCTACTCTTCTATAAGTAGATAAAGCATATATGATATAATAAAATGCACAATGTATATATAACATATGAATAGTTAGATAAATATGTCACTGTAAAGGCTTATTTCTATATTGAAGCCGTGACATAATTTGTTGAATTATAACGCATCAATTGTTAACAGAATTAATTTCACAGCTTTTGTGGACATTCATTAATTCAAGTTTATTTTAAAATGAAATGTTGTTTTGTAAATATGAATTTATTCAAATATATTCATACATACATATTCTGTTTTAAATAATAATTATTTTTTTTGATTTTGCTTATTTTTATTCGTTAAACTCTTTTCATGATATTTTTTTCAGTTACTATATAATGTGATCACTGAAATGAAACCTAGATATTTTTTCATGAATATTGCTTGAAAATCTTTATTTAATAACTTTTTATTAAAGGTAAGCTATATATAACAATACTGTGTAAAAAAAGAACATTGAAGTCAAGACTCTCCTTTCTCGCTTTCCACTTGATTTCAATTCAGAATAGAACAGGCAGGCTTCAACGTCGTCTTTCTTATACCAGAGCGGTAAAAAAATAATTCATTCCAAACTTAAGGCTTAAATTTTCAAATGCTCTTAAAGCTACTTAACGTAGCTTTTTTGTAACCAAATAGTCTACCACGGTAGTCTACAAGCTCGGTCAGGGTAAACATTTATTGCGACATTTATTTTGAATAATAGAATATCTAGAAAGGAGTTTCAAGTATTTATTCCTCAGGAATTGTGAATTCTTCAGCATTTTTCAGGGCACGTTGAATTTAGCAGTTTATTTACATTTTTTCCTTACAAATAAGATCTTAATTTGTTTACAAAAGGTAATTAGTAATTGTAAGGAGAAACGTTAGGAATCTATATGCAGGTATAAATATGTACATACGTAAATAATTTAAAGATTTTTCCCTAACAAGGTAGTTAAAAAACGTCAAACTCTATGATCTCTGCATACTTCTCTCGCCTCATCCACTGTCAGGGAGTTATCTTTATATAGGCCCTCCGCTATCTCCGCTCTCCTTATTTATGCGATTTATTTAAGATTTTTTTATTGTTATTTAATATTTTTGTGGCTTATTTTATTACAAAGTAACTAATTCTATTTAACTTAGAAACCCTATAAATTGAAAATAAAGTCTAATTTAAAAAAACACACGTAGTTCAATCCCTTGTGATCTAAATAACTGTCTAGATATGTGATTAATCGTCGTATAAATAAATAGTGTGTTATCCGCGCATATGCGTGTTTTATTAGTCTAAGGCTTTTAGGGATGATAAAGTGAGAAAACTTTTTTCTTAAAAGACTGATGACTATAATTTTCACCAATTCGCCATTTCAAAACTTTTTAAAACGGTACCAAAAGTAAAATTCTAGGTCAAAAACTCGTCTCTCTAAGTGTCCCCAATTAAAACGCTTCCATAAATAATATATAATGAAATTACTTTGTTGATGAAAAGAACAAAATGTTAGCATAAATTTGTCGTATTTTTATCAGCGTTAATTACTTATATTAATACTTTAATTATAATTGAAATAATTTGATCCTAGCTTTACGCTTTATCCCGCATATTGTAGGGTAGGCAGATGGAACTGCAGGAACCATTTGAACCTCGTGTTAAGACACTGCTTAGTTCCTGCTTTCTCCATCCCCACTTTCCGCCTTTTTCGAGGCATTGCGTGTTGAGTGGCGGAACTCAACGCCGCGCTTTGCCTAGTTACCAGAGCGAAGAAAATGGAAATAGAAAAATCCGTCTTCCCCGAGTGGGAATCGAACCTTCAAACCGTCGGGTTTACAGGCAGACGCTTACGCCTCTGCGCCACGACGATCGATCCCGATATAAATAATAATAAATATCTCTATTCTTATTTCATAAAAAGCTTTTTTTGATAGTTAATTTGTGTATATGTAGATGTGTATCTTGGTGTGTGCGTGTATGTATATGTGTGTGTGTATGTATGTGTGTGTGTTAACGTACAGCTTAAGTCAGGTATTAATACGTAAGAGAATCAATTTCATTCGTTACATAATTAGTGGGTAGGTTAGATAGTTACAACTTTGTTATCTAGATTCTATATAGTTAAAAGTATGTATTTAAAAAAATATATTTTCTTAAATAAAAAACAATTTATTTCATGACGTTATTTATAATTTGCATCTATAAAGTATATAAAGTTTATCAAGTTTTATGTGCGTGCTATAAGTCGTTACGGAGATTTTTTGAAGCCAATTCAGGAATCGAGTCATATTTGACATAAAAATTTAGTCATCAGAATAGAATCAATTTGTATAGTTTTGAATATCAACAGGGCTTTGTACGTTAAATATAAAGTTGTATACTAGCAATAACAATAGAATTAATTTTAAAAGAAAAAATGATAAATAAGAATATTTTTATTACATAACTAGTTGATAATTAGACCATCCAGGTCGAAACTTTGGGGTTGCTTTTGGGGGGCTACATACATCAGTCCCCGCTTCGGTTGTTAGCCAACATTTGAGAGCCAGCGACATCTTCTTGCCATGTTTTCCGCCCTCAGCCTCTTCATTTAATTTTTTTTAGTTGAGATTAAAATTTTTTTAGTGCAACAATTCTCTAGTTACTTGAAATATAGGTCGACTACACGAGAGTTCTTGTTGTAGTACCCACATAAACAAGTTGAACAGCGGAAATTCAAGAGTTCGTTGTAATGCAAACACAAGAATGAATTTCATGAGGACTATTACTGTTCTTTTCTATAAAAGTGGGGTAAAATTTTGAGTAGGATAGTGCCTGTGGGTAACTCTAAGTACTCTAGTTTGTAGTATCAGTCTTATATATATACGATTAAATAGCGATGTGAAACAGTGTCCAATTTCAAATTCGATGGTTAAAGATTTACACACCACTGTGAGAAATACTTTATTTTCAGAGTAAATAACCCTCTGGATGATTGTATTCACAGTGAAACAGTATCGTAACTCCAGATTCTCTTAACTTATCTTACTGTTCACAGGTTTATAGGGAAGCTAAATAAAATAGATACAAGAATTATGTAGTTCTAAATGTAAATTCAAGAATTGACTATGACGAAAGTATTAATTTATCAATAACATCACTCATATCTCGTAAAATAAATCTTCTTTAAGATAATCTTATATTCTTATTTTGAATAAAAATATTTGAATTTAATATACGAGTAGCCTATACATAATTCAGTTCGATCCATGGTTTCTGTGATAAAAACTCATTCAAGTAAACAATCTCTTCAACTTCATAAAAATGGATATAAACAATATATTAGTACTCCATTATTTATAAGCTATTATCTTATATGTTAAATATAGCGAAAATACATAGTCTTTACATGAACTTGTACAAAAAATTCACACGATTTAAGCTATAGCTAGAAGTCACCTTTGACTTGACGACCGTCACAGAAGTATGTCGAGTTATTTCTGCAGCTGTTATGTAACTGCAGATTTTTAGGTGAAAAATTTTATTAATAGTTCACTGCAAGTCGATATATATATATATATATATATATATATATATATATATATATATATATATATATATATATATATATATATATATATATATATATATATATATATATATATATATATATATATATATATATATATATATATATATATATATATATATATATATATATATATATATATATATATATATATATATATATATATATATATATATATATATATATATATATATATATATATATATATATATATATATATATATATATATATATATATATATATATATATATATATATATATATATATATATATATATATATATATATATATGAGCTATGAGCGGTATAAATAGACACTGATAACGTACTAATGTTCATTTTATTACTCATGACTGAGTAGATAAATATTTTATATTTTATCAAAAATAATAACGGCACCAGAGTAAAAAGCAATATTTGAAAAAAAAACTGCATAATTTGCGCCACACATCGCTTGAAAGGATATTAAACATTAAAACGTTACGAGTTCATTGTATTTTTATTCAATGACCCGCGTTTTATCGCCCATTACATCATCGATACTGATTCACTCCCATTTGGTTTTCAATTTTTTAATTCGACTTTTTGAGCATTTATTGTTAACATATTAACAGTATAAGTATAAATATATGTTCAGAAACTACCCATACCCTACATATACTCATATGTAATGTACATTTAGCATAATGTTAATTTTAAATATGAAATGTGTTATTGAGAAGTGAGACTTATTTCATTTTCAATTTCTTCGCTCTGGCAAATAGACAAACCGCCACTCAAACACGTAATGCCTCGCAAATCGACAAGCGCATAATACAGTGTCTTTAAACTTGGTTCCCACGGTTCCATTTGACTACCCGGGATAGAGTGTGAAAGTAACAAAAAGTGTTGTTTTGATTAACAATTGTTTTAGACACTTTAATTATAAAAAAAGGCTATGGTGGCACAGTAGCAAAGTCCAAAGTGTATTCTCTTTGGACCATCCTTCTCTTCCATTCCATTGATAGATAAAATTAGAAAGTAGGAAGTTAAATTTCAAAATCAAGCGGTATTTTAAAAGAGAACGGAGAGTTATACGTATGACGGAGACAGACAGAGATTTATATATAGAAAAACGGTTATTTTACTTTCCGTGGTAAGCTTATAATTACACGTTTTTTTAAATATATTAACATAATATACTTAAGTTTAATTCGTTTTAAAATGTACACTTTATTATATTTAGTGTCGTAGAGTTCCTCTTGGTCTAATTTCGCCTTGCCCCTTCACTGTTCCCTCGCCACAAAGGCTTTAAGGCGACTTCAATTTCACACTATTCAGTTTACTTAAGTTGAAGATTAAGCTAATAAGAAGGTTTAAAGCTAACAGAGCATATATTGTATATCCATATAAGGTATAAGGCTTTTTATTCATATTTACTTTTTACGTAGACTCAATATTACTACTTGTGGAAGTGCTTATTCGGTTAGGAAATTGGGGTTTTTCCTCTTTTTGCATGAGTAGCTCTTCCTAATTTTGAGGACAAGGAGCAAAAATACACAAAAAGTTGTTTGAAATGATAATATAATTAATAATATGACTTTCGTTAGAGCAATTCTATCGGTTATGAAAATGTGCGAATATATAAGTAAATAAACTATTTTTAAGATGTTTAAGTGTTAATCTACACTGAGGATAGAATACTTAAAGAAAATATATAAAAAATTGAACAAATTCAAATTGTTATATGACTTTTTTACATATTTTTTTTAAGTAAAGAAACTATCAATAAACGACAAATTCTAACATACTTCACGAGAAGTATAATACTAAACGTCTGTCACATCAACTGCCTATCCAAATAAGGCACTTTGAAAAGACAGTAAAGGCTCTATAGTAGAGACTCATATTTTCATTTCAACGTTTTGTAGGTCGTCAGTTATATGAATTTTCAGCATCATATTTTGGTGTGTGACTTGATTTTTTTTCATATAGTGGTAATTTGCGGCATAAAGATAGAAAATAATTTTGATGCTATCTCAGATAGCTTTTAATAGGAAATAGGGACAGGAAGCGAATTTTTAAATATTTCGATATCTATTTCAGAGACGTGGAGAAACTTAACTCCGTGGTTGAGACAAAAATAATTTTAATATAATCCTTCTTACTAAGAACTAGGGATTAAATTGACTAAAATTACGTTTAGAATCAGACAATGCCTCGATGACCTTCATATAATAGTTATTTTTTAACCTCACGCTTTATCCTGCACATAGCAGGGTAGGGAGAGGAAACCGCATAAATCATGGGAACCTAATGTTAAGACATTCCGTTCCTCAATATATATATATATATATATATATATATATATATATATATATATATATATATATATATATATATATATATATATATATATATATATATATATATATATATATATATATATATATATATATATATATATATATATATATATTACTACTACAATATAAATTTGTACACCAACGTACCAATTCTCCCACATTGCAAAATTGATTAGATGAAAAAGCTTTTTTAGCGTTAAGCCTACTTTTTGTTTATATATTTTTATAATATGTGCAATAAAATATAAAAATAATAATTGTTATATTTTAATTTTTTTATCGCTTTAGAAAACCAATACATTTTTTTAGCTTCACGCTTTATCCCGCACATGGCAGGGTAGGCAGAACTGAGAGAGAACAGAGAGGCAGGGAACTGCAGGAACTATACGAACCTAGTGTTAAGACACTCCGTTACTTAGTCCCTGTTTACTCCGTCCCTGTTTACTCCGTCCCCGCTTTCCGCCGTTTTCGAGGCATTGCGTGTTGAGTGGCGGAACTCAACGCCACGCTTTACCTTAGTTGCCAGAGCGAAGAAATTGAAAATAGAAAATTCCATCTTTCTCGACTGGGGATCGAACCCAGAAACCGTCGCGTTATAGGCAGACGATGCACCTCTGACACTGATCTCTGCCACGACGGTCCTCAACACACCAATAACCAACACCCCAACAACCAATACATAGTTTAAAGAATACCAAAGTAGGGCGGAGTGTTTTACTTATTTCATAGTTCATGGTTCTAAATTTATGTTTAAGGATAGATGAGGCAGAGGGCACAGTGTTTCACTAGCCAGGAAGGTTTTGGTCTTTGTTTTTCTAATCCTTTAACTTCTGCAATGATAGTCCGCCGCTAGCCTTTGCATTTGAGGATTTCCATCTCCAGTTGATTTTGGAATTTAGTTTGGAATCCGTAGATATGTGTGGACCAATCCATTTATCGCCTGCATTGCACAGATATATCAGAATTTTAAAAATAAAATAAAAAAATAAATGTATACCGAAGCCAGGATATTTCACCAGTACATCTTTTAATAATTTTAAACTTTATTTACTGATAGCCGATTTACTCAGCGTTAAACCAAAGCTGTCTCATTAGCCCGTCACACGGACACGCAATTAACGTGCCGGGGATAATTAGCACATCTGTGATAGAAGGGGCTTATGAAAAATGCTCATTTTGACGGCTTTTCATTTTAAAAGAAAAATTATTTTAATATTCTTTCTTCGTTATGAAGTTGGTAAGTTATTTTTTTGGATGATCTAATATTAACGCGACTTGCTTCTTGCAAGTAAATTACTAAGAACTTTTAAGAATTAAGCACTAAAATAACACTGAAATATTTTCTATTTAAAAGCTTTTCAACACATAAATAGACATAGAGTAATAGTTTATTAATTTGTGACGCATTGGGGTTTGAGTGCAGCGCTTTATCGTACAAGATTTAAAAAAATAAATATGTATAGTGGGAAACTATATAACGCTATACAACAACAATATTTAACAGCAACAATATTTATTTTATTTTTTTTTACTATTTTTATTTTATATTAGTTTAATTTAATTTTTATTTTAAGGGACCGTCGTGGCAAAGAGGCGTAAGGGTCTGCCTGTAAAGGCGACGGTTTGTGGGTTCGATTCCCACTTGGGGAAGATGGATTTTTCTATTTTCATTTTCTTCGCTCTTGAAACTAGGCAAAGCGCGGCGTTGAGTTCCGCCACTCAATACGCAATGCCTCGAAAAAGCAAAAGCAGGGACTATCTTAACACTAGGTTCGTATGGTTCCTGCAGTTCCCTCTGCCTACCCTACAACATGCGGGATAAAGCGTGAAGGTAAAAAAAATTGAAGCTGGGTCAAAATATTTACGTAAAGCATTTTCAATTATCTGTAGAATAGTTGCCTGTAGAGTAGTAGCTGTTGGAAAAAATATCAAGTATGTAAAGAGTATCATTAACCTTAATATCTTAAGAGGAACACCACGCTACTTTAAACAAAATCTACCCAAAAAAGTAGCACAATTTGTTACAATATTACATTTGTACATATATTAACTTCGCATGCAAGTGTCTAAATTTAATATGTTTAATTTTTACTAAGTTTGTATTTTTGAATGATTTGACTACCCCTTGAATCTCGCTTTTCTTAGGTAAAATAAATATGTAAAATATCATGAAAATGACAGTGTTTGGAGGGCGGATACATTGTGCAAGTGACCTTCATCCTAAAGTAGATTATTTATTTTATTTTTTATTTTATTATCAAAAGTGGGTGATCATAGATGATAAAGACTTTGAAAGCAATAAAATCGTATCAATCGTGGCTGTTGCATGCAGGTCAATATTGGAAATACACTACTCTGAAATATTATTATTAAATTACTATAATTACATAGAATCTATGTCCGAATACGTTTGAAACACGAAGTCTAGATAAGTTTCGATGCTACTATCATTTGAATAAAATTCCAACCACTTCTTTTTTCTTAGTATACATATATATTGTGAATTAAAAGGTTTGCTATTTAACAGACAATTTTGAATCAATTATTTGAATATTTTGTTCATAACGTTGTTATTTTCCACACTTTCATTTTTAGAAATATTCGCTTAAAGAAATGGTATTATATTTTAGAAAATGAAAAATATCACAATTTTATTTACCTTTAGCGTACAGTATATCTCGACAAGTAGTATTGAGATATTAAGTCTCATGAGTATCGCTCGTTGCATTGACGTCATATTGTAACAGTATTTCACGTGTAATTCACGTAATGCTTCTGACCCATATGTACCTACATAAAATGTAGATACCTTGAAAATGTTAGAGTGGCGTGAAAATATTTATGTATCTTATTATTTAAAAATTCAAATTTACTGACTCATTTATAAATAATAATAGGATGAAAGTTGAGTAAGTCACAAAAAATTAAAAAAAAAACAAAAATTAAAAAAATGAAGTCACTGTAAATGGCATGTTGTAACAAGATTTACCTTACTAGTAAAACCTAAGAGAAAATGTAAGGTTGCCAAGATTTGGAACGACCTGCCTGCGTCTATTTTTCCTGATAAGTTTAACCATGGAGCCTTTAAGAGTAGAGTGAACAGGCTTCTTCTGGACGGGCGTGTACCACCTTCGTCTTCATCTACACTTTCCATCAGGTGAGATGGGAGACACACGCCTGTTCCATTACAACTATAAAAAAATATATGTAAAATAATGAGATATTATTATTTTTAAAATACATTTAATTCCGTATACGGTAGTGTAAGGAGAGGGGACCTCGTAGTAAAAACACTCTATCCTCCAATTTGTTTGTCTTATATAAAGCTCTGGGATGTTATCTTAATACAGTGGTAACTATAATTCGTTTCATTCGGTCTTCGGTGGGTATCAAACCCACAACCATCACCAATTATCGTAATATTGCAATCATTATTATTATTTTCAATATAATTTTAACATAGTCCATAGTAAATGATGTTAATTAACATATAAATTGTTAATTTTACTAATAAAACAACTACTTCGACTAATATTTCTGTTGTTCACATAATATGCAATTTTGTCAAATTATACATGGATAAGAAACCTTCCTGGAGATTATAAAGAACCTCTTAAAAAATAAGCCTACCCAACCTGGACATTATAAAGAACCTCTTAAAAAAAAAGCTAGTCTCAGATGATAAAGGCTTTATAAGTGATGAATTTGTGTCAATCGGAGCTGTTGTATGTAGGTTTTGAAAGGAACTACTCCGAAATATTGTTAAATATTATTATTTACATAGAGGTACGTCATTCAATCTGACTACGCAGAGTTTATGTCTAAATACGCTCGAACATATGGTCTACGTGTGTTTCGATGATATTATTTAATTTCACTTCAACCACATGGGTTCTAACAATATCTATATTTTCCTGAGGCGTATATCTGGCATAAAATAAATTGAAATTACAAAAATCATTTTAATAAAATTAGAAGATACGATAAAAGAGGATCAGTAAAAAGTACCAAAACATATATATTATATTCTAATTCCATTAATATTTATTACAGTCAAATTTATAGCGGAACGCAATAAAATAAATCTATCGTATATCTACAATACCCGTTCGTGTTTATGACTATTATTCCACATTCATTGTTTATAGATGGACATTTTCCATGGAATATGTATATTCAATTAAAATATCATAATATAAATATTGATAATTAAATTTAAGCTTCAGATATTTTTTTATTCAATTAATTTGAAAATATCTTTAAATATAATTTTCCTAAATCTCTTTTTTTTAATTTGTATAGTTCAGCTACATATTCATATTTTAGGAAATAAAGTACTCTCAAAGAACACATATTAAAACTGTTAAAGTCATAAAAATAAATAAAAGGTCAAAAATAAATGCGGGTTTGATATCCAAAATGAGAAATGAATCAGATTTTTGATTTTTTTAATTTAATATTATACTTAAAGAAAACATATAAAAATTTGAATGCATCAGGATTTGAAACCGCGTTCTCTTGCTCACCGTGCAAGAGGGCGCTCAAATCCGAGGTGAGGTGAGGCAGGCTAGGGAGTTCAAATTCCACTGCGTTCAATTTTTTATTTAAGTTAAATAAGTATTTTTTATATCAAGAGTGTGAATTAACATTTTAAATACCATAAAAATGTCATTTAATCTTGCATTAAAAATCCAAATTAAATTTGTTTCCACGTCGTTTAAATATTTACTAATTTATTTATAATACAAACTAAACCCTAACAAAAACGTTACTAAGAATCTCTTACAAAAAAGCTTACAGCATTTAAAAAAAGGAAAATTGCACACCCACATATAGAAGGCTGTACGACATTGCAAAATTTTCCGCCTAGCTTGACGTATTATCCACTCGCTTTGATTCTTGTAAGAAGGGATAAATATAAAACCATTTATTTTAAACACTATAATGTAAGTCAACCAGACATTATATTTACAGATATTATTTTTTTCTTTTTTACGTTCATTTCCTCACTCCTCCTTCTTCCTCATTTTTTTGTCGTAGAACCCAGTGGAATACCTACTCATTATTCCACTCAGACAAAATGGGATGCTGAGTTTCACCTACTTGCTATGTCATACACACAGTGACAGAGTGTTTCAATACTAGGTTCCAATTGCCTGGGTAGACATATAGCTGGGTAATTAGTAGTATTATTTTTATGTATTTTATATTTAACTAGCAAGATTATTGTAGGTATGAGGTAAAAAACGTGACGCTAAAAAATGTATATCATAAAAATATGTGTGTTTTAATTTGTACCATCTTAAGACAAAATTTTCTGCTCACACTATTTTTCAGTAATAAAATAAGTAATGAAAAAAAAAAACAAAATATGTTATTTTTTTTAAATATGAACGTACATGTCACAGATTTTAGTACAGAAAATTTATGTATTAAAAATCAGAAACCTGTATATTTTAATTATAATATGGCACAATGAACCGTTATGTGTTCATTATTTCAATGAATTGAGGTTTAAAGTGGAGAATGGAGTGTCTTGACAGTAGATTCTTACTGTCTACTCATATAGGATAGAGTATGAAGCCGAAAAAAGCATAACTCAAAAAATCTTTATATAATATGAAAAAAATTACACAATGTGAATGAAATTTCAATAAATGTCACACATAACCCATTTATGCATGCATATGCATTTTGTAGTAAAAACGTTAACTATTTTAGAAATTGTGTTAGCCAACATTAAAAACAAAATAAATGTCACATTTTAAATTCACT
This sequence comes from Dione vanillae, assembly GCA_037178615.1. Lineage (NCBI taxonomy): Eukaryota > Metazoa > Arthropoda > Insecta > Lepidoptera > Nymphalidae > Dione > Dione vanillae. The sequence continues at coordinate 267,811 of JAZFAU010000243.1, read as the reverse complement.
TACAATAAATCTAAAGTTATGATAAAATAAGCTTGAATATTTTTCATTTTATGTGCTGCATAAGTTTATGGGTAGTAAAAGGAAACTTAATAGCATTTTTCTTATCTTGACGTCATTAGAGCAAACCATGTTATATATTTATATTATACTATTATTCGATTCTACTTCATTTCGTTTTGTATGCAATTCCTGTGATTCCTCCTATGAGATTTGAACTCACTACCACGTGTACAAGCACTAAGCAGATAGAATTTTTCATACTTAAAATAAGTCAAGATTTACCACTGTAATACATTGTTTTGATATGTTCTGAACTCGCGTGCTACGCTAACATTCCGCGCCACGCTCTGAAATAACAAGATGCTTTATTTATGTCGAAACACGGACATATTTCTTAAAACTTGGGTTTGTAAAATCATGTTACATTCAAAAATATCGAATAAGCTTGGCTTACTCTTAAACCAAAGTTTGTAGATTATATATCAAAACATACAATATATGAAATGGGTTGGGATATTTTTGATTTATAAATTTAAAACAAAAATCTTCAGCATCATTAGTCCTTAGGGAAATTATCACCATCTTAATAGGCATCTTTGATTTTTCGTTGCTGATATCGAAGTTAAATAACTAGTAGGTGTATATATATTACAAGGATTGGATCTTTTTAATTCATCCAAGCTATGACCACAGCCACAAGTTCTAATAAAGTTGATATTCTTATAGTATCTCTCTAAGGGTTTTTTTACAAATTTTAAACTACCCAAAGATTATTGCCTAGAATGATTATGTGACAAGAGAAATTGCCATTTATTAATAGTAGCTAAGGAAAATATATATATATATATATATATATATATATATATATATATATATATATATATATATATATATATATATATATATATATATATATATATATATATATATATATATATATATATATATATATATATATATATATATATATATATATATATATATATATATATATATATATATATATATATATATATATATATATATATATATATATATATATATAATGTATCAAATTTGAAGGAAGAAAGAAAAAAAACGAAAGAATAACATGTTGTTGTTCTTCAGGTATTTTTTAAAATATTATTTCAGAAGTACGTGAATCGCATCTTTATTTCAACACATGTTGTATACATGAATGCGAAGAATAAAAATTTTCAGTTGTATACGCGAACTCATATTTTAACTATAACTGGTCGTATACGAAAGCTTGCTTACATCTTTAAACAACTAAGATCTGGTGCACTCAAGTTTAAAAAATGGTTTATTACGCTCTCGCACAATTAATTCTTACAAAATGCTTACTAGCATGGAGCGGTGCAACTAAGCCGGTTTGCTATCACTATTAAGAGTACAGAGATGTATATATACACGTACGTTATTCAGATTTTTTTACTTTTAAACCCCTCTTTAGGTTTTCTCTGAAAAAATTATTTAGAAAATTTCAAGCGTCTTTTGTAATACTCTTTTCAACATTAAAAGTTGACAATTTATCCAGATCGGAGAGCGATTGCAGATGCCTATAAGCGAGTGTGTAGTCTTAACACCAGGCGACACCTCAGCTCATTTTACTTCTTTGACTATAAAATAACACAAAGCTATTAAACCTACCTACATTTTGCTACAGTTGCATTTTAAGAAAAAATGGTGATAGGTAGTCGGCAATTATTTTTTTTTGTTATACATAGGTATTTATTAACTGCACTTGATTCAAAATTTTTTTCCAATAAACACAGATTTGGCAAAATCTACCAACTAGAGATACGCCCTAAACTTTCTTTAAATCATATATATTATTTTTTTTAGTACCATACTGTATAGCAATATTAACGAAGAGTGTTTTATATACACTTACCACGTACCAAATTACGAGTAAATAAACAAGCTGGTTACTACAAATAAATTCTTCGTGATACAAAAAACAATAACGACTAGTGTACTAATAACTTAAATAATTAAATTATAAATGCTTTATGTATTAATTTGATCTTACTTATTAATTATTATAAAATTATTGTTTTAGGTGCTTATTTTTTTAATAGCTTCTATAAAACAATGCATTGGAAGTAAGTGTTAATAACTGCGATACACTTTAAACTAATGGAGTACACTCACTCTTTACCCAAACTCTTTATCCAAATCACGAAAGCTATTAAATTATTAATCATTACATTCTATTAGGCACGTCCTAATTGTACAGCGATGGATAATACCTTTTTAGCGTAGTAGGATACACCAATTCTTAACATTACTCTACAGAATACTACGTTACTGGTTACTTGAGAACTTTCATTATTTCTTACTGCTGTGTGTGCTGTGCTGTGCTTTACGTAAATTTTTGGCTGTTGTAAATTCATTTTAACTGCAAATTGCAACAAATTTTATAAATTACATACACTTTATAGAGCCATTAGCAAATCAACTCAAATCGCACGAAAGCTGTCTCGCATTTTTCCGTTCCGCAGTTTCTTCTAACCATTTGTTCCTGCCGAAAATCCGGTGATAAATGTGTGTGCCAAGTCCCAGAATGAGATACAATGGAATTCAACTTAGCGTTTTTTCTCTTTTTGTACCTAATCGATTCTTCATGGAATACAAAGCAACTTTTGTTAGATAGATTTAAGTGAATATATTTATAGGTCTTCGATTTGTTTACTTGTTAGATTTATGTCACTATTTTTTGTAGCTTTACTGTTTATTTCTTATAGTTGGGTATTCTTCTTTCCTTCAGAGTACTAGTAGATATATGATTTTTTTTAAAGGATCAGAAACCTAAAAGCTTGTCCCAATGCATCTCTATTATTACTTTAATGTATACATTTTTACATAATATACTCATTTAGTATATATTTTTCAAGTAAATATATAATTTACTGTGGCGCAGTGACATCTGCATCTACTTGTAACCACGATGATTATGAGTTTAATCCCAATACGACATTTGAGTTATATTTATTTCCTTATACATTTATTAAGACAATGAGCCAATTAACTCTTGGTTCCATCGTCAGCTCCTAAAGCCTTTTTATATATTTATGACTGCAATTTATTGTAATTATTCCCCTTTTAAAGTAATATTAGCCAATAAATTTTAACTAAGTCATTATAAAACTGTTTCAGTAATTATAAGAGTCTTTCCAGGTAATGAGATATGCCAGCTGACTTCATGAATTTGTCGGTATCTAAATTATATTGTTTCTGTAAGAAAAAAATCCTATCAAAAACACCATTATTGACGTAATTTTAATGTCAAATGTAAAATAAAACAGTTCATTCAATTTCCCTGTAGTCGGGCTAAACTCTAAACATTTCAAACAAACATGTTTCTCGGTAAGCCTTTCACTTCAAATATTGTTGAATTAAGCCTATGAAGCTTGAATCTGTGAGCGCGATGCTAGCTTCGGATAAATGTTTGCTTTGGCTATACTATACGTGAATACGGGTAAGATGAATGCAGAATGCGATTCAAGATCAAGTACCAATGTATTTGTATTACAGTTGTTTGAATGGATAGTGGCAATAGGAAGTTTAGTGTGAAATAATAAGCTTTTTGTAACTTTTTAAGCCTCCAGTCCCTTTTGCGTGTCCTGTCATGTACAGAGAACATAGATAACAGAATTATAATTCTAGAAAGTAAAATGTTTTCATATTTCATGGCAAATAATAGTATATAGTGTTAGTTGGTTTCTATTTTGGTTTCATACCAAAATTTAAAGCAAATACTTTTTCAATTAATTATCCCATGGATCATACAAAATTAAGATATTTCTTAAATTACAATATTCCTACATATATACAACGAAATGACACACTGTTATTTTAATAAGTACAATAAAATATATATATATATATATATATATATATATATATATATATATATATATATATATATATATATATATATATATATATATATATATATATATATATATATATATATATATATATATATATATATATATATATATATATGGTAGACAACTGTATTTTAGATAAAGACATTGATATATCCAATTATATATATATCGATTCGCAGCAAGGGACAGTTAACCTTCTCTTGCAGGAAACCCTTTAAGGTTACTTTACAACCTCGCTACTATTAAACTGTGTACTTAGTTCACTTAACTAGTTACTAACTTAGTAATGACAAAACTTTTAATGTATTATACGTACAAGTTGTGTCATTAAAATACTTGTGCTGTGAGAATCTTTGAAAGCGTTTATCTGTCGACATATTATGTTCTAGCATGATACATAATTAAGGTTATTTTTTAATTTCTTGTAATAAAATTTTATTCTCAGCTCCTTATATTAACAAATCCTTTGTCATTTTTATAGCTCACACTGTTTCTTATATAAAAATGTAGGCAGGGAGATCCCAAAAAGATATAACGTTCTTCGTCTTTTTGAATGTCGACAGTTACTTTTTCACACTGATTTGGGAAAATTACAAAAATGAATTTCCGCAAACGCGAATCAAATTCGCAATCATCGTCTGCCTTCTGTATATGTAAACCTTTTTTTTTCTGATATTTAAGAAAATAGTATTTATTTCTTTACTCTCTCTCTTCTTAAGTAATTTATACAATACACATTAAATAGTGACCTGATTGGATTAATTTATTGACATGACAACTGAAGGCCATTGACCATACTATATTTGCAGTGATTGAGAATCGAATTTGTTATTACGTTATGCTTCAAAGTCAACATAACAATATATTTTTATAATCATGCTATAGCTTACAGAATAAATGATTGTATACATATATAGTGTATGTGTGTGTGCACAGCACATTACAGATCGAGTGCGTAAAGTCGTGGCGCAGATGCGCAACGTCTGCCTGTAACGCGACGGTTTCTGGGTTCGATCCCCAGTCGAAGAAGATGGATTTTTCTATTTCCATTTTCTTCGCTCTGGTAAACTAGGCAAAGCGTGGCGTTGAGTTCCGCCACTCAACACGCAATGCCTCGGAAAATTCGGAAAAAGCAGGGACGAAGAAAGCAGGGACTAAGCAACGGAGTGTCTTAACACTAGTTTCCCACAGTCCCTGCAGTTCCCTCTGCCTACCCTGCCATGCGTAAAGTGGCGGTACGGAACACCTAAGGCCTAAGAGGCATGCAAAGAATCAGCGTTTGCGTTCTCTCTGATTACTCCGTTAGAGATAAAGCATAAAACTATGTATATATTATTATTATATATATTTATTGTAACTTTATATAATTCTACTGTTATATATGTTAATTGTATTTATTAAAAAATCTGTAACAATTACGATATTATTACTTATTTATATGTATGGGTTTGTACTGTTTATTTTATTAATATAATTATAATTTAATTCATCTTTGATAAATAGCATCCCTGTTAGTAGTGATAAATTATTCGTTACGCCAACAGCAAAGAAGATCTATATACATATGTACATATAATTATATCATACAAACATATTATATAAAGCTGTACAAGTACAAAATACTCATGTTTACTTTGATCACTAATAGCGAGATTCATGTCAGTTCCTTGTACTTTATTTCCAAAATATTACATAAATTAAAAAAGTCAATAATATACCTTATGCTTTAGGAACAAGGCTAAAAATACGACAACAGCGAAAATTATTGAAAATTTATAAGAAAACTTACTTCCAAGGTAATGCCTTTATTGCGTGTAGGGTCAAATGCGACGGTTACCTTAATATTTGATTTCGTAATGGTATACGATAGGTTTTTTTATGTTTTGTGTCACTAAATATGCCAAGCCTGATACAGAATTTACATTTACTGCTTTCTTGCTTTTTTAGTTTCACAGGTATCCTGAATATACTAAAGTTAACACCTATGTCCTATTTTTTGTTTAATTTTTGAGACATCACATTGGAACCAAACATCGTAAAGTTGAAGTAAATCAATTGCGTTGAAGTAAATCAATTGCATCAAGGGGATATTGAAGAAAAAGTTTAAAATAGTTAAATTTTATTAAGAGTGGTTAGTTAATAAAAATTATAGAACGGAAAAATACAAAGGAATTGTAGTAGATGGTTCTCAAGAACCGGCGACCATAATTTTTATTATTTAAAAATTTTTACACGTTATCCAAACTGATATTAAAAAATACTAGAATACCAAAATTTATATTACTTCATATTTCTAGAGTTATAATATTTTAAGGATATGTAAATAAATCTATTACAAATTTAAAGTATTTTTACCTTTATATCATTTGTAGACATACATTGACTAGAGTTAAACCGTTGACATGTTAGCCTTAAACCCAATCAGCCCCCGTACAACTACACCCCCGTACAACTTTCAACATAATTATACATAACGTTCCACTATCGTAAGCGGGATAGTCGGAGAGAACGGCACATCAAACGCTAGTTCACTGCCATTAGCTTCTTCATACATGCTCTCCAGGGGTCCTCATGCTGTTTACGTGACCTTCCTCTAGTATCTTCGTTATTTCGTTTTCGAAAATCAGCAGAGATCTTCTTTTACCCCTCTTACCACTCACTTGCTTTGCTTCATATTTCTTTTTTACCCTTTTTCCATCATTCATTGTCTCATTGTTACGTAGGATGAACCTACATAATTATTTTTATATTCCAATATTTATTTATCTAATTAATCTGACTATATTTACATAGATTACAAAACTGTGGACAATAACTACCGTAGTAAACAATAGTCATTAAATTGTCGTTTAAATTTAACAATGTTTTTATGACTTGCTTGAATGTAATCAAAGGGAGTTTTATAGTTATTATACTATACTAAAATTTATTATAATTACATATGAATTAAATTATTTACGAAAAAATATTGGTAATATGGTTATATTTTTAATGAGATTGGATCAATTTTGACATAAGATTCTTGTGTCTGAAGAATCTGTGAAATAAAACTTGAAGCTAATTTTTTATAGTTTTTTTTAACGTAAAGCTAAAAAAAACAAATTGTTCATAATATTGAAGTAGATATTTCTTTATGGGATATATATCTAGTGGGAGCAGATTTCTACTAATATTATTAATCTGAAAGCTTGGAAGAGCCTAAGAAAGTATTTTTTAAAAAACTTGTTAACAGTTTAGACGACTGTCTGTGCAGACAGTATAAGTACAGACTGACTGTACATGCAGTTAGAGTAACCAGGCGCTTTGATATATCATGTGTCATATACAGCTCTTACACATTTCCATTTGACTATCAGATAACAGATAAAGAAGGAAAATTTATAATAATTTTGAAGTTAAATTTATTTATAATAGCCGAGGGCCGTGGTGGTTCAGAGGCGCAGCGCCTGTCTGTAAACATGACGGTTCGTGGCTTCGATTCCTACATAAGCAAGATGGAATATTTCATTTCATTTCAATTCCGCCACACAACATGCAATGCTTCTAAAGGTGAAAGACAGGGAACTGAGTGTCTTAACACTAGGTTCATGGGAACCTAGTGTTAAGATACTCACAAGACACTATGGAGTTCTTGCAATTCCCTCTGTCTACTCTGTTATAAGCTGGATAAAACATAAACAAAAAAAATTAAAGTCAAATATTATTTTATACTATTTGTTAAGCGTTTACTGACGTAATATTATATATTGCACTGCACTGTATTATAAAGTTTATAATACTATATACTGTTTGTATTACTATATACCTATAACATATATGTACAATTAAGCTACGAATGTTTTTTTGGATGAAAGCTTTGTGTATAATAAACATTATATATAATTTATATTTAAATTTTTAATATTTAAAAATATTATATATTTACATTTTTTAAAAGCTTCAATTGCAATGACATAGGTATCACATGAGAAGTTCAAGCAGATTACAGAGATTGCATTCCATATTGATTGGCTTAATCCTATTAAGAGATGCTGTGTTACATTACCTTGTTTACACTATCATATTTATTTTATCATTCTACATAATATGTAGAAAGAAAAGTAATGAATATATCGTGTTAATTTGTATAAATTCAACATTTTTTATATCATATAGTTATAAGATAGCAAATGAGCAAAAGGGTCACCTGATATTAAGTGGACACTCTCGCCTCTCTCACAAATGTTTTTTCCCATTTAGTGCAAATACCAACCCACCATAACGTAATAATTCGACGCTAAATGCTACAATACCCTGAAAAAATAAAATAATTAATATATAAATTTACATATTTTAATTATTTTAATTTTTATTTGAACTAAAAAATATACATAATTTAAATTTCTTTAAAAAATAGATTATTTCAAAGTATGTAATATAAGTAAAATAAGTGAATATACGACTGGTTTGTCTTGTTTAGTATTTTTATGGGAAAAATCTTACCCGCCACTGCATAGTAAATATTACTTTCCATAAATTAAGATAAATTGTACTTCAGCGGATTTAACCAGAATATTTAAAATATTAATATAAATACTTAATTGTACATAAGACCTTATAAATTGCATAAGTGCAACAAATCCCGTTTTACTACAAGTAAACCATTACAATATAAAATTTGTTGGAGGAAGGCGCAAAGCGTACGGCATTCATTATAGAATGCGCAAACGAAATAAAACTATCGATTTAAACCTGTTACCTTTTATAAAAAACCTTATTAAAAACAGCTAGTCATTCATTACTGCACAGCTGGATATAATGTCGTATCGCGGTTGGTTGGTAGCGTGATACAATTTTATGATACGATATCCGCTCTATGTACACATGGAAAGAAGTTTTACTAAGTCTGCCTGTACACTATTATTTATTTTTCTTAATTTATCCCATTTTTAGGACGTAGTGGAATCCTAGTGTTAAGGTACTCAGTTCTTTATTTTTGCTTTTAGGCTATTGTGTGTTGTCTTTTTGCAGAGCGATGAAAATGTAAATAATTTTTACTTACTTTTTTCTAACTTCACGCTTTATCCCGCACATGGCATTGTAGGTAGAGGGACCTGCAAGAACCATACGAACCTAGTGTTAAGACACTTCGTTGCTTAATCCCTGCTTTTTCCGTCCTTTTCACTTCTTCTTTCGTCTTTTTTCTTCTAGTTCTTCTAATCACCCATAAATATCGTGTTCAGCGTTAGATGTTGTGCTCCTATACGCTATGTTATGATAGCCTCTAAGTACCAAGCAGCAGTTAAAGCAAAAGTAATAATAAATGTCTCTAATACCAATTCCTCTGGAGCTGCTGAAATTGAAAAAAAAATCTTTATTCATACACGTTTACATATACACACATACTATATTTAAACACATTATAATAATAACTTATATAGAAAGTATAACTATTGTTTAAACACTTATCATCACTTATAGAATACTCCTAAATCAGCAGCTGATGAAGAAACAGGAATATCAAAGTTTTATCTTCATCAATCTCAAATGTAACGTAAAAATTACATTTGAATGAAGCCACCTAAATATCTAAGAAAGTTATATACCAAAGTGTATATACACCTTATTATTCAGCATATTGAGCTTATCAGGCAGCTTTTAAGCTCAAAAATGGCGTTATACTCTAGGCTATTGATGTATTCATCGAAAAAATCATTAAGTTATTAAATATTTCAGAGGAAAGCTTCGCTTTCGAAATATATAATTAGTGGAATTAATTAAAAGTTACTTATCATACTGATTATGGAACATTTTATTCAATATTAAGGTCAAAATCGTACATTATATAAACTTTTAAATTTATTCTTTTACATTTTTGATATAATTGTATAATATATTTTTATTATGTTGTGCAAGTAAATTTATTATAATAATATGTATATATTTGTGGTTTAATGGGTATATCCCCTAAAAGAAATATTTTATTTTTATTTTTTTTAGCTTCACGCTTTATCCCGCACATGGCAGGGTAGGCAGAGGGAACTGCAGGAACTATACGAACCTAGTGTTAAGACACTCCGTTACTAATCCCTGCTTACTCGACTACTGTTTTCGAGGCATTGCGTGTTGAGTGGTGGAACTCAACGCCGCGCTTTGCCTTAGTTGCCAGAGCGAAGAAAATGGAAATAGACAAATCCATCTTCTCCGACTGGGGATCGAACCCAGAAACCGTCGCGTTACAGGCAGACGTTGCGCCTCTGCGCCACGAGGGTTAATATTTTATCTATATATAAATATTGTATCTGCTTACGAAGTTAGCTGGCTTAGTTACATGATCCTTACAATTAACTTACATCTCGAGTGTAATTTGAATAACCATAACATTAAATCAATAACGTGTCACATTAATATCAAATAAATAAATAAGTTGCATTCAAAGTACTCGGATCTCATCTTTATGCAAGCTTATCTTTATTTATTTTACCATACAACCGTCAACGTTCAGATATTGCAATAAATTTCGTATGGACTGTTTTTGTATAAAACGCATTAATTTTAAATGCGAAATGAACGCTTAATTTTTAAAGCGCTTCAATGTTCCCGTTTGTTAAAATTGCTCTTCTGAAACGATACAATGTGTTTTTTACGAGTATTTTAGTTAAAAAATCTATATGAATTTAAATATTTTTTGAAAATTTTTACAAAGTCACCAAGTTAAATGTTTATGAGTAACTTTTTATATGAACATAAATGGCAATAATAAATAGAGTATAAACTATCTACAATTAAAGCGAACATGGCGCAGTGAAAAAAAAGTCTTAGCGATTGTTATGGATTCGATTCCTTGAGTACTTTCTTTTTCACCGCTCTTGTAAATCAAGGGACGCTTAATCCCGCCTCTCGCCGTGTGATTTTCAATTTACTAGCTAAACCTTTTTGCTTAGTCTAATAGATACAGGATAACGCTCAAAGTGAATATTGTTTTAAAGCATTTCTTTTAAATGAAAATATTTATTAACAGAAAAAATAAGCAAAAAGCATTTATCTAGGCCTGCTTCATATACAGATCCTGCCATTTCTTAAGACAGCCATTGACATCAAAGAAAGAAAGGAAAAATAACGGAATATTAACAAAATTATTTTCCTAAATTCATTATTTTTCATATTTTACTTAATTATGTGTTTACATGAACATTGATCAATCTGTCAATTAACATAAAATTAAATTTGTACTCATTAAAAATATACATAATATATAATATCCAATATACTATTTTATAAGGTTTACATATTTCATACATGTGACCTACTTTACTCAAATATTGATATAATAATTTTAGTAGCTTGTGTGTTGTGTGGCTACAAGAGACACGAACGTCTATAAATAGGTAGGTATATTTACACACCTATATTTATTATCATTTTGCCATCCAGTTGTGAACACGTCAATATTCTGATATTTACTTACTAGGGTCGTAGCACACATATCTCGGAAACTGATCGTTAACGTATAAGCTCGAGACGTTCACTATGTTTTGTATGTACCTAACCTATTGCGACGCAAAATAATCGAAATCCTAACGTAAACGGCTCGTCGCTTTACCAGTTGGCCAACGGCTATGTGGTGCGTTGTGAATTTTATACTTTTCATTTCTTCGTTATGGGCACATAAAGCAATACGATGAGCTCCCTCGCTTAACAAGCAATGTCTCGAATCCGGATGAATAGTGGATAACGTAGTATTTTATTCAATTCAATTCAAGACGTGAATGTTGAATAGCGGAATTTAACGCTACATGCTGTGCTGCAAACATGGACAAAATCATATTGCTCTACGGCGGTCTCGTTGTTAATGTTTATTTTAAAATATATTCTTATATTCATGCGTACATCTTTAGATGGTGTGACAAATAAAAGATCAATTCTTGACAATCACTCTGTTTCGATATAACTATATTACGACAATATAGATATACTTATAAACCTTTCACTTAAATTAGTCTATATATTAATAAAAACCACATTAAAATTCGTTGCATAATTTGAAGACAGATATGCCTGCTACTTAATAATTCTAATCTACTAAATTTACAAAGATAAAGTGCCATGAGCAGGTAAGTTTAAAATAAGACATTCATGGATATCATTTGAAACGAATCGTCAATAAAGGGGTTTACGATCCCTTAGAGCCTACTCCGGAATGAAAACTCACACTCTTATCACTTCGTGTGAATTATATAACGTCCCTTTTTAGTGTTTGTAATGGCATACGCAATTGTTCTTACGGGAACAATAATGTTTAGGACGAGGAAAATATGTATTGATGTAAAACGTGTTATTTCCCTATGTTATAAGTTAAATATAAAATAATTAAACTGTGCCTGTGCCATGTCGTTGAAGGCAAGATAATTTAAAATATTATGACTATTCCTCTAATTATAGGGAACCGATCTCACATTATCACGATTGAAGGAGTGTTGCGCCACATCTCTTAAGTAATGGCTAAAAAATATAAATTCAAAGTCAGTTTTCTTTCAAGTACAATATTACTACGTATTAAGATACTTAACAACTAATCTTATATGTGACAAGGGAGATAGAAGGAAGCTGTCCCTGCATTACTTTTTTGACTCGACTAACGAGATCTAAGAGTCACTATTGCAATAATTTGCTTAAACAAGAGGAAAACGTGCGACTCTATCACAACATCAAACACTGTTAAACAAACACAATATTTCTTGGGCGACCCTTGTAAATAATAATATAGAGGTATTCAGTAAATTATTCACTTTGCTATTTGTAAATTATAGCATAAATAGATATTATTCTTAATATATTTTTAAATATAATGAAATTAATAACACTTGAATTACCTTCAAATGGTACTTATACTTAAATGGTAATTATAATGGTACTTACCATATACCTTTCAGAGTATTCATTGTTACTTTTTTATTATAAGACCTTCACGAAGCTTTATACGAAAACAACTTAATACCAAAGAAATAATGGTAAGTAGAATGTATACACTCAGCTTTGTTTATGACTAAATTAATAATCGATATCCTACTCTGTTATATAACAATTAAGAGAGATAGTGTCAAGACCTAAACTAAATTTCGTGTTAAGAAAAGCCTTGATATTTTTTTACAGTTATCGTCTCATTCATGCCTTTATTTTACATTATTAATACTAAAATCCTAATTTTTTTTATCAAAACTTACCCGTTTTAATAACATATTATCCCGCTCACAGTTTCCCTCTATATTTATACCATTTTTATTTCATATTATATTCAAAGGTAACAACGCGCTGGCCGCGTACAGCACTTATAGCCTAAAAATGACTTCTTTTGTCGTCAACAACAAAGCATGATTTATCATCTTACAACGCCGGCCGCGACCTCAAATTCATATTAAAATAGGCCGATACTGTCATAGAATAAAGTACAGATGCGATATAAATTTCGTTTAACAATTTTATTTTTATATTTTATGGGTTAAAAAATAATGAAGGAGAAGACTGAAATTATCTTCGATCTAGTTTTTTGGATTAGGCAAAGCTACATCGAATCAATCGTTTAACAAAAGCGAATATTTTCTTAAATATATATTGAAAGGCGGAAAGTGGAGAGTGTCTTAGCTCTAAATTCTCATGTTTCCTACAATTCCCTCTGCCTACCCCGCTGTGCGGGATAAAGCGTGAAGCATGAAATGTTAAATAGGAACTACATGCTATTGGTGACATTTTATCTGTTTGTACTAATATAATAAAGCTGTGGAAACGTTTTGTTGAACGCACTGATCCCATTATTACTTCAAGAAGAATTATTATATTTGTACTTCATAGTCCATTTTAAGGCTTAAATCTATATTACATAATGTTAATTATTTCGATGTAACTTATTGTACTGAGGCCTTACTTGTGTTTTTCACGAAGGATGTGATAACTCACAGTAATTTCCTACAAAAAAAAAAAAATAATTACGATTTACGAAATATAAAGAAGCTAAGTGAAACAAATTATTTAACGTAACTGATCGGTTATAATAAATAATAACCTTACAATTAGAATTAAAAAATATTTGTGTTCAATATCGTATTTCCTGTCCTTTTTTCAAATTATATATTCTAAATATATAGAATAATGACTAAATAAGGTTGGAGGAAGCTAGCAACATAGTATTAAAGAGCGATGTTACAGAAATAATTAAAAAAATAGTCAAAAAAAAAATCCATTTGTTAAATAGTGCTATTACTATTTTTATTTTAATCTATGCTACACAATGTATAGACACTTCAGGTTGAATGAAAAGTACAAAATTTACGGTCATGCTTGTTTAATACAGGAACAAGAACAAAAGAACTTTAACCGGTTCTGTAGAAGTCAGTCAAGGTTACAAAATCTTTTTACATAATAATGAAATATTTTTTAACCCGAAACAATACGATATACGATACTTTTAGGACACCAAATTGTTTTTTTTAAGTCACTAAGCAAGAATATCCTTACAGGACGATCAAATGGAATTGATTTAGAATTATGTGTATATACCTAAAACATTCTGAGTTTTAGAGCTAACCCAATAAACGATTAACGAATAACAAAATACAATGTATATAACAACTTAATTAATTAAGTTTTTAATAAATTTATGTAAGTTTAGGTTCTTTACATTATTGATTATAGAGTTTGAATACCTCTAAAGATGGTAAAAAATCCACTTATTTACGTTTTCGATTCTATTTTTAATTTCACACTGGATATAAGAGTGGAGATATGTTTTTAATTGTTATATATAAAATAATATTAAGTAGTGCAGACAGGCAGCGTCAGTCTGTAAACGCAACTGCTTGTGGGTTTGATTCCCGTGAGGAAAAAACACAATACCTTGAACGGAGTGTCTAAATTAAGTTCCCACAGTTCCTGACGTTTATCTGCCTACCCTCCTTTGAGCAGGATATGACACGAAGCTAAAAATATATATTTAAAAGCATAACAAACACATTTGTAATTTACTTTGTCTACAATACATTGGAGAATTAAGCTGTTCATTAACCGCTTACTTTTTTAAACTTCGACGTCCATCTCCTACGCCATAACGGTTCAATGCCTAAATAACTTATCTATATTTATTATTTTTGTACAACTTTCATTGGAAAACTTTATTAAAATATTGACCTATATTGAATGTTTAAATCAATTCTGTAACTAACAGTCAAAATTATGTTATGTTAAATTATTCGGTACGCGTCCCAGCAATCATTATGCGAATAGCTCTATTCAAGCGTTCAGATTATCATTGCTAAGTCGTTTACTTCAGGCTTGTATACAATTTAGATAACTATATCGTGCATAATGATAAGAATATAGAAGAAAAATAATTATTTAATGAGACATATTTTAGGAAATATTGGTTTTGTATTTCTTTTTGGGTGACTTTCTACTAAAATGACATCGTAGAACAAAATCATACTTTGAATGTTACAATTGTAGACACAAAGGATTTATCTATATTTATATTCGAGCTCTGATAAATTGTAGCGTTCATTTCCGTTATTAAACATAGCGACTTGAATTTGGTGGAAAAACGAAAAACACTTTATACTATAGCTTTGTTCTCTCATATATACTTATACTCCTATATGTCGAAAACATTAAAACGTACACAAATATGTATATTCAAAAAGCTCATGGTACGAGTGTAAACGCAACGTTTATTTATTTGATTATAACTCAGAAAAATTATTTATTAAAATTACAGATAAATTTGTTACAAAAATAATTATTTTTTTAATAACCGACATGTTGATACCATTTTGACATTGACACGTACGTAATGAGTATACGTAATTTCTCGAAAACACGATAAAATGTAAGGAATGGAGTGTTTTAACACCAGAATTCCTTGACTTTTCTTGTACTGCTAGAAATTATTGTGAAGTTTTTTTATAGAAAAAAAGGAAGTGTGCAGTAAGATTTGTTGTATGTTCGGTAAAAAATATATATAATAAGCAAAAAGTGAATTATAAGTTGCTTTAGGATGGCTTTGTATACTTTCGTAACAGATGATTTATAAACTACAAGCGATAAGTAACATTAATGTTATATTTTTTCAAACATTGACACAATAGATACTATTTCAAAAGTGAATATATATATATATATATATATATATATATATATATATATATATATATATATATATATATATATATATATATATATATATATATATATATATATATATATATATATATATATATATATATATATATATATATATATATATATATATATATATATATATATATATATATATATATATATATATATATATATATATATATATATATATATATATATATATATATATATACATACAGATTGATTAATATTAAACAACATGAATGATAAAAAGGGAAACATTGTATATTTTGAAAAAAATACATGTGATAAATAGTAACATTTTAGGAAGACCTATGTTCATTTCACTTTTGCCAATTATTACTTGTTACTATATATATGGGAGACACTTCCAGGATGATAACAAATCATCATGCTCCCTCAATTCTTACGACCAATTTAATACAGAATGCATCTTTGACTGCGGATACAGAAGTTTTCTCACTTCATTAGAGAAAGGAAACATTTTTATTAATATATAAAAATTATTCTCGCTCCAATCAAATTCGCGTTGAATATCTTCAGAAATCATGATGTGCTGTTATCTTAAATATTTATGACAAGTAATAAAATGATAGCCGGTTACCGGTGCTCATACGCTTTGTTTTATTATTTTAAAACTTTTCGTCGATGTTAAAGCTAGATCTTTTTAAAAAAAGTAGAATTTTTGAGCCAAAAGTTAAGAAAACTAAATTCCAATTGGCATAACGTGTTTAATCAATCATCAATTCAACTATTCAAGTTAATATCGGGTATATATTTCAACAATCTGCCTATTCCGGTTCTAAAAAAACAATAAGCCTCGTTTTCCTAGATGTTAGCAATTACAACGTTTCCCCAAATAATATATAATGATAACACAAAAAACTCCATATTACTAAAGAAAGTTGTTAAAAATTTTACTGAATGTCAACAACACCATAACTCTTGTCGTTACATAAGTATTTACTTAGACAAATGCTCATTCATTAATTTCTTAGCTAACGACTACTTTAAGATGACTAATGACTCTGACAGCAACACAATATTTGTTAGTGTATGTCAAGTAAATTACAAAGTGCACTTAGGACGGGTATGTTCAAGATTTTCTGACAGAAGTTGTTTAATTTTACATCATGGGTCCTTTTTGTTATAGAAGAATTAGAAAAAAATCCTTTTTTTGTTACTTGACAATATCTAAGATAATAAACTAACTATAAATAAACTAAAACGAATTCTTTCACATCATATTTGATATCTTTAAATTATATTGATGTTGTAAGAAATAACTGATTTAACCAGATTATTTCTGAAAATTAAAACATAATGTTGTCTAGTACAAATAGTACACTTGTACTAGTTGAGGATAAATCACTCCAAAATCTCCAAAACTATAAAAATAAGAGCATATTACAATGTATAAAATTAAATAAAATAACCCACGTAAAAAATGAAATGTTACTCTGAAAGTAGCAAGACATGTAATTTTAGCGTGTAGTTCGTTTCAAAAAGCCTCAAGAGATTCTAAGCTTTCTAATGAATCTATTCTAATGTATCGTGCAGATAAATATGTTACATTTGAGCCTTGTCCCTGTCGTGTCCATAATACCAACTGACTAATAAACTTTTTTTCAAATGACATAAAATTTAAATATCCCAAAACACTTGCATATTGCTGCTTAAGCTATTATACGAGCAAATCAACTTGTAATTTTTTATGTCATAGACATTCATTCTTCAAGCAATATATACCAATAACCCTTTATACAAAATAAATCATTTTAGTTTTTCAGATTAAAAACCAAATTAATCATTTGGAAATGGTTAAATAAAACGTTAATATAATTGGACGTAACGCTTGTTATTTGCACCATCTGTTCAAATACAAAACTCTGCACATTAATCTCAGTTCAACTCAGATTTTGCAAAGTTAGGGGCAAATTTCAACGGAAAATCGGAAACAATTTGCAAATAACAACAAACCTCATAATTTTACCACCTTTGCCTATTGTTCTTCTCCGTTGTACGGTAGTGTATTTAAAGCGCTTATAGAACGTTGTGTTTATGCTCTAAGATTGACTTGTAAATTTGGCTATTTGTGGTCCTTATTTGTTTAGAATATATATTGCGACGTCCAAAAAGGTCAACAGCAGGGCCGGGATCAATTAATGGAGGTTATCAGTCTTTAATTTGTTTGGGTAATTTAATAGTCAGGGTAGGAGTCTTACTTGAGAATATATATTATATATACAGTTTTTCGTATGGCATATAATATATTCCTAGAATATGTTATATTCATATCAATGTTCCAAGGAATCGTCGTTTTAGAAAGTGGGTATACTACGAAGAAATCCAAAAATATAATTTCATAAAAATTAAATACTTTCCATATGAAATAACAAAAATTTGATATATTTTAAAACGAGATTTGTTATAATAACAATTGAATAACGAAACTATGTATTATCGTTTAAATAAGAATAATTATAAAACTTTATCTAAAAGCAACGTAAGCAGTAACGAGGTTATTTAGCTAGAATTTAACTTGCCAACTTTCAAACATGAGATAAAAAAGTACAACAATAGCCTGCCAATACGACTTTAACAATACATTAATGAGTTTGTCTTCAGGCTGAGTGAAGAATTTAAATGTCGACAATTACAATTAGAACAGTATCCTCACTTTTAAAAATGATTTAATAAGATGGAACAAGCAACTATGTATATGAGATGTCTCCGCGAGATAAAAAAAGAAAATTTTGCAGATACGATTGTATAAAAACAGGTCGCTACAATGCTGTAACAAAATTTAAAAAAAAGTAGTTAAATCTAGTCACAATTAATGTATGTAGGTAGCAATTTTAGCAGCGGAGTAGGTATAGAACTTCAATGTAGTCCTTTGTTTTCCGACTAAATTTGATACATATCATGGATGGCAGCGGAACTAAACACTTTTTTTTGTAGCTTCACGCTTTATCCCGCACATGGCAAGATAGGCAGAGGGAACTGCAGGAACCATACGAACCTAGTCTTAAGACACTTTGTCAAGTTGCTTAGTCTCTGCTTTCTCCGTCCCCGCTTCTCAACATGCAGTGCCTCGAACAAGACGGATTTTCACTTGAGCAAGAATAGAACTCATAATCATCGTGTCTACAATAGAAACTGTCTTAGACGGTAATATGTCAAGTCAAAAAATTAATATTATTTATTTAATTTAATATCAAGTATTTTGTCATTACTATTCAACAAAATATTTTTTACATTCCCCATGACATCCTCTAAGTTTATCGGAAAATTTTATCCAATTAACACAATCGCGTGCCAAATATCTGTGTGTCACAAGTTCGTGTAAGCTATCTAAATTAGCATAATTAAATCAATATTTATATATTTATATTATAGATACATGCGAACACTAGCTTTTACCTGTGAATTAGTCCCCATAGTCAAATGGACATATCTATGACTTTTAAATAACACGCAGTAAATGTCAGCGATAACATGGATCATCAACATGAACAATCTGTTGTATCAAAATGATTTTATCCATCAGCCCCTTGAGGTCCTCTGCCGAATATAATCGTAATCTTCGTCATCTTCGTCACTCCGACTGGTTGTGCGTCAGCCTTTAAATCTTGGAACTTCTTACTGTCTTCTTTAGAACGTCCTTTCTCCTTTTATGCTACGCATGATTATGTCAAGCTTTTTTGAAAGGTCACTAGGAGAGGCTTTTTTCCAGCCCGGAAACTTCCGTAGTACCTTTCAACTGGCTTAGATAAAACTACAGCAACATACTCCGTCTTTAATCTTATCAACTGGCTTTGCCCAATCATCAGATTTCTTGTGTATAACTTAGAGATTTCGTTTATTTCCTGAGGTAAGAGCGTTCAACCAAACTAATTCTTTAGCTTTATTATTCTAAAATAAATTAATATTATATAATTTGTAGCTTAGTAGACCTTGTTCATAGTGAATACTGAATTCTGTATCTATGAAATTATAAAATTTTGTGTACATGTATTGCACATTAAACATATATAAGGATAAATATTGCATTAACCTTTAACTTTATCAATTTGATCGACTGTTCGATTATCTATACAATTTTCATTTCATATTTACAGTGTGAGAATTTTGTTAAGTTAGCGAGCAGAACGTGCTCCCTGCTCCTACGAGAGGCTCTCGGGCTATTCCACAAAGAAATCATTTGAGTACCATGCCAATCCTTGACTCCTTGACAGAAATAATTTATATATAATTTTACTGTGATTTTCTTTAAATATCTTAAAGTGAAAAATCCTAATTTTCTTGAAGTAAATTCAAAATACAATTACGTGTATATTAATATAATTTTATTGTTTATTAGAATTTCACAATTGATGGACAATAATGGCAAAATATAATATTTGTTGGTGTTGGTGGTTGGTTGGCGTTATACACCAGGACAATACAGGTACAGGACAACAAATATAAAAAAGAACTCTGGTAAGCCATAAATTAATATAAGGAAATATTTAAAGAAAGATTGTTACTCACATGTGCCACGCTTAAACGGCCACGTTACTTATTCTTCTACCTAATAGCTGCTGGTCAGTTTCTGAATATATAGAAATATCATCATTTAAATTTTATAATATATACATACATACATAATTTATTATCTTAAAGCTAAAAGTGAGTAAATTTTATTGTCATCTATTCATTTTCCAAAAACATCAGCATAAAGTAAGTACATTTACGGTAACAAATGCGGGTCACAGCCCCTCGATGTAACGATCATATTCGCTGACGACATATTGAAGGACTTGGGACTGAACCCGTCAATTTTTCTCAATCGCAAAATTTATTTCTCGACCGGAATTTCTCCTATGAAACTTTAGTAAAGTAGCTTATCAGTTTATTAACTTCGCAAATAGTTTGTTGGTTTGAAATACGAAGTTTTACGCTTTTTAGTTGAATATGTTTTCTTACATATTTCTTGTAGTATTTATTTATAAGATTTTTCTATTTATAGTTTTCTTAGTATTATATTTCTATATTTTGAAATATCTCATGTTTCTTTCAGTTTTGTTTTATTCTGTCATACTACTAACCATACATTTAATTATTTTATAGATTCGTCGTGTACATACATAAAATAGTCGTATTAAATTTTACTGCTATAGTAAAGAATAACATTTTTTTATAAAGTTCACATTATATTTACTTATACTAGGGAAAGCCTAGTGCAGATAAAGCGTAGTGTTTAGATACTCCTTTCTCCATATAACGCCGAAATTAAAAATTTGCATTGCATTGAATGGCAAAACTCAACACACTCACATTGTCTTCTTAGTGCGGAGAAATTATTATAAATTAAACCCTAAATCATTCTTTATTTTTTTAACACAATATATACATGTAAATGAAAAGAATATTTTAACAAAATATTAAAATTCTAGAAATAAATAATATTTAGTCATAAAATAACTAGAAACGAAAGAGAAATCTGGCGATAAAATTTACGATCTCAGAATGTTACGCCTGAAGCAAATAAAAATTTTGTAAGACCGCGTACCTATAAATAATGAAAGGAATTCCCTACGTTCTTGTAGTAGCAACGTGAAATTTCTTTGGTAATTTTATTTCACTACAAGAAACATTTATGTTTGAGGTAGAAAGTTTTTTTATAAATTACTTTAACCTCAATAAATTATTATTGATCTAAGAAATAATTTATATTTCTAATAACATGTCGATGAACTTATAAACTTCTAAGTTCTAACATAAAATTGTCTAATAAATATTTGGTTTCCTTATTTTTCTTTACTGTGGTTTATTTTTTAAATACATTATAATTATTAATGCGATTATTAATGCAATAACTATAAAGGGTAAGAGCAAACAAAATCAAATTTTAATAAAGTGTTATTATTCACATATGGCAGGGCTGGCAGGCAATGGGTAACTAATTTTAAGACATTCCGTTTCCCGCTTTCCGCCTTTTTCGAGATATTGCGTGTTGAGTGACAGAATTCAACGCCGCGCTTAGTTTCATTTGCATTATTTTCGCTTAAGATATTAGATGCATCCAAATATGAAAGTTGATAGTAATAATTAAAAAAGTGTATATTTGTCACTACGCCGATTAACAGTTCACTAATTCGTGTGATAGTTGAGTAAGTACCTAACACAGTGAAACAGAATTGCATTGATGATTACATTATGTGAGCTTATTGGTATTTATATCTGGTTTTGTTGTTGCTATTGTTCTACAACAATAAAAATTTTAAATCCGATTTCTAAGTCCCATATAATTTATATATAATAAGTAAAGAACGTTAAGTTTTTTCAAATTTATTAAAGACTATTTTCTGTTGTTAACTAATACAAAAATATAGGTCAAGTGTGAGTTGGATTAGCCCATCGATGGTTCTGTATCAATTTAATGATTCACTAGGAAGTGTAGTTATAAAATTTGACTAAATTAACCTTGTGAATGTAAGCACTAATTTTATACGTACGAGGACCGTCGTGGCGCAGATGCGCAACGTCTGCCTGTAACGCGACGGTTTCTGGGTTCGATCCCCAGTCGGAGAAGATGGATTTTTCTATTTCCATTTTCTTCGCTCTGGCAAACTAGGCAAAGCGCGACGTTGAGTTCCGCGGGGACGGATAAAAGCAGGGACAGTTCCCTCTACCTACCCTGCCAATGTGCGGCCTGCCAAAAAAAAATAAAAAAAAAATAAATAAAAAAAAAGTAATCGGTAACATATTTAATGTATTTTAAATATAAAAAAAAATCATAATAAAATGTACCTACAATTTTAATGTATTTTATAATAGACTTACAAATTCCTAATTTTTTGATACTTTCTTAGTTTATGCTTCAAGAAAGCACTAACTGGAAGTATTTTATTGTGTTATGAATTTTGGGTACGCAGAGATTTTGTAAATTATATTTAGATTATGTCGACTAAAAGTTTGATTTTGTATGTAATAAGGGATCAATGATCTAGATATTTAAAAGTAATTTCAGCTTCACTTCTATGAAACTTTAAAAAAAGTCATAATAGACAGGAATATGAACGATAACGAAAGGATTTTAGAAAGATCTAGTATTATACTTAATATTTTTTTGAATCATATATTTGAAGGTTATCCTTCACCCAACTAACAAATGAATTTTTATAAAAATAATCTCACTGCGTTGTAACCGAAAATATATATCTTTCCGAAAAATATGACAAAAATGGCCTAAACTCTTGTCATTATATATAAAAAGTCGTCTAAGTTGTGCCATCAATTATAGATGCCCTGACTTTGTCGAACTTCATCCATTACGAGCAGTGCTTCAGACCTTGCGATCATTATACCACAACCAATATAATTAGATACCTCCCACTTTCGGTTGAACAAACTTTGTATGAGAAACTCGAAATTTCTGGAGACCAATTAAGCCTGGAGGCAGCCGACTATAAAATCTATTAAACATTTGTTTTTTATGACTTTTTCTTGAAATATCAAAGAGATAATAGGTATTAAATGAAAAAAGTCCTTTGCTTTGTATTGCAGTTCTATTTTCACTGGCTTTTTATTTATTCGACCAACTTGTAAAGAATATTATTAAAAGATTGTCTTCTTTATTCATTTGATGCAAAAATAATTTTAATTTCCAAGCTATCGTGGCGTAGTTCAGTTCAGTTAGTAGTAATTTATATTAAAAATGTTATCTAAATATACCTAATATTTAAATAAAATTGTTTTACATAATATAATTTGAACAAGATTTTTTTGAAATATTTGATTATCATAAAAACCATAATTTCATAAATGAAGCTTATTATATAAAAAAATCCCTAAGCATAATTTGTGAACATTTGCATCTAAGAAAGCCATATAATTAATTATTTGTAACCACCGGAAACCAAATTCATCGTTTATTTTTGTCGGTCAAATAAAAATTACGAGCGTTGAGAATTTTTTCCGCAAAAATATTTTACATCGTTTAAAATAGCAATCGTTAAAAGTACACCAATTATGTTGAAAATAACATTATGTAAATTTGATACAAAATTATTTTATTCTTAAAATACCAATCGAGTGCGAGGTTTTTAGACAGTAAAGATGTTAATGTTGACAAAATTTACCTTAATTTTTTGTAATGATTTTCCTCTTGTAATTTTTAGTATTTTTCCTTTGTTTATTTTACTACTTCTAGATATTTTAATTTAATTTACTACGTCTTTTCTTCTTTTTTTTTTTTCGAGATGGTACCTTCTCGCATACCCATTCCTAAGAAAAAGTCATATTGAACACAGAACAACTATATATTTACTGATTTTATATTATAGATATAATTTTATATAATGAAAGTAATATTGGGATTTTTTGCATCAAAAGGAAAAAACCCTACCCTTATAGTATTATTTTATAGATTTTTTCAAAATTACGTGGAAATATAGGGAAAATTAAACTCAAATATTTAGGTTAGTTAAAGTCAAAAAACTTCTAAGTCAACGTAATATCGTTTAGATTTAATTTTTAACATGTTTTAACACGTGACTCGACTCAGATTTATTTCTTATCAGGTCTATTAAAAAGCTCGTCAAAATTGTTATATGGCTTAATAACATAAAACTACAAAAAATCATTACTTTATAAAAACATTTACTCCCTTCAGTAACAAAACCTGAAGAATCTGCGAATATTTCAAATTGAATTAAGAACTCAATTTCTATGGAATCACTCGAATGTAATTACACTTTGGGCTCGGTATAATTTGATTAACAGTGTCGGAAATAAGAGGTGTTGGCTTAAAGACTTATAATCGTTTTATCGTTGTCCTTTCGAATGGCCTCCAATTTTGAGAAAAGGATTACTGATACGTATTTTGAGCTGTTTTTGCGTAATAAATGCTATTTTGTAATTTATTTTGTTAAACTTGAATGAAATATAATATTTAAGATTTTATAGAAATTTGTTTTGATTGGTTCATGTTATTTATAGTACGACCGTCGTGGCTTAACGTTACAATATTTGTCTGTAAACGCGACGGCTAGGGGTTCGATACCCGCTAATGGAAAAAAAATATAGTATGTATAATAGTAAATGAAATCAAAAGGATATATATTAAAATCATATATTCAAGGGTTTTTTTTTAATTTTCGATAATTATAGCGATGGGCGATAAAAGCAGGTTTCTTCTGTCAACTCCACTATTGAAACAGAATAATGACCTTTCATGGGTTAATATTTAAAATATATTTAATCCAACATTTATATACGTATTAACAAAGTATTATAATAAAATATACAGTATTAAAACACTATACTTTTATTGAACATAATAAAAAACAATAAGACTTATACATATATGTTAGGGTTTTATTATGTTATATATATATATATATATATATATATATATATATATATATATATATATATATATATATATATATATATATATATATATATATATATATATATATATATATATATATATATATATATATATATATATATATATATATATATATATATATATATATATATATATATATATATATATATATATATATATATATATATATATATATATATATATATATATATATATATATATATATATATATATATATATATATATATATATATATATTTTATAGCTTCACACTTTATCCTGCATATTGCAGGGTAGGCAAAGAGAACTGCAGGGGCCCTATGAACCTAGTGTTAAGACGCTTCGTTGCTTAGACCCTGCTTTCTCCGTCCCCGCTTTTCGCCTTTTTTCGAGGCATTGCGTGTTGAGTGGCGGAACTCAACGCCGGGCTTTACCTAGTTTCCAGAGCGAAGAAAATGGAATTAGAAAAATTCATCTTCTCCAAGTGGGGATCGAACTCTCAAACTGTCGCGTTTACAGGCAGACGCTTACGCCTCTGCGCCACGACGGTCCTCATATATAAAAATGGAGTTACATAATTAAACTTGCTATGCAACGTGCATGATGTTCAGATTTTAAATATAAATCTGATTAGTGTCCAATATCACTTATGCTCATACTCACAATGCGGCGTTGAGTTCCATGACTCAATATTTTGAAATAAGATAAAAACTTTAAATTTTTACTTTATCTCGACACTAGCTTTCTATAGCACAATAAAACATTAAATTGAAATAAGAATGATATAACAAAACGCTGACATATAAAAATGTTATTTCCCAACAAAATTTAACCTCATATTTCAAAAAGGGAACTTAAATAAAACGTATTGTACATTTTGCTTTGAATGCGGTGAAATAAAAAGATTTCACTTTAATAGAATTCTTCAGACGTCTCACATCTTTATTCCGAAGGGAGACTGGCATTTACCACCTGTCGGGTAAAACGATAGCTACAAGCGAATACAACAAGTACATTTATCTGCAGTATCAAAAATATATTACCACCAAGATACAAAGGTTGTATAATAAATGATTTAAGTGATAAAATTATATTTGAATTTTCTATTGAATTGCTTTATTTTTAAAGAAGCTATTTTTTATTTATATCTTTCTAAAGACTTAAATATTACTCATATTCTAGCGATTCACACGTTGTTTCGTGCTCTTAAAAAAACTGAACTACGTTGACGTAACTGAATCATACTATATGTAATTTTTTTTCAATCATTTTATATGTAATATGCTTATTTCTCCGCCCCAGAATGAACAAAATGCGTCGTTTTCTTTTATTATTGTCATAGTCATTACTTAACATCAACTGTCCAATCGAAATGGAAAATAAAGTATAGATTATCTTAACAGTTGCTAAATAAACTATGTTATAATGTATTATTATATAGTAGTTAGTACTTAACTTGCATGTTGTTGCGTGTTGAGTGGCGGAACTCAACGCCGCGCTATGTCTAATTGCCAGAGCGAAGAAAATAGAAATAGAAAAATCCATCTCCTACGAGTGGGAATCGAACCCAGAAATCGTTGCGTTACAGGCAGAAGTTGCGCGTCTGCGCCACGACGGTCCTCAACTTCTCCTATATACCTACAGTATCTGGCAGGTATATAGAAGAAATTTATTGTTAAGACATTTTGTCCTAGTTGTGCGGAAAATAAACAAAAAGCTTAAAAAACAATCCATACTTTTGATTCTAAAAAAAAACAATTTCATTTGACCCGCTAAATAAACCTCGCCGATGTTCAAGTATATCCATCAAACGTTTAAGATCCTTGACAGATACGGGTAAGTCACGCAGCTCGCTAAGAAATTGAGTCATCCTGTAAACTAAATCAAGCTAAGCGCAAGCGGTTTTGGCCCACTTAGACCTACCATTAATTTGCTGCCGAATTCAATTACAAAAGATCACTGGCGATTCCCCTCGTTTAAACAGAGCAATAAATCAGATTCTTACGACCGCCGTTTCTACATTTTGTTGATAGCATCTAGAATGAGCTGTTAAATGGCGGATAAGTATTGTTTATTTATGTTTACTTTGTTTGTAATTCGTTAAAATGTATTTTGTAAAAGCGCAACGTTGGGTATATTGGCACAACGCTGCGCAGCGATAAGGATAAAATTCAAAGTTCAGCGAAATATTAAGGAGAGTATTATAAACACAACACGAATTCTTTTTTCAGTTTATTATGTTTGAAAGTTATGAAAAATATAAAGAAAATATGTTATATTTTGATACTATTTTAAACTTAATTTCAATGTTGAATTCTTTTACATTCAGTGTCTGATTTTAAGCGAACTTTTCGCTTTTGTAAAAATGAAAATAATAATATAAACACTTAAAATGAAAATAATAAAATAAAATAATACCATGATTAAATAAATTATTTAAATATGTATACTATAATCAAAAGCCACGTCGTACATAGTTATATCATATGTATTAATCATACCCTGATTGTATATGAAGTGGCACTGAGTATGAGAAATATGTTAAGTGCGGACAGAAAATACGGAAATAAAAATATTTCACATTTATTTATTAAATATTTTATACTCACATACGACATGACGCTACCATAATTTCAGAGGTCAGTTCTTTAGAGAAGAGCCAGCAAGAAACTCTACATTACAATTTTCATTGAATATATTGGTAGTAGTATGCTGCATAAAATTTAAACGACATTAAGTCCATACATTTTCTTACAATAATATATTTTAAAAAGCTGCCGCGAACGGCGTTTACTTAACGAACTAACGATTTGGTGTTCTTATATTGTTTTGTCGTACCTCTTGGCCACTTTAATTATAAATTTCTCCTCATTAAGTATGTGTTTTTGTTTCCTTAATCGTCATTCTTTTTTTATTCTTTTAATCTCGTTTTAATTACGAGTATGACTTCCACCGTAGAGGTGGTGTAGCAAGAGAAAACACAGTAGGTTTATGGTTCCAATGTTTTCGTTCTAGAAATTTCGACCTGCAGAACTAGCATAATAATGAACAATTAAAGGCTATTATGGGAGCATGGCCACATCATATCAACAATTTTATACCACTTAAGCAATTTGCGAAGTAATAAGCCTGAATAATATGTATAATATAAAGGTAAACCGACACAGTAATAACGGGTTTTTAAATCGAACCTACGATAAAAAGTGGATTCTCTACGATAATCAAAATCGAATCGAATGAAAAATCTCTAACCACTTCTGGTTTCCAACATTACAGTGAATCTCCGTCAATGTATAGCGGGTGTTTGTATATTATATAGAAAGTAGAATTTTTTTTCACATAATATAGAGGCATATACAACATCTTTTGCCAACTTAAAACTGTTATAATTAAATTTATTGGTATCTATGTGACATTATGCGTCACTATGATATTGTGTCGTGTTGTATAATTCGAAATTTAAATTGAATATACATTTATTTTTTTTGTAAGTAAAGATATTTATATATAGAAAGGAGAATATAATAAATTTACACTTTTTAATGTAATTCAAGTATATTTTCTACACTTGTTATAACTTGTTTGCTCTCTTTACTTGAGAGGCTACGTAATGGTACAATAGGACTATGCTCGTTTATATTCGTGGACATCATTTTCTTTGTAAAACATGTGTTAAATACATTGGAATAATATTTACTAAGTAGTGTAAGCTATTTTCATATTTTATTCTATCTTTTGAATAGTTTTATGACCGAGTCAGCCTAAGAATTGTTTAACTTATCGGCCGTCTTCGTTAAAAATGTTGCTAAACAGATCAACATCATATGTAGGAAGAATGTCTTTTTCTATTTTGTTGCAAATAATGCAAGTTTTTAGTTAATAATAAAATTAATACGTAATTAGCTGTATGGAAGACAATTGATAACTACGCTTTTAAACCTGAATTCTAAGTAAATAATGGCCGATTGCTAGTTCTTTTTTAAAATAAATAAAAGTATTAAATATACACATTCATACACAATAAGTAATAATAGTATATAAATATTATGACGTGATTGAAAGAAATAAGCAAGGTTTTATTCATCCTATTTCGGACGTTAAGCTAAAATTGTAGGCTAAATTCGCCATGAAATTGAATTCGAGCGCTAACTCCTTGCCTATTTGATGGTCTCCGCAGCGGTGTGCATTTTCATTGCTTATTGCCACGCCATAACGGGCTTTCGAATGAAGCTATTGTATAAATTTATATATAAAGATATATTTATACGTATATATTAGCACCTTTTAGCTTGAATAGTATTTTTTTATTTATATGGTTCATATTTTGTAGCTTTAAATAAAATGTAAATAATTAAATAATTTGTAGCTAGTTCATAATTTGTAGCTTTAAATAAAATGTAAATAATTAAATAAATACTGTGATAAAATTGTATTAGCATATTCAAAAAACATAATTAGTATTAATTCTAATCTAAGCCAAAGAAGTTGCGGACGCTCACTACTTATTTAATATTTAAGATAAAATTCTGACGGTTGTAACTTCCTTGAGCCCTCGGTGAATATAACATTTACTTTTCCGCGCTATGATAAGACGAATCTTATCATAGCCATGTTTACTTCGGGCTCCTAATGTGATAAATAGAATATTTTGTCAAAAGGATCTCTTTGCCGCGCAGAACAAGCTGTAGTACAAAAATATATACTAATTTTTAACTAACCCACCCTAATAACCTTGTATCTAACATACAAATATATCATAGATTAATTAAATTAAACCAAAATTATAACATTTTACTTACAACTGAATAACGTTGTACAATTTTGGTTGCACACGTTAAATTTTACGAATCATATGAATTTTAAATGAGCTTCATTAGCAAGTTTAATTTATTTTTAAGCTTTAAATATTACTTCTTCGGTAACTTAAAAAACATTCACTAAATTGATATTGAAAAAATATGTATTACTTAATAATTAATAAAAAAATATGATTGGTGGTTAAAGTGACTATGAAATTTTCATAGTGTGTAAAATAAGATATAACATTTTCAGCATCATCAATAACTTTGTCGATACATGAAAGAAACGGACTATGAAGAAAACAATGTAAATTTCATAATGTAACGTTAAAATTATTAATTGATGTTTAAAAAAATAATATATATGACTTGTTTCATTGAATTAAAGAATATCGACATGAGAGTATAAGTTGGTTCCAGATAATGCATTGCTTATTGTATCATTAGAATGCGAGCAACCAGTGCCTATTGATCACCATTCTGAAAAATTAAATAAAAATAATGGTCTAAGCTTGAATGCAAGTAAGACAACATTTATGATATTATAAAGAGGTGAAGAATAGACTTTTTGGAACAAATGAAGTAGTATATTTAGGAAGTATGATGAGTAGATGAGTAGACATGGAAAATGCGAAAGTGACGTCGACTAGCACAATTTTGCTGCAATTTGCAACAAAATTCAATTGCAAAGTGTATGCGTTGTGCGAAGCGATTGGCTCCTTTTCTCTGACTACACTAAGGACAAAGCATGAAGTTAAATAAAGATCAATTTACACACAAATATATAACTAGTTCTTAATTATTACTTTTTTCTTGCCTCAAGCAACGGTATGACGTTTATTTGCGCCACTAAGCATGCAATATTACTTATAGGCCTAGAAAACGAAAAATTATATATCTTGACACAAGTTTTTTTCGGCCTTCCCTTTGCTGTACACGAAGTACGTAAATCTTAATTTAGTAAGTAAATTGTAATAGTAAAATGAGAATAAAAAAATATATATTTAAAGAATTAAATTGTTTAAATGCTCAATATTACTCTATATTAAGAAATTAATACAAAGCTGGAAAAGTATAAACGTAAAAAAAGGTCTACGGTACGCAGATAATTGATGACTGACGCCTAAAGGACCCTTGTTACAATCGTAGTTGTAACAATTCATCAAATTGTATACAATTGTTGAAAGTACAATGGAAAATAACGTGATCGTTCAGATATTTTCACGGCTATTTTGGTAAGTGGTTAATAATGACGTAAGTACTCCATTGTAGAATTTTTTTTGATGTCTTTAAAGATATATGATGATTGGAGATTCAAAATGTTAGACGAAGAAAACAGATGAGAAAAGTTTTTTTCACCACCTCCACCACCCTATTTCAGTTTCATACTTATCATTTTATCAGTTTCACTATAATAATGGGCAGGATGAATCTATTATTCGCCGACAGAATTGAACGCCGCAATTTGTCAGAAGCCGGAAATCAAAATAATTCAATCGTAGTGGGGATTAAAACAATAACAATTACGTTTACATTCAGACTCTGTCCCATGGGGCCTTCATCCATCTTTAGTGTTTACTGAATTACGAATATTTTCAATTTTCTATCGTTATTAGAATATTTATTTCAATTTGCTTGTTGCCAAGGTCAAAATATCCCATAGTTGTATAGCAAAGACCCTCATCACACGAAAACCAATTAATTCATGATAGATTTACCAAAGTTCCACAACTAATTGATACATCAAATTAATTTATACCTTTAATGAAATAAAGCCTGTAAAAATTAGATTAATTTTATATAACAATTTAAAAATGAATAATTTTAAATTATATTATATTAACGTATTACTTGTATTATATTGTAGTTTTTTCTATTAAAATTTAGATAGTTGCATGTTTTTTTTTATCTTTCTGTAGCTGCCTTGGTTTACTAGAGAGCATGTCGAGTTTAGTTCATAGAACTTAACTCGACACAACGGGAACGGTAGGTTGTAGAAACCTAGTATTAGGACAATAATGTTTGACGGCATTTTGATGTGAGTGGTGGAGCTCAACGCCATGCTTTATCTTGTTGACTTTTTTTTTATTATTTTTTTAGCTTCACGCTTTATCCCGCACATGGCAGGGTAGGCAGAGGGAACTGCAAGGACCGTTTGAACCTAGTGTTAAGATACTTCGTTGCTTAGTCCTTGCTTTCTCCGTCCCCGCTTTCCGCCTTTTTTCGAGGCATTGCGTGTTGAGTGGCGGAACTCAACGCCGCGCTTTGCCTAGTTTGCCAGAGCGAACCCGACTGGGGATCGAACCAAGAAACCGTCGCGTTACAGGCACACGTTGCGCCTCTGCGCAACGACGGTCCTCTATCTTGTTGATAAGCAAGGAAAATGTAAAGAATTCTTTCTTTGTAAATTAGAATCAAAATCAAAATATTTTTTATTCAGTGAAATCATGATCGTTTGTTTTGTTTGTTGGAGTCAAATAAGTTATTTCAAAAGAATCGACCACATATATTCCACGTTCCAGAATCTAACCTACCACTATGCCTCTGCACCATGACGGTACTAAGTACTTCGTTTTTATTAAACGTACACAAAGATATAAATGTAAATGCATACGACTGCACTTAACAGAATGCAAACCAAGAAATATGCACAAACACAACAGCTGTTTCAACAGCTTCAAGCGTGTTGATAAAGAGAATTCCCCCCCACTCTGTCAATTAGAGTGGTAGAATTAAAATAATTTAAAAAAAATAATGTATTGCACCTCAAGTTAGATATAACGTAAGCATCACGTTCAGTCAGACACTGAGATAATGAAGATGAGTGAAGATAAATACCGAGAAGCAAATTATATATCAAACTGACATCAGTGTGACATGTCGCTGTATAACGGGCATTGTCGTGTGTAATTAATAGGCGGAGCAAGTGCGTATCTTGAATATTATGCTAAATACGTCTTATTATTCACTGTGCCACGACTATTTAGCTTATACGTGTATTATTATATTAAATTTATATTCTAGATAAATTAAATTATATGATTTATAAAATTATTTAAAGTATTTCTTGTTTTAATTATCATATATCTTAAAGTTAATCTTAATTAAAAGTACGATTTGTCAAATCAAGGGAACAATTTTTATAAGCATCTCTATTAACCATGATATGACTGAATATTTGCTGTTCTTTAGACCCTCTCTCAGAGAATTTATGTATTTAAATTGTCCCAATTTGGTAAGTAAAAGTATTCAATTTTGCCCCTCAATATATTACTTTCATTTAAAATCACCACATCATACACAATATCCATAACTCTAGAACGATGAAACGATAGGAGTATCTTGTAAGTTTTGGTTACGTGGCAATTTTCATGTGAAATGTAAATAAAATAAACATAAACGCTTATATCGTTTTATTCGTATGTTTAAGTTTTTAAGTCAAGAAGTGTATAGTTACACAAGAAGTGTATAGTTTCTGTCCCTCAAGAACTCATTGACTTCGATATTTGATGTTATTTTCAGCTTGATTTCTCCATGCGATTTGGAGAAAAAGTTTGATAGACTTACAAACTTGATTTCTCCATGCGATTTGGAGAAAAAGGTTGATAGATTTACAAACAGACATATAGAATGATTAGAAGTGATTCTATCGGACACTCATATAAAATTTACTTTTTTTAAAGTAAAAAAGCCTAAGTATTACTCAAAAAAAATTATCTACATAGACTATTTAAGAAACACCACAATTTGGACACATTCTTTGTGGCATATGATATGGTATGTAACTGTAAATTTAATAATTATTATTTAAAGTTATTAATAAGGTAAATAAGTAAGTAAAGTTAATTCACACCATATTCTAATACCTATTGCACAAATCGAAACGATCATTTGTAAAGTAATAATCATAAAACATATAAAAGGTCAATCAAACAATTTAATGCTATTGCTGGCAATACATCAATGTAACTTAATAACATAGCTACGTTAGCCATTTGACCTCACCAAGGGAATATGCGTGGAAATTTAGTAAATATCCGTATAACAATATCTAATAAGGTAAAACGTCAAAGTAGTCGTGATTAGCATCTCGCATAAT
Source organism: Dione vanillae (assembly GCA_037178615.1). Lineage (NCBI taxonomy): Eukaryota > Metazoa > Arthropoda > Insecta > Lepidoptera > Nymphalidae > Dione > Dione vanillae. The sequence continues at coordinate 233,491 of JAZFAU010000243.1, read as the reverse complement.
TTACTTGCTGTATACCATGGGAAGGTCGATATTCCACCAGTCATGCGATGTGATAGCTAAATAATACTTTATTTTATCACGAAATCTAATTTATTGTTGAAATTAGTTTTGTGATTTAAATTTCGATTATGTCTTTGGAGAGACATTTTTATTAATTATTTTCTTCGCAGGTCGTAATATTGACGGACAACGAATTGGCAAAAGTGGTTCGTAACACGAATAACTTATATTTACAATTATAAATTATAAAAAAAATGTAGTCAAGATTGTGAACTGGGATAGTGGCTGTCGTCTTTATGTTTAAGGATCCTACTCCTACTCAGAAAAATATTTTTAAAGACAAAGTTCTTTCACCCTCAACCAAAGGAAGAAAGAAAAATTATATTTTTCTCATCCTATCCCGCTGTAAGTAGATATAAATTATAAAGTTAAAGAAATTATAAGCTAAGCTCGTCTTGTACAGACAATACTAACCAGTAAATAACAATGGGTGACACTATCAGCGTTGATCGGTGACTTAAATTGTGTAATAAATAACGATAATTACCCAAAATGGATAAGACTAGCTAATGTACAAACGCCAACGTTGAATGAAAAACACCTACTAAGATAGTATATACTTTTATTACTAAAAAAACATTTGTTTTATGACAAAAGCTTTAGTATAGTATACAGGTTACATAAGTTTAACCATGTATAATCACATTCATAATTTAAATGTTAAATTTGTTGAAACAAACTTCCTTGTGTGGTTCATTTAATATAAATAAGCACATTGGACCACGAAAATAAAATTAGTTCGTGTTTTTATTAGATCATTCTCTTACCCATCTTGGCTGAAACAAAATATGCGTAAATTCATAAAAGGCGTTAAAAACGCCAACTTTAGTTTTACTTTCTAGAGAATAATCATTTTATAGAAAAAGGTTTCACAAGCTCGCAACACTCATCTACGATTATCCAAGAAATTCTTAAGGCTGGTTGGGATACTACAAAAATTGTATGCCACTGGGAAAATAGGTGAAACATATTCATAAATTGAACCTTAACTCCTAGCACAATAGGCTTACTTTGCACTATAATTTAAAAAGCAATAGAAACATGAAATAGCGAAATGTGCTACGTTTATCTGTTGGTTAGATCTTTTTAACAGATTGCGTAACCTTTATATGTAGAAAATACGGCTGAAGTGAGAGCTATAAATAAAATACTTCGATAAAACCTTTTAGGTTAGCTATAAGTACAGTATTTTTAGATGTAATAGGTGGTCTAAATGTATATGAAAAACGTTTAAGGTTCCCAATATTTCTTTAACAATTATTTATAATACAATAACCGTATATGTTATGTATTTATGCTGACAGATTGTTCAGAATTTACGTTATAGGCAAAAAACCAAAAATTACAATCAAATGCGAGTGGAATTCATGTACCGAGGGTTCCGTAGCCATTTCAGAGTTATAGCTTAATGTGAAGCATAAATTATAAAATATGACAAATCTTTCGGCATTCGAGATTAATAACTTACACATATGAATTTGTGATAACTTTCAATCATTTAAGAAAAATCTAAGGTTGTATGTTCAACATCCATATTCTTTTATATTTGGTCCTTAAATTTCACAGTCATCTGAAAATTAATTTGAATTCATATTTTTTGTTCAATATTTCACATATTTTGTAGATATTGCCATAGTAACTAAGTCTAGATCACTAGTAAAATCACAAGGTAATTGAAGTAAGCATTAAACCAAGTACCCTAAACTATTAGTGACTTTGTGTGTTCATATTATTTCTTATAAAATATATTTACTTTAATTTACATGTTATGATCAACATCATAGGTCACACAACTCTACAATGACAAAACATTAAGTTTTTTTACACAGGCGAGTACATACTGGATTGAATTTGGATTGATCTTGATAAAATGATCTTGATAATCCTACAAACAGATACACAACACAATAATCTTATGTTCTTTTATTTCTTAATTTTTACTGCACTAATTTAGTACTTATTATTAGTATATTAGTAACCAACTAATATAATTCTGTAATAAAAAACTCTTGCAATCAAAATTGCTCTGGAATTCCGATAGCATACCAAAGCGAAAATTCATCCATCCACTTCAATCGCTGGTAATAAATATGTCATCGCAGACATTGTGCTACATATATTGTTTACGTTTTAGCAACAGGTTAGCTTATTGTTTTCTCCTCAAATAGACATTTGTTTGAAAACTATCTGTGTTTGGAAATATGGGGTGATAGATCGACATTGTAAATGTGACTTCGGTAGAATTATTTTAGAGCCTCAATTTTATTACAATAAGACTAAACATACATACGTTATCGTTATTACATACGTTATATCATAGTATTTTATTTGAAATTTGTTGAGTAAATTTTATCTTAATAAATCGAATTAATAACTATAATTATTTTCATTGAAATTTAACATTTAACTATCGTGTAGAGGATATGAAGAGTCAGTTTTTCTTAATGAATTTCATTAATTGTATATAATTTGTATTTTTAGATTTGCAACAAAGAAAACTTTTTCAAATTTTTACCAAAGTAAATCTAACTTCTACAATTCTAGTTCAATCCTAAATTTAAATAACATTAAGAACATATTTAAAAATGTATTATTGTAGGTCATGAAATGCATCTGGCCTAGCAAACTCCCTAGACATGCCATACCTGGTTTTTTTACGTCCATCATCCAATGAATGAGTATAAAAGGGTTATCATGCAATTCCATGAATATATCAGGAAGTACCTATCGTGTAAGGGAATACCGTCGATTTTACTACACGTGTGGTCACGGTTATTAAATACACAATCTGCAAATACTGCACTTGTACTAATGATATGATCCTATAACGTTCGTTTGTCAGGCCTACTTATTTTCTTTCTAAACCAATAGTGTGTAATTGAAACTAAATAATAGTATCTTAAAAAAGCAAAAATGTCACTATCCACGTTAACCCACCTAACTAGTCTAATGACAGGAGTAGACATTAGAATATTTCAAAAGCAAATGGGGCAAATATTGTAATTGTATTTAATTATTTAGACTTTTATATTTTAAAAATTTAATATTTTATACCATTATTATAAGATAAGACAGATATCAATATTTTATATTTTTTTAAAAAATCATTAATTTATTATAAAGAAATGAAAGAGTACAACGTAATGTCTTTAACCTCTTCCATTCCCTTTTTAGGGCCGCAAAATAAAGAAACTGTATCTTTTTTCCATCCTTTTCATATATTGCACAAATACACTTTCTAAAAAAGTACTACAAATAGTATTTAATAGTTTTATTAACTTATCATTTTTCATATAGAACAACTCAACAATATTCTAATAAACTATAATAAATTTACAACAATTAACTATTAGTTGTAACACTTTTCAAAATGATATTTAATAGTCACAAACCAACTAATTTGTGGATGACTTAGCGAGCATATTGAACGTTTGCAAAGAAGCGATAGTCTCTTAGACTTAATTATAACGTCTAATAGTGACATGGTCTCTAAATTTGGTCAGTTTTCTGCGCCGGAATTCTCACACCACGATCTAATATTCGCTTCTTTTAAATTCAGATCACCTAAGCCCAAACCCAAAATGCTGCTGCTGCGAAGCTACCGTAATCTAGATCTCAATAAGTTATTGGACGATGCTTCTCTTATTCCATGGACGCAGATAGAGGTGCTGTCGTCAATTGACGAGAAGTTGCATTTTTTGTGCTCTAAATTAGTTGAGTTATTCGACCGACACTCGCCTTTACGTCTTGTAAAAATAAAAAATTTTTCAAACCTTTGGTTTAATGACGATCTAAGAAAAGCGAGAGCCAAGAGGGATGAAGCCTTCCGTAAGTACAAGAGGGACCGTTCTGCTCTCAACTGGTCAGCGTATAAAGCTGCAAGGAATCGTTGTAATCAGTTGTGTAGGAACCTTAAACGCCGATATATCTTTGACAAAATACATGAATCTTCTCCCGAGGAAACTTTAAAATTTTTAAATACCCTCGGTATTGGCAAGTCTCAAACTTTCTCCGATCAATCTCAAATGGATTTAAATATTCTCAATCTTCACTTCTCTTCACCTCCAGTCCTCGACTTGCAAACTAAACTTTTAACGCTTTCTGAAATACATGGCTTGCCTAGAATCACTTCCCCACCTTTCAGCTTTTCTCCTATTACGGAAAATGATGTTAAGAAGACCATTCTTTCGATTAAATCTAAGGCGGTTGGTTGCGATGGGGTAAGTCGAGTTATGATTACCCTTATCCTCCATTTTCTGATTCCCTCCATAACTCATATCGTAAACTTCTCCTTTGCCATGAGTACATTCCCTGAGATGTGGCGCAAGGCTTTTGTTCTCCCACTCCCTAAAATATCAAATCCTTCGCTACCCTCTCATTTTCGTCCTATAACAATTCTTCCCTTCTTATCCAAAATCCTGGAGTCCATTGCACACCAACAAATCTCCTGCTACCTTCATAAATGCGACTTACTCAGTCCACTCCAATCGGGCTTTCGTCCAGGTCACAGCACAACAACAGCATTGTTAAAGGTCACGGACTATATTCGCATTGCCATGGAAAACCAGCAACTCACAGTGCTCGTGCTAATTGACTTTAGCAATGCTTTCAATGCAGTAGACCATGACCTCCTTCTTGCATTCCTTTCCCATGCTAACTTGTCAGACTCTGTCGTGGAATGGTTTTCTTCTTATCTTCGAGGGCGTCGGCAATCCATACGCATTGGTCAGCTACAATCTGATTGGTGCGAAGTGAGTGCCGGCGTTCCTCAAGGCGGCATATTATCTCCCTTGTTATTTTCTGTTTTTATAAACGCCATCACTAAAATTTTAACTTCGCACTACCATCTGTATGCCGATGACTTGCAGCTCTACGAACACTCTTCTGTCAGTGATCTTGCCGCGGCTATTAACTCCCTAAACGACAATCTTCACCGCATATCTCTTTGGTCCACTAAATATGGTATCGCTGTTAATCCATCCAAGTGTCAGGCCATCATTATAGGTAGCAGGAAACAGTTAGGTAAGATAGATGTCCTGAGTCTGCCCAGCCTGCGATACAATAATACACCAATAGAGTTCAGTAGTAGTGTTAAAGACCTCGGCATTATCATTGACAGTAAACTTAGTTGGGAGGATCATATTAAAGAAGTTTCTCGTAGGTTTTACGCCACCATGCATTCCATGATGCGTTTAAAAAATTTCTTGCCTACGGAAACTAAAATCCAGCTTGTTACTACCCTCTTGGTTCCAATTCTTGATTACGGTGACTCATGTTATCTAGATCTGTCGGAAGAGCACCTGAATAAACTTGATCGTCTCCTTAACTCTGGCATTCGCTTTATATTTGGTTTACGAAAATTCGACCACGTTTCTCGTTTTAGGAAACAGTTACACTGGCTTCCTATACGGGAACGTAGATATACTCGGCTTCTCTGTCTTCTCTACTCTATCCTTACTGACCCTAATGCTCCTACTTATTTATCATCTAAATTTTCTCTTCTTTCCGCTACTCATAATAAGCCCCTACGATCCTCTCAATTACTAACCCTTTTCATACCTTCCCATAAATCTGGCTTTGTCTCCAACTCCTTCTCTCTAGTTGCAGCACGGCTTTGGAACACTTTGCCTGATTCTATTCGTAGAGCTCCATCGCGCGATTCCTTCAAGCGCCAAGTAAAAAAATTTTATCTGTCATCTTTCAATACTACTTGATGTCCTTCCATCAAAATTATTATCATAATTGGATTATATGTATATTTATGTGTGTATATATGTGTATATGTATATGTATGTGTATGTATATATATGTATATATGTATGTATATATATATATATGTATATGTATGTGTATATATGTATATATGTGTATGTATATGTTTATGTATATTTATGTATAGGTATACTTATGTATTATGTATCACATAGAAATATACTGTTTTATTATTATATATATTTTTAGGCATCTATTGCTATGTATGTATTTAAATTTTTTTTCTTTAACTTTTATGAGCACATCCTACTGACTACTCTCCTACACTATTCTGGGTTGGCTGGCAGAAAATGCTGTCATAGCGTTAAGTCCGCCCTTTGTACATTTTTTTTTTTAATCTGTGCAATAAAGTATAAAAAAAATAAAAAAAAAAAAAAAAAAAAAAAAGCTCTTAGTAGCCATTTAAGAGCTTTTATCCAATGCTAGTTTTAAAAGTAAACGACAAATATGTGAAAAATTTAACGTATGTATATATTATATATTTTCTTTCAACACCTATAATACTATACTGAATAACAATAAAGTTATTATTCAAAAACAAAATTGTGAAAAGAGTATTGTAAGAGGACCGGCGTGGCGCAGGGGCGCAACGTCTGGAACGCGACGGTTTCTGGGTTCGATCCCCAGTCGGAGAAGATGGATTTTTGTATTTCCATTTTCTTCGCTCTGGCAAACTAGGCAAAGCTCGGCGTTGAGTTCCGCCACTCAACACGCAATGCCTCGAAAAATGCGGAAAGCGGGGACGGAGAAAGCAGGGACTAAGCAACGAAGTGTCTTAACACTGGGTTCCCACGGTCCCTGCAGTTTCCTCTGCCTACCGTTCCATGTGCGGGATAAAGCGGGAAGCTAAAAAAAAATATTTTCTAAGCTGTATTGTATTTAAATAAGTTGATATTGTTTAAGTTTGAACCAACTTAATTTAAAGAACTGCTAGAAGTTTAGAAACTCTTAGAAAGTCATTTTGATTAACATTTTTCAGTTCGAGTGCGGCGTTAAGACCTGAATATATTAACGGAATGTGTATAAACGCAGATGAAAATAAAAACTATATATTTTTATTTACATATATTGTCAGGATAAAAACCACTGAAACATTTATTTAGCACTAAAAACACATTGACATATTATATAAGAGAATCCTACTACAGTAGAATGCCAAATGGGCCCTCCTTTATCATACGTATCGAGCAACGATTTCTAGGACAATTTATTCTTACTCTAAGGATCGTTTATTTTAAGCCGCGCCTCTTTTATCTAGAATAAGGTATTGAGATCGAAAACAGTGTAGCTATTTGCAATATAGAAAATTTAATGCGAAATAAATGTCTCTTGAGTATTTTCTTTTTGCTTTTGTATAGAACTTCCAATGGGGTTTGCTTGGAATTGTTCAAAATGCATGATAATTGACAAATAAACATTTATACTGATCTATTGAATAATGTTGATGCTTTGTCACTTTGTGTATCATAAAAGACTTGTCTAGATATAAATCTTTCAAGCAATATTAATTACTGGAAGAACTCTCCATTTTATACAAGGTTTTCTATGTCTAAAACACTTACAAACACAAGAAAATAGAGAATAATCCTAGGATTTTTATTGACAATTTGTTGACTGAGGTATATTGCTCGTCTGTTATCTCAAATAATATCTAGGTCTTAGTATAGAACTATTACATATTTTTAATACCTCATGTATTAAAAATATGGTTTATGGCATGCCTATAATCATTAAATTAATTCCATTAATAAACGTTTATTGGCAAAATATTCTCATGTAATAGAACTTTTATTATAATTAATTGGAGTATCCGATAGTGTTTTACTAATTTGTTCACATCGCAATATTGCCACTTTGCACCCTTTCTGTAACGTTACAAATTTAGGGGCGTTCGGCAAAATCCGAGCAAATGTTTACCGAACGTTAGCTGAAAATGGGCTAATCTATCTTACGAGTTCTGCTCGCGTTCGGTAAATCAGGCTTATCCCTGAAATATCGACCCAATCTTTAAAAGCCTTTTTTTGTAATTTATACTTGTTTTGTCTATAGTATTTGCAAATACGTAAAGTATATCTATTATATTGTGTCTAGACAAAGTTATAACAGCTTTTTCAAATCGTTTGTTCTTTATACCAATTTACATATTATATTTTATTGTTTGATGGAAACAAAAATAAACACAAAGTAAGCTAAAGATTTGTTGTGATTAAATATGCTAATACAGCGAAAACTTAAATGACAAGTAAACTAATCACTAGGTTCCGTTTGCTTCAAGGAAACATGAATTACAATATTTTTTATTATTTTGTAATACAATGTGCAAAGATTAATATATAGAACTTATTAGGACATTTCTGTGCTTGGGACCCCAATAATGAACAATACTATTCTTTAATAAAATATATGTTTATCTAACAAAGGCTTACTGCATAATTTAACATTTTCCTGAAGTCATGTTGTAATATTTTACTATTTTGTTCTTAAAAATAACTTGACTTTTTATTTTGTTTTTTTTTCTATATACACTTGAGCTTTTCTGACTTACTTAATTAGTAACTTAGAATTTATAGTGCAAGCAAGGTTGAAAATCCGACAATTCGATATTGATAGACCCTAGAAAAAAAAATTGTATAAACTTATATGTGTAGCTCAACTGATATAAAATAAACCAAACTAAATGTTACTGTTACGAGTACATTATTATACACAATTTGATCCAAAAAAATCGTATGATCATACCATTTTATGTCTGACTCTTTAAGCAAAATTATACAGGCACAAGAAAACTAGAACGACAAAAGTAAGGACTCCAAAAACCTGCGGTGAAGAAACAAAAAAATATGAACACAAACTAGAATTGAATGACTGTTAAAATTTGTTCTTCAATAATCTACAAAATTTACTGCGTAAATTAAATCTAATTTTCATAAGCTTGGCATAGAAAGAAACCATTATACTTATATTTTTTTAGCTTCACGCTTTATCCCGCACATGGCAGGATAGGCAGAGGAAACTCCGTCGCTTAGTCCCAGCTTTTTTCCATCCCCGCTTTCCGCCTTTTTCGAGGCTCAACGCCGCGCTTTGTCTGGTTGCCAGAACTTCGTTCTGGAATGGAATAGAAAAATCCATCTTCCTCGAGTGGGAATCGAATCCAGTAACTGTCGCGTTTACAGGCACACGCTTATGCCTCTGCGCCACGACGGTCCTCTTATATGTGTAGAGTATTTCATAAAAATATTACACTTGTATGAGTAGAGTATTTCATAAAAAAGGTAGATATAAGCCCAAATTTAAGTTTGCAAATGTTTATAAGTAGTTGACCTACAATCTCGTTGACCAACAATCCTGAAATTGGTACCGACCTGCCACCACTAGACAGATATTTAAAATTAAATTTGTAAAAATAGTAATATGTGCTGTGAAACTCGGTGCTTTAGTAATTATTAATATTCCTGTGCACAGCAAAACTTCATCACTGTTTTTATGTGTTTATTTTTAAGTGTACAAGTACAACTTACACGCAATAGCAAAAGATTGCAGGAGACAAATTACGTAAATGCTAGATTGGAAACGAGATGGTAATATTAATGAGCGTCGTTGTATATTGTAGAGTTATGTTAAGTTAGTTAGCTAAAATTTTATATATTACGTTGCAAATTTCTAATATCACAGACATTTTCATTGTAAAAAAGAAATAAAAAATAATACCATTGTTACAATGCAGCCGCTCATAAATTTTGTATTTTAAAACTAACAAAGAAAGAATTATAATTTAAATAATTAATTTAAGAATTATTAAAAAGTAAATAATCAAACTTGCTACTCAACGATTCACGCTACCTCATCTACTTTAATACAAGCCCCTTGTACTTTCTCAGAAATATTGTATAATATTATATACTAAATAAAAATAAATTTTATGAAAATTGTATCGTTTTTATAATTACTACGTAAAAAACCTTTAATTTATTAACGAAATCAAATCAAAAGTAAAGTTGACTTGATACATAATTATTAATTATCTTGAAAGTTTAAAGGAGAAAATAAAATCGTAGTAAGCATGCCTCGTCTGCTTGGAGAAATGAATTATTTTTCTTTGCTGGTAACGTAGATCCTGGCGTCAAATTTTGTTGATACTGGTCAGTCATTTCCACAGTGTCTTGGGCGAGCCCTCTGGGCGGAATTCGGGCGGAATGCAGAGAACAGTCCATTTTATTTTTAGTGACAAAATATGAGATGAAGCCAACAAGGTTCTGTCTATTTTGAAAAGTACCTATGAGGAACGTCGTGGCCAAGAGGCGTAAACGTCTGCCTGTAAACGCGACGGTTTGTGGGTTCGATTCCCACTCGGGGAAGATGGCTTTTTCTATTTCCGTTTTCTTCGCCCTGGAAACTAGGGAAAGTGTGGCGTTGAGTTCAGCCACTCAACACGCAATGCCTCGAAAAAGGTGGGAAAGTGGGGACGGAGAAAGCAGGGACTAATCAACGGAGTGTCTTAACACTAGGTTCATATGGTTTCTGCAGTCCCCTCTGCCTGTCCTGCAATATATGAGATAAAGCGTGAAGCTAGAAAAGAAAAGAAAAAAATAGTACCTACATATATATTTGTGAGCATTGACTATTATAATGATTTCAATAGATATTACATCCAATATGTTTTTACGACGCTATTTCACCTATAGTTTATAGAGATGAATTGGACGCTTAAAAATAAACTAACAAATCTAATTTTAGTTAGATTTCATTTATAAATACAAGTCACAAATTTCTATCATAAATTTGTGTAGGTGTAAGGTAATAACCTTAGGGTAGGTGTATCCAATAAGTTCATAAAGCGTTCTCTAATTCTCAATTAATAAACGCTTATTTAGTTGTGTCCCTATATTATTTTCTATAAATATATATTTTTATTACTATTTTTCTAAAATTCTTTAGAAAAAATGATATTGTGCAGTATTACAATCGATAACCTGTTTTAGAGGTATTTTATCTTTGTTATTAAGCTTAAAATACTACTGTTCTACCTTACAAAATAAACAAAATATGCATCCAATTTTTTTAATTAATATTTTAAAGATCTCTATTGTAATATATCATTCAAACTATATATAAAATAATAATCAAATATAAATTTAAGTTTACAGTATTTATTTTATTATTATACTTATACAAAACGCACCATAATTTATTGTGTCTCTAGTGCGTAATATAAGAATCTAGCCATTCTAGATGAGTGTAGTATCGTGTTCAAAGTAAATAAATCATTTTCCAATCCCCACACTCATGGCCACAGCAAAGCTCTAGAGATGGCTTTGCGTGGATAGATAACTTATATGTATATGTATATATATACATATATACATATATATATATATATATATATATATATATATATATATATATATATATATATATATATATATATATATATATATATATATATATATATATATATATATATATATATATATATATATATATATATATATATATATATATATATATATATATATATATATATATATATATATATATTGCTTGCTCAATTAACGGTAAAGGCAACGCGGTTGGGGCGGTGGTAGCTAGTGTAATAAAAAGCATGACTTATCTAGTAATACGTCTGGAGACGAGATCCGAGTGACGAAATCATTAAAACGTAAAATCAGGGATAATAATTTAATAGTTACTAAAGCAGATAAGGGTAATAGTATAGTTATTTTAAATCATAATGATTACATTGAAAAAATCAATAGTATCATTCACAGTGGTGATTTCGTTGCTCTGCGCTCGGACCCGACAAATCGGTACAACACAGAAGTCAAAAAAGCTATAGAGAGTTCTAATTTCGTTTTTCCACACGAAAACTCGTCAAAACGTATTATTCCAATGAATCCACAAGCTCCTGTGTTGTACGGGTTACCAAAGATACATAAAGACAATGTTCCTGTTCGTCCAGTTGTTTCGTACATTGGATGCCCAGCATATGAGTTAGCTAAGAAGTTAAATAATATAATAAAGTCTAAAACAGCTTTTTCTTCAAAATATAGTCTTGAAAGAACTCTTGATTTAATAGATAAAATAAAAGATGTTACTTTACCCACGAACTCGTTTTTGCTTTCCCTGGATGTAGATAGTCTTTTTACCAATGTCCCTTATCAAGAAAGCTTAACATTATTATCAGGTCTATTGGAGAAGAGAAGGCTACATCCGGAGGAAGTAAACGAAATAGTAGGGCTAACCAAAATTTGCATGGAACAAAATTATTTTAGGTTTAATGGGAATTATTATAGACAGAGGGAGGGATTGGCAATGGGATCTCCGTTATCTCATTTGATGGCGGAGATCTTTATGGATTACTATGAGAATAGGTATATTGTGGGTAACAGTAACATTTTTTACTATTATAGGTACGTAGATGATATTCTCATATGCTGGACAGGTACGAAGCAAGACCTGGATATTTATGTAACAAATTTAAATACATTACATCCAAAAATTAAGTTTAAATTGGAAGTAGAAAATAACAATTCCATTAACTTTCTCGATATCACTATCACACGGGAACATTGTCAGCATGTTTTTGAGGTATATAGAAAACCAACTCACACCGATCTGGTGATACCATCCTCCTCCTGTCACCCTTGGCAACATAAAATTGCAGCCTTTCATTCATACATAAATAGATTAATGACATACCCATTAAATACAGAAGCATATAATAAAGAACTTAGTATTATTTATTCAATTGCGGTTGCAAATGGTTACGAACGGCGAATGGTGGATGGTTTAATTAAGAAGAAGGTTAACCAACAGGTGATGGGTCTTTTATATCCAACACCACCTGAACGTGTTGTCCATAACTATAGATCTAGTTTGTTATATTTAGGACCAATATCTGAAAAAGTATCGAAGATCTTAAGGGACAATGGCGTTTATGTGGCGTTCAGAACTAATAACACTATTCGCCGTACGTTTTGCAATGGCAAAGAGAAAACCGAGGTTGGCAGGAGGTCGGGTGTTTATAAGTTAAAGTGTGGTGGGTGTGACGGGGTATACGTGGGTCAAACTGGTCGTAGTTTTAATATTCGTTATAAGGAACATACTTCCGCGTATAGGAATAATCGTCTGGAAAGATCTAATTTCGCTAAACACTTATTAGAGTCAGGACATAGTTTACCAGACGATCATTCCTTTGACGTACTACATACCTGTAACAAAGGATTACGGATGGCCGTGTTGGAACAGTTAGAAATAATAAGATACGGGGGTATGGGAACTATATTTAACGAGCAGGTGAATGTTTCCTCCTCTCCATTATTACGTATTTGCCAACACAATTACTCAAATCACTGATCTAATCGTACTACGCAAATTCATATATAACATACGCGTACGTTGAGTAGCTAGCTCTTACCGGCCTTTCACTCACGTGATTGGCCGCGTGACTTTTGAGTGGTAGTGGGGAGGAGGAAGCATATTAACAGTGCGGTGACGGTCGGAGCTCACTCGGTGTCTAGCACTTGGTGGTCAAACATCTCCTGATGATGCCTCGTTGAGGGGTGAAACACGTGTTGAGAGTTTAGTAGTACGGTGGTAGTTTTGTTTTGCATTGCTTACTGCACGCGCATTTATCAGCGGGCGGGCGGGCGGTGCATTTAATTGCATAACTACTACTGCATAGCGGAAGTAGCTATATATAGTTCCTTTCTGAAATATATATATATATATATATATATATATATATATATATATATATATATATATATATATATATATATATATATATATATATATATATATATATATATATATATATATATATATATATATATATATATATATATATATATATATATATATATATATATCTAATTTTATATATTTTGATTTCAACAATTATATATAATGCTTATAAACACTTTAGATGTTTGAAAAGAAATTTGTGTTCATGTTTTGAACTTATTTTATGATCACTCTTTTATAAGAATATGTTGATGAAAAAACAATAGTTTTTATAAGACTTTCTAGGAGATTTACAAATATTTTCACCACATTTCTTGCCTTTACCATACCAAATGTTCTAGAATTTAATATCGTTTAGTATTCATTACTGACAATATTATAATATTAATTATATTGATATATTGCCAAATTTCTTTCAAGACATTAGATTCACGTAAATATATGACCCTAAACAAACATATTCCAAGCAATAATGATATATTTTGATATGGAGGTCGTAGGACAACATAATAATGACGTAGTTGGATATTTGATCAATTCTCCGATTAGTAATTTTACCTTTAGTACTGAGTCTCCAGTTCTTACCTCTAGTATTAAGTATACACATGACACAGAGGCATAGCGTCTGCCTTTTTCTCGGTTTGTGTTTACGATTGCCTTTTAAAAAGAATAAATCATTTTCATTTCTTCATTCACCAGAACGATAACAAAGTAAAGCATGACTTTCGAAAGGTGGAAAGAAAGTAGTGTTTTGACACTAAGTTCCTATGGTTGCCTCAGTCCAACCTGTCTAATACAATGGGAAAAGTACTTAATTTTATGTCTATTTTATGTCCTTTTTTTTATTTCCTTCTGTTTCTCAATAGCTTAAGTCTGACCTTTATATCTGCTTATGTATCGAAATTTTCGTAAATAACAAGAAGATACATAAGCATATATTTTTCAAATCAAAGCCATTTTTTCATGGTACTTCTACATTTTTTTTTCTTTGACTTTTTTTTAACTTTGTAACGCCAAAGGACCCTTGAGACCTTGTCCTTCCCGGAAAAGATACGGCATAATAAACATGATTTATTATCGCTTAAGTGATTTTTACAACACAATTTGACTGCAGCGCAACCGTTAGCCTCATTTAAATTATGATATCAATTTAAAAACTCATTATTACATACGTAAAGTTATACATGTCGGTTCAGCCATTTACATGAAATAGATTAAATTAAATTAAACAGAAGAAATAGATTTTTATACACAAAAATCTTGGGTCTTTGTTAACTTTAAATAAACAACATCTGTTTTCTTCTTATTTTGTACAATTATTTAAAGCTTTCTAAATTGTGTTTACGAGCGGTCGTTAGTTACACTTACTTTGGAACCGATATAAACAATATATTGACTTCTTTTAGAGTTTTTCTTACCAATAAACATTGTGTAAACTAAATCACTCAGTTCTGTTTCCTTTACCAATATATTTTTAAATATTTTTTTTTTTAATTTAATTTTTTTTTAAACTTTAGATTGCTTTGTGTTTGTTAATGTTTGTGTTTAGTCCTTTATGTAAACTTTTGTGTAAATATATAATATTAGAGTATAAGCTAACACCCTTGTAAAATATTATCTATTACCTACTAACCTAATGTGTTGTCTGTATATATTGTAGATCAGTTGATTTTGTTATAGGTGAAGTATTTAAAATGGATCTCTTTTAAACATGCATTCCTCTTTTGTGTAATGCTGTTATTTTTTACCGTATATTCTCCATTGAGTGTTCTCCATTCAACGAGACATTGGCGAAGTGAATTGTAAATGTGAGAAATGTGTGAAATTTTAGGAAATTGTTTAGCTCTTCGATGTATAATGGTTACTTTTGGACACTAGCACAATGAGCTCTCGAGCTGATATTTTTATATCATTACTACATTGCCTTTGATAAAAACCATATTGAAATATAACAATAGAATTATTTGTATAAATGATAAATAATTAAATTAATTTAAAATTTAAATGATCTTATGTAAAGGTCTTCCAATCTAAGAACTCTCCATATTACAAAATATCAACCATGAAGCTTTTAGGATTTTGTCTAGCATTTAAAAATCAAAATTCGACACTCAGAAGGTGACTAGGTATACTGTTTTCTTTCAAACAAAATTTTAAATGGTGTTATGAATGGAATCAACAGTCGTCATGGTGGCATCAATGTAAAAGATATGTAATGTGATTGCTTTTGCAGTTTTACGGAGCAGTTCATTACAGTCATTTCCTTGGTTCGCCTCACACGTAACTTTATTCATCCCTGGTGATTCGCTTATATTTAAAATATGCGTACTATAAGTTTTTATATAAGTTATACGTTATTAATATTAATAATGACTTATTATATAGGTTTAATTTTTAACAGAACAGTAATATATCAATAAAGTAGATACTTTTAATAACTATTTAGTAATTTTTACTTGTCTTTTATTCTATTTCATGATGCAGTAATACTGCGTCGAACCTTGAATTGTCCCTCGAGTAGATCCTCACTACAAAAAATTATTGAATTTTGCCCCCCATCATGTTATATCTTGAAACTTAGTATTAATATAAACAGAAAATATACAAAATATAACTACACTGGCAAGATACAATAGAATATTTTCCAAACTCTATTTAGCTGAAACTTATTACATAATATAAAGATTAATGAAATAAAAATAAATTAATATAAAACATCGGTGATTTAAGACTTCAATGAACTTACGCAACCATCGATTTCATATAAGACACGCTAAAGCAAACAATAACAAAGCTAAACGCGTGACAAACTGTCTATACACACAGAATTCAAGGCAACGATAACTTAACGTCAAAGTAACATCACTAGTTAAAGTGAGATTAGTTAGAAAGTGTCAAACTAATAGCATTGGTTGTGTTGTTTGACGTCCGCCTCCTCGTCAAAACTTTGTGACCGCAAGTTCAGTAGATTTTTATTAACTGATCTTCTCTTTAAGGGATATTTAATGAAATATTGCTATTTTGTACACTTTGTGTTTGGTTTTTAAAATGAAATATTGATCTTAATTTCTTAAGGCATTTCCACACATTTAATATAAAATAAACTACACATATTATGTATTTTGGTTTGGTACTATATATAACTCCTTGCCAAGTTACATATTTCGAGGTCAATCCGACAGTTGTTTACGCGGCAACTTCATACACAATGTCGTAAAAACGTAGCACAAAAGCATCTATGTTTTAATTGCGCTAACTTAGAACATTTAATTATGTCTCTGGCCTAAGGAACTAAAGACGTGGACTTGGAATTAATATCTTGTCCAGATCTTGTAAAAATATTTTGACAATAACAAACTGACATATAGACCTACATATAAATAAAGTGACAGATTAATGAAGAGAAAGGTTCCATTTTTTACTTTGGTCCGGAGCCTGAAAGAACTGTAATCTTCTACACATAGGCTTCCCCTAAGGATTACATGAATATTTATTTGTATATCGATTGATAGTGAACTAGTAAAAGTATGATCATAAGTAAAGTTAAAAACTACATTACTAATATGAAAATGTAATAGGAATATTTAATGGAATATAAATATCGTCATACATATCATCTAATAATACGATTGTAACATTTATTAAGTAATTGAAAAAAATATTATTTTAAAATTTCTACAGCAAAAATTTTAATAAAACATAACGTATTTCTTAACAATTTTACGCTTGAACTGCTTACAACGCAACTTGTCAAGTACAGTACCGTGATAAAAGACTGTTTGTCAAAAACGGAATAATTGCGCCATTTCTGAATATCATAAAACAAATGATCCATTCACGGTTGAATTTCCTCATGCATCATAAAAAAGAGGGTTGATATTAGCAATTTTTACTTGTAACCAACGTTAAAACGTCCAACGTTATAGCTTTACATATTACTATGTACTATGAATGTATACTATTATGTTTTTTTTTAAGATTTACACAAATATATATTATAAAATAATTATTAACTTATGATTATTCATAATTCTAAATAATTTTATATAAATACAGCGTTGACTTTCAACATGCAGTGTCACAAATAATAACCTTAATGCATGTGGGATAAGCCGTAAATCAAAAATTAAATATCATCAATATCATGTTAGCAATACGAATAACACCATATTTGTACTAAAATAATCTGAATTTTAAATAAATATAGAAGGTGCTTCCAAGCTCCACTAAGCTACTAACATGACTAAATAAAATCAATAGACATAAGCCTCGCAGCCTCGTTGAGACTTGACGTGTATGTGCTACGTGAGTAGTGAACGTGAGATTTGTGAAGAAAGTTTATATTATATAGTTACTGTTAAGTGCAACTTGGCGTTAGAAAATTTTTAATATTGAAATATTTTAACTTAATGCATATTAAAAATAGTATGTTAGTAACTGTTTCGATAAGTAAACCAAATTGATCATTTTCTTCTAGAATTTGAGACATTACATATTAAGTGGCAGTGGAAAATAACATATTCGCTCGTGTGAAAATCGAACTTCCAATAATCCTATTTAATTATTGATAAAAGAAAAGATATTTTGGAGATCTTCTTTAAATTTACAGAACGTACATGGTCCTTTGTTATGGAATATCTACAATGGTTTACAATGATTTTGGAATATATCTCTTTCGTAAAGCTTTTTCCCTCAAAAGAAAGTTTGTTCGTCCGTCAGTTTTCTTTACACTTTTATTATATATATTTTTTTAGTTTTAAGTCTCTTGCTAACGAACATAATTATTGATTCATAAAATAGCTTTTTTAAGTCAACAATTTTCTTCATATTGACAAAAAGTCTTATAATAAATGAAGGGAAAGTATTAAAAAATTTAATTTTTTTGGTCTATTGCAGAAAAATACTACACAGACATATATATGTAGTCCATTCAATACAAAATTAGTGCATACGCCCGCAAATTTAAGTTTGTTCACTTTTATTAGTTGTGGTGCTAGTACTTCGTTGACCTATATGAAGTTGTTATGGAACTCTCAATCAAGTCTGGAGTCGGATTTTGTAATGAGACGTAAGACTCCAGGTACGATAAATTTTAATCTAAAGAATCTAAATATGTAATTGTAGTAATATAATGTTATTTTTACTCAAATATAAGTAATATTTATTAAGTACATATTAAACATTGATTTATATCTTCTTTTTTCTGCTTATAGATCTTTTTCTAATTGCATTGCACCATTCTATTGCCCTGCACTATTTTGTTTGACATATCCTATTTCACTGGTTGGCTGGAAGCATCTGTTATAATTAAGTACACGTTTGTTGTTTCTTGCTACACTAATAAAAGATACATTGAGATTTTCATTTATTATTAACTAAACCGACCGTCGTGGCGCAGAGGCGCAACGTCTGCCTGTAACGCGACGGTTACTGGGTTCGATCCCCAGTCGGAGAAGATGGATTTTTCTATTTCCATTTTCTTCGCTCTGGCATCTAAGGCAAAGCGCGGCGTTGAGTTCCGCCACTCAACACGCAATGCCTCGAAAACGGCGGAAAGTGGGGATGGAGTAAGCAGGGACTAAGTAACGGAGTGTCTTAACACTAGGTTCTTATATAGTTCCTGCAGTTCCCTCTGCCTACCCTGCCATGTGCGGGATAAAGCGTGAAGCTAAAAAAAAAAAAAAAAAAAAAAATTAACTAAACTACATTTATACAAATGAGATAAATACAAAAAAACGGTACAACCTCATAATACATGTAATTATATTCCACATGTAATGATGAAAGTTTATAATAATATTAAGTAGAGGAAATTTTCTTTCAAAGGTTGATCAAAATTAATATATTGTACCGAACTGGTTATTAGCATAACTTTAGAAAGTCTAATAGAAGTATCAAAGCATTTACCCAGCAGAAGCCGTCGTACCGGTGAAGAACCAATAATTTGCTAAATGAAATCACTCGGGAGCCGACAAATTTACTGCAAAGGAGCAATGATTGAATTAGAGATGCGCATTACGTGTGAGTGTCTACATACTAGTTCCATTAGCTGTTAAAGTAATTGACAATTATATTATTTTAATTTAATATATTGTAAGCGACTATAATACTATGGGACATCGTGTGATTGCTATTGTGACAGTTGTAAGTTCAAGACCATTGTTCCAATGTAAAGCGTGATATTCTGAAGCCCCACTTTCCCGTGATGGTTTAAATTTTGACGAAGACTCCATAGTTCTTATTTTCCTATTAATCTCTGTATATATTTATCGATGAACTAATAAATAAGACGAAGCGTAAAATGATCTATTAAAAGAGTGCTTTATTACAATTACAATTATTACAATTATTGTGATATTTCGTTAAGTATTAAAGTAATGTAAGAAATAACTAGTATTCATATAGACTATATGTATGTATGACTATATATGTATATGTATGTTTACTTGTGTAGGTTAATAAGTACGATAATTATAACTAGTATTCATTTCAGAGTAATTTATTTACATAATATTAAAAATTGTAATAGCATTTCTATTACAATACAACTTTTTTTTTTATTTTCATTTACAAATCAACCTTACCTTTTCATTACTATCTTTATTTCATAATTTATATGTAAAAGTTTTATTAGAACCAAATGTTCCATAGTTATAATAGTAGTGTTTTTCTGTAGCACAAAATCAGGGGAAAAAAGCCAGGGGAGAGTGCAGTCACTGTTTGTATTTCTAACTATTCTGGACATTATGTATTCGCTTGACACAGAAGTACTCAATCTAGCTGTGTGCTGATACTAAGCTTTAGAGCTTGGCAAAGTTCAAACAAGGCACCTTTGTGTTGTAACCCTCTTGAACGTTAAACAATTAAGGGCATGGTATAGTTCGGAAGAAAATATTTACTTAGTGGTTTCAATATTTTATTAACATACCGGTATTTATTCTTAATATATTGGAAGTATTATGAGAAAATATAGGGAGTGGGAGTGATAGGTTTAGGAGATTAATATATATAAATGTATCAAAGGAGTTTGGGTTTTTCTTTCTCCATCTCCTTCGCCTTGGAAAATTAGGCAAAGCGCGGCGTTGAGTTCCGCCACTCAACACGCAATGTCTCAAAAAAAGGCGGAAAGCGGGAACGGAGAAAGCAGGGACAAAGCTAGAGAGTATTTTAACACTAGGTTCCACTACACTAGGTTCTCTACCCTCTGCATGTATTTTCAGGCAAATCCAGGGCAGTACGCAAGGCAACTTAGTCGGTCAGTCTACCCGTGACCACGGACTACTGCAAAGAGTTCGAAACGTCGGGTTTCACAAAAATGTTAATATACGCGATAAATCCGTTTAAATTGTTTTATTTAAAATACTCTCAATAACTCTTACAAATTATAATCTTATGCCTTCCATATTTTCGTTTGTAAATATATTTTGAAAGATAGAGTCTTCTCAATCCCCTGAGAATATTGCCTAGTCTCTTTGATAGCTGTGACTTCATTCCTTTTATTTCCATAATAATATTAAACTCACTTTACGTAAATTCGAAAAAATGACGATAAAACATAAAACGAAGTTTTTAAAAACAAAATATATGAGTCGTTTCTATTTCTTCCATAAATTCACGATTATCATAGTCATATTTATAATGATATGTGTGGAACAGATTAACTTAAATGGTAAAATATACATATGTATGTTAAGAATCATATCGACCTTCCTATTTTCGACACGATTTTGCCTTTACGCGCAGGTCAATACCTAATGTCCCGAACATTAGAATCGTTTTGAAAACGTAAGCCAGTGTTCTCAAAAATTGAGACAATTTATGCATAATGAATATTTTCAATTGAAAATAGATTCTGAATCTTATTTTTTATGTTATAAAATTTATTTTCCGGTAAAAGTTTAATTTCCAGCTCAAATACTACGGTATTAGTGTTTCGTGTACATCGAATGCTATCAAGCTATGATTTTGTTTTAAAATTTATTTCATTTTTCTATTGTGGGTTAATTTTTTCACAAATTGAAAGTGTTGTACATATTAATTGAGTAAAGCGAAGAAAATGATATATCATTATGGTATCGGCTTAAAAATTAATGATTTTGGGATCATTATTATGTTCTTTACTTTTTGTTTGTGAAGTAATAATGGTTTTAAATTAACTTCTGTAACTGGGTTCATTTTATTATTTGAGACACCTGGCGAGCAATCAACATTTATCTGTCGTGGTTGTGGATAGAGAGAGAACTAGCATTCTCTCTGTTCATACTCTTATTATATAAAACTATCGCCATCGATATATTTATTTTATACATATTAAAATTCTTACACACAAGATTATTTTAGTACGATTAATATTAAGTAAATATTTTGACTTTTTAGTCATTTTATTTAAGTCGGATAACCTCCTCGTGTGCACGTTTGCTGCTGGCCTCTTTCGGATACATTTGTCATCCGGGGAGACGAGCAGTGAAATGTGCCGGTGCACCCTGGGCGGCGAGTAATTATTGCCTACAGGATTTTCCTTGGGTAATGATTGCTCGTCGGCGAATAATCCGACGCGACGGCGTTCTTCCGCGTGTTCCTCTGATTAGCAGAGGACACAGTGTGAGGGACTAGACGGGTTTACGTAGTGTGTTCCCGTCACGTAGGTGCAGCGTTATATGCGCCAGCGCCGAAAATATCGGAACTCCACTCATGGTTGCGGTCATGTCTCGTAATCATGAGGGGAACCGAGGGTCTTGCCTTTACTGGCTGGGCTGCGAGGAAGAAAACCTCTATAAAAAATTACCCCAACCCAAGCGGCGAAGCAGCGCGAGGGGTGCGTGGCTGATGGGAAGATCAGTCGCTACTGCTGGTCCCGCCAGGGTACCGGCCGAAACCCGTGGCGTATTAGGCTTATCCAAGTGCAGGGGGCACCGCTTGGATGGACTGTTCTTCCCCCATACTCGTGGGAATCATATGGATAAACTTAATTTAAACCCAACTAATGAAGGAAATGTGGGAGTTATAGAGTCTGCTTCAGACTCGGGAGCTGTGCAGAGTATGCGGCGCAAGCGCAAAAATGCTAAAGATGATTCTGGCTCGGAAACCGAACATGGCCCCAAATGCCATACGGCGAGGAGAGGTAGGCCACCAAAGGTCCGTGGTGCTGGAACGGCACGCGCTCGTAAGGAACAGAGACAGCGTGTGGAAAAAGCTCGTGAAAAAGATCACGATTTTGAAAGGAGCCTGTCAGACTGGGCATCACAAAAAGATAAATCAGCGCAGTCGACAGACGTAGAGAGCGGCTCAGCAGTGGAAGGTAGAAAGGATGCCTCCTGTTTCAACAAGAGTTTTGCGCACACTCGCAGGACAACGTGCAGCCCTCCATATTGGAAGTAGCGACGAAGTCTGGCACCATCTTAAAGGCACTTCTGTGCGCAAACTTAAGGATGCGGCAGCAGCTCTCACCGAATTATTGAGACTCTCTCCTTTTCGTCATGAGAGCGAAGAGAATAACGCAATGCATGAGGAAATCAGCGCCTCACTAAGGAGGTAGAAAAACTCATGATCGGAGCTTCAGTCACTTACAGCAATAGGTGCAGAGTTGGAGGCTTAGCCGATTTCGGTGACTCCACAGAAGTCCACTCCAGTCGGCTTCAAACCCAACTGTATGGTTTGGAGATACAGGCGAGGAGTTGAAGCGCACCAGTATAAGTTTCTGTGGGACTTGATCGGCGCTTCGTTTCGCTGGAGCGAAGACGCCTTTTGTCCAGCAAGATCTATACTCCCCCATTACACATCGTCACAGCACAAGTATTAGCGACCGAAAACCCGACCAAAGCCAGAAAGGGCATCCAATCTCCTGTGACTAGGGTTATGAGGGCCAGGGCGGAGCTCTTCTTCCCCCGACAGGGCTTTTGGACCCACACTGACCAAGGCGTGCTGCGCCGATTCGGCCATTGAAGGCCCCATGGGCAGAGCCTCCTCCGCGCCATGAAGGAAAACAGGGAAGAAAGAGGGGGCGAGACCGCTCACCTCCGATTACCGATTTACACCGTTGTCCGCCCCCTCTCCCTCTTCGTCCTCGTCCAACGGCTTCTGCCGGCGTTCTTGGGCGACGGTCACGGCCAAAAAGCGCAACCTGGATCGCGCCGAAAGCGCCTTCCAGCCTGCGGGCCAAAGCCTACGTCAAGACTTCGCCTACGGAGGAGGCCTCCCCAAGGTGCCGGCGACCGCGGCCAGTTCCGCCATTAACGGTCGTCGAAGGCGCGACGACGACCTATACGAGGTTATGCGACTGCCCGTAGTCGGGTTCAGCTCTCGTTCCTTGTATCGAGCCGGTGGAGTCCTAAGAGGGGTCCGTCACTGCGGGATCTTGTTGAACATATCGGGGCCCCGACAGTGACGCAATGTCCGACCGCCTTCGCAAGCGCGGATGCGTGAGGTCCTCAAGGAACTCAATTGAGGGTGGCTCGCCCATGAAAACGGGCGAGCTAACGAGGCTCGTCCTGGACTACGCCACGATCCACCAGAGGAGGTGGCGACGGCCATCGCAGAGGCAGTGGGTGTTTCGACGGAGAAATGTTACCGTTGGCAGTATTCGGCGGACACCCATGTCACTTGGCACAACACATGTGAGAGTGTCCTCGCGTTCTGTCCGCCCGTGCGTAGCTGCGACGAACCTCTCCATTCCGCGTGGGATTGGGCACAACCGCCGGTCGAGGTGCTGAGGCAAGGCCGCTATAATTGCTTCCGTGTGCCCTCGAGAAGAGGCCATCGTTGGCCCGACGGGTCCGAATGGGTTAGACCGGAGCGGACCGGTGCTTTCGCCTTGGAGAGCGCGGCACATAGCGAGTCAATGTTGAAGCCAAGCGCTCCGGTGGCCCCTTGTGCTCAGATGGTGGGGTCGCCCGTCGGCCATCGTCTGGGCGCAAAACATGCTTGCCAACGGGTGTGGAGGAAGAAGGTAAAAGACCGCTCCGTCCACCCCAGCTCATACGCCCGCCGAGTCTCCCTGCCTCATCACCGGCTCTTCCCCGCAGGAGGCCATGGAGGTCTCCCATCGCGGATTAAGGGTGCTGCAGACTGAACCTTAACCACTTGCCGTAATGCTCAGCGCTATTAATGCAGACCTTGCGATGGTCCAGAGGCCTCGCGTCGTGGCGGAGCCCTATCCGCTTCCCATTCCCCGACAACCCTCGTCTTGGTTGTGGACGCCACTTCACCGTTGCCGTCCCATTGGGCGGGCGGTGTGGGGGTCCCACCCGTTCTTTTCCCTGCCTCGAAGGCGTGGCTGGGGTTCTTTGCCGTTCGTTTTGTCCCCTTGTGCCATTTGTGGTGCTACGTCTCTCCCATAGGTCTCTCGCCGACTACGAGTTGTAACCTGGACGGGCTGGCGGCCTGCGTTCGCAGATGCTACCCCGTCGCTGATCGCCTGGTGACTTCAATTCCCCGCCATGGTTTGGGTAACTCCCAAGGGACGATCCGAAGGGAGTGACGCCTTCCTCGACGGGCTGCTGGTTTGGACCTCCGCTCATTAACGTCGGTTCGGAGAGCCACATGCGTGCGGTGGCATGGTAGTCGGTCGTGGACCTTACATGGGCGACTCCCCTGCGATTCGCATGCTTCTCGGAGGCGTGTCGCTGAGGAGGTGTGTCTCACTCCGACCACCGCCACATATTTTTTCGATGTGCGATCCTCCATCCGAACCGATCCAACGTCTTCATAGAGAACACCCTGTCGCGGACGATGGGCCCTCAAGCTGCTAAACCGAATCATCTCGAAGCCGCCGCCATCGTCCGGCTTGGGCCCCAAAACGCTGAGGCAGATTTCACCCCGACCCCGATGGTGAGTCGTCCTGGTCATTGGCCGATTACGTCGATCTGCGCTGCATCGGATGCCCCCGGGCAGGCCCTTCGGCGCCGGTCGTATGCATTGTGGTGTCGGAGATCGCGCAGCTGCGTACCGCATGCTGTTTTTGCGGCCCACCGCCCGTCAGCGAACTCGGAGAAGAAAGGCGTGGCCACTCCTGAAAGAGAAGAGACGAAGCTACAGGGCGTTCCAGTAGGCCAAGAAGGCGCTGCGAGAATGCCTCTCGGAACGTCCGGCACTCGGTCCCTCGGACGGACTCCTCGAGGGACTCGACAGATCCGTGGGGGGCCCGTACCAGCATGGTCTGGGCAAGTTACCCCGTGGATGCCTCCGTGACGGAGACCTTAATCCGGATCTACGAGTAGAGTGATTAGTCGCTCTTCCCGGTGATTCGGTCAAGTCCTTGTATCCTCGCTACCGCGTCAACTTGGACCGACGGTTTAGGGTTACAGAGCTGATTTTGACCGAGCACTTGGGCCCGCCTGATGCCCGGAACACAGCGCCCTTTCCTGAGGAATTCGTGTTACGTTGTCGTTTTTGTTGCTTCGCTCACTGGGGGACAGGCTGATGCGGCTGTTTTGACAGTTGCTTTCGTAACGCCACGGTCCCGAAGGCCTGGAAGGATGCAAGCTTGTCCTTTTGAGGAACACGGCAGAGACCGCGACTCTCCCTGCTGCTACCGGTCCCATATGCCTGCTGGACGAGGCTGGCAAGCTCCTCGAGCGGATTGGTCGCTTCTCGTCTCACCGATCATCTTTCGTGCGTCGGTCCCGACCTGGCTGACACCATTGGCTTCCGTCATGGTCGTTTTCGACCGTTGACCGCGATCATGCTCCTGTCCGGCCCTGAACGGAGCAGGCGGTGGGCTCGGGGGGGCGTGGCGTTGGCGATAAGCCTGATAATCCGTCAACGCTTAACTTCTTTACCCTGGGTTTCCATCAGGGAGGCCTTGGTGTATCACCGTGTGCCTCTCTAACTGCCGGCGATTGTCGGGAGCACTTGCGCGACAAGGTACATTGTGTGGTACGGGGGCCAGAGGGCGCGAAGACCCGTAGGGAAGTGTACTGACGTGGTTCCGCAGGGATCGGTCCTAGGACCACTCCGTGGGAATCTCGCGTACTACGCGGCTCTGCGTGCGAGCTCCCCGCAGGCGTCAGCGTGATCTGCTATGCAGATGAACACGCTGGTTGTCTGGCATGCGGGTGAGCTTCGATATGTACCAGACGGCGAGCCGATCTCGGAGTCAA
Organism: Dione vanillae; assembly: GCA_037178615.1. NCBI lineage: Eukaryota > Metazoa > Arthropoda > Insecta > Lepidoptera > Nymphalidae > Dione > Dione vanillae. Next base: position 206,819 of record JAZFAU010000243.1, on the reverse strand, counting down.
CCTCGTCGGGGGGGGTCGCGAAATTGCGAATTGTGTCGTCGTATAGCGCCGCATAAGAACTGAGGCTCTAATGCTTGTTCCACAAGTGTCCGGTGCCGGGAACCACCCCCTTAACGCAGATCATTCGCGTAGGTGACTCAACGTCCGGTTCCAGGTACATGAAATACCTGGGCCTGTCCTGGACAGTCCGCCGGAGCTTTGAAGAGACTTCAGGCTTCTGTCCCCCCGTATTGAGAGGTAGTGGTTCGTTGCACAGACTGCTTGCCAATCTCTGGGGACGGGGAGGGGAGGAGTTCGCCGCCTCTATGCGGTGTCGTGCGATCGCTGGTCCTCTATGGGTCACCCGTTTTTGGGTCACATCGACTGGACGGCACCCGCCGCTGCAATACTAAGGATCCTGTAAGTCTGCAGCGGCAGAGTGCCATCCGCCTTGTGCGGGGTATCGCACGATATCCTTTGAGCGGCGACCCTTCTGCGGCTTTCCGCTTTGGACCTCTTGCGGAGAGGGACGCGAGTGTCTACGACAGACTCGCGCCCTTACGTCAAAGCGGCGGAAGTGCGTTCCTCCCCTACCAGCGTCCTCGAATGCGCTCATGCGGCATGATCACGCGAAGGGCACACACGCGCTGGTACGGCCGTCTCTGCGGAGATCTGTACGCGCATCAAACGCGTCGTGAGGCAATCCTTCCGGCCTTCGAGGCCCTGGATTCGAAGAAGCGGTACGAGTCACCTTCCGACTTACCCGTTACTTACCGGTCACGGTTGCTTTGGAGGTAAACCTGTGTAGATCGGACGCGAGGCGACGGCGGGTGGCCACCACTGCGGGGGCGGACCACGACACTGCCCAACACAACTCTGAGGCGTGTCCTGCGGTGTCCACGGAGAGGCAAGTCTTGGTCCCAGCAAATCGGGCGAAATCCTCTCCCTGCGAGCAGTCGTGTCGCGATGCTAACAGGGATTCGGCGTGGGAAGCCGGTAGTCCAACTTCTGTGAGACGTCAATGTTCCAGAAGTAGACTGCTGGGCGGTCTTCGGGAAGGCCGGTCCGCCCTGCCGGAGACGCCTGCGGTCCGCCTTCACGGCCGTCCAGCCCACATTTCCCGTGCTGAATAAGAGGGCACTCCCTCCGTCCGTGGGTGCGTGAGAATGGGGGTCTCACGCATCCTTTTCCAATACGGCCGAGAGGAAGACTGCAGTCCTGTATGGCCCCCGGACTGCCGTTTACCACCAGCGAGGGGTGCGGGGATGGCGAGACCCTCTTCGTCCTTCTGGGAATGGCCTCCGCAACCACAAGTGTAGCAACGCGCGGGATAGGGCCGCGGAGCGTGCTGGCGAAAGCGATCCCGTAGCCTCTCCGTTTTTTCCGTGCTGTGGCGGCCATCGCCGGGGTTTTAGTTGAGTACAATCTCACATAACCCGACCTCCCCCCCAGAGTCGGGTATCTATGAAGATTTTCCCCCTGCGATCAACAAAAAAAACAAAAAAAAAAAAAAAAAAAAAAAAAAAAAAAAAAAAAAAACAAAGGAAATTAAAAATCAAGCTAATTATATAATATATATTCATTTGATTTATCACTTTAACATTAATTCTGTGACGAAAATTGTAATTTTTAATTTAAATCAATTTTATTTAATTTATTTGATCCATAATTCACTTTTCAAAATTCTTTCTTCAATTACTATTTTTATTAATGTTGTTGAATTTCCGAATACATTGAATATAATCACATAAACTTACTATATTATTATGCTTTATACATTTCGATTATGTAGGTAAATATGCGATAAAATCTACGCATAGAAGCTCGTGTCTCGTACATTCCAAGTTACTATATTTGAAAATCTGATGTTAATATCAGCTGAATACCGAGCTTAATATGACCTTCAGAAACTGATTTTGATAGATGGACGCACACATACGTACAACGAAGCTTTATTTTATTTCATATGAGGTACTTTACCTTAAATAGTAAACTTACTAATACAGGCATTAAACTTAATCATACTACTATACAAAAAATTTTCACTTAAGCTTACATTTAAAAAATTTAAACTTAATATTAAAATTTACACTTAAAATAAAAAAAAATACAAGAACCAATATAACAAAGGCGTTAAAATAGTATGTTTCAAATGGAGCATATATTTATATATAATTTTTCTCGCTCTTCGTGAGATTTGAAATATAGCATATGAGTGCCTTTGAGAGAGCCGACAGAATGACAGAACGCCATGTCTTAATTAATAAGAAATCTAAATGTTTTTATAGTGTTTGGCAATACTTGACTTGCCGACTTTGTTGTTCGGATGTGACTAAGGAGATGCTTAGAAAGTAGAACACTAACAAAATCTTATGTGAAACTGATACTTGACATCTCATTTTTAACACGCTGATTATTTTTAATTAATATTTACACTTAATTATTCAGTGATTGCATAGTATGCCGTATGTGGCTGACATAGAGTAAGCCAGAGTTTCTATTTTTATATTGTACTTAATACATATATATATATATATATATATATATATATATATATATATATATATATATATATATATATATATATATATATATATATATATATATATATATATATATATATATATATATATATATATATATACATATACATATACATATATATATATATATATATATATATATATATATATATATATATATATATATATATATATATATATATATATATATATATATATATATATATATATATATATATATATATATATATACATATATATATATATATATATATATATATATATATATATATATATATATATATATATATATATATATATTAATTTACTTAATAATATATAATAGAACTTACAGTTCCGTGGGAAAAAAATATCCTTAAGGTTAGAGTTAAACTTTAACAAAGATTTCGAGCTTACTAACAAAAATGAAACCAAGAATAGGTTAAGAGTAAATTGATAAGCGGTTGACATAGGAGCAAGAGGTGTAACAGTAAAATCTCTCTATAATTTACTAAATAATCTCGGCCAGTTTATAGTTATTACTAATGCATTTCTAGGACATTTTTTTGCAAATGCTAAGTTCCAAATAAAATGCTTTTGAATTTGTTCAAGCCTGTAAATTTGCGTTACATAACTTGTTCGCTATACAACACTATCAAATTCCAGAATGCTTTTTATATCTAGTGAAAGAAGAATTTTGTGTCTATGAAAAATAAAATAATTTATCTGGTAATTATTATTAAATAACACAATATAAATAACAAAAAATAGTACCTCCTAACAATTAGAAAAGAAAGTGACAAAAAGGAAAACAAATCGCTACACTAAACATCGCGAGTGTCCCACAGCTTATTTCATTTGACACCGCTGAAGCCTGCAAGTTGTCTACCGCTTGTGACCTAGTTAGGTTAGGCTTAAATATAAGCTCAAAACATGGCTTTTTTGGTCAAATGCCATCATAGTGGTCTTTAAAATGGTAATTACTAATACAGCAGGTTTTGTTTGTTTACTTTCCAATAAAATTATGTTATTTAATGTGACTTGATCTAAAAAATGTTGTAAAAGCTTGTTTATTTGTAAAAACTTAATATAGAACTATTTTGTCACAAAATTTATACTAACGCTTACAAATTATACCAAGAATATATTTTTCACTATAATTTTATTTGACAGTATTCTTACGGTGCGGTCCACTATAAATTTAAAATACAGAATAATAGATTGAAACATTTAAATGGAAATTTTCTTTCATGATCTCTATTAAGAGTCAAGAATCAAGTCAATTCTTTTACAATACAACCACGATTGTCCAAATGACAATCGTAGTTTTGATTTCTACTTATATTTTTAAATTTCTACTTTGGTAAAAAGCTAGGACGTAGAGAATCAAATATGCGAACACTTTTCAGTTATCCGATTTTATACGAAGGATAAGCTTTAATGTAAAGAAATTAACATTACAGTACTGTGATGTAATTTTCACTGTGATGTAATTTTCTAACCCAAATTACAGGCTGTAACCAATCGAAACAATCGATAAATTAAATTTGACATTTACAAACTGTACCACAAAGTCATTACAGGAATATTAGCGGAACGTTAGTATAGTAATAATAATAATGCAGAGCCTGCAATTTAATCTATAACTAGACCAGCCTTGTTTTTTATTGTATTATGTTCAGGCAACATATTATATTTATGACGCAGAGGCACAGCATCTGTCTGTAGATGCGACGGTCGTGCGTTTGATTTCCACTCGGGAGAGATGATTTTTTTGTCATTTTTTATTTGCTCTTACTACCACCACCACCGTATAACACGCAATGCCTCGAAAGTATGGAAAGCAGGAAAAGAAGTGTCTTTTCACTAGATTACCACGGTTCCTGCGGTTCTCTCTGCCTATTCTGCATAGAGCGAGATAAAGCGTGAACTAACAAAATTATCATTATACTTAAACATATCATCATATACTTTCTGGGAAGTTTCAAGCTCCTCTGTTTTTGCAACCTTTTTGATTGTTTCTTTGCTTCAGTTGGCCTTAACGTAATGATATTACTTGAGTAAATTATGCTAGAGCATCTTGACTTGTTTAAATGAAATAATAATTCATTTCGAGAACATAATTTGAAAACACAGTACACTTTGTAGAGAGTGTAGCTTGGACAGTGGAGGTAAGCTTAAATGGACATTCATAGAGTATATTTCAAACATTTATTCTCAATTGGCAGTAGGTATTTAACTTTCTATCAATCGTTATTTTATAAAAGTTTTATATTTCCATAAATTAGATATAAAGTTTTAATGTATATTGTCTAAGTATGGAAGTATTGATTGGCATTGGATTCATTTTCACGGTATCGGATTCATCTCAAAACTTACCACATTAATCTTTGCGAGCGATTCGAATTTATCTTTGTACAAAGTTGCCGAAATAAATTTGGTTGAAAAACTTTGCACTTACGATAAGTCTACACATTCAATTTTATTATCTTGTAAGGAAATGAAGTTTCAGTTTGACTTGTGTTAGGCGCGTTATTGTTGGGGATCTTGGGAATTGGAATATTGAGTTGGAAATTTGCTTTTCAAAATATTATCAGTATAATGTTACGGAATTATGCAAATTCTAATATTGATAATTTTAGAGATCTTAGCCTGTCTAGAACTATTACTAATACATTTATAGAACGTACTTCATAGGCGGCATTAGCGGAATCATTTTAAATTTGGTTAGGTAGTGGGAGAAGCTTGGACAGTGAAGGTGAGCGTTAATGCATTTTAAAGGGCATTTAAAGGCCCCTTTAAAGCTACACTTGGGTCGCAAGTCCCAAGCGCTGATCGGAGCTCCTCTTATTACAACGCGATGAGCCCGGCACCAGTTTAACAGTTTCTTCTCATGAAAAGAAGTACTAACTACTACTTAACGAATAAATTATTTTGTTAATAAAATGTATGTTACTATTTTTTGTTGGTTTGTTAACCACAGGTGGCAAAAATTCTGGAAAATAAACAGATCTAAATTAGTATAGTTTAGCTAAGCTTTATTAAACCAGGCGTAAACGGCAACTTTGTGTGCATAAACAAGAAAATTTGAAAGCCTGTTCCCATGAGAATATCTAAAAATCCTCTCTTAGAGCTACGAAACTGAAATGCAGGGTATACATAAAAACAATTTTCCTTGCTGCCAGTAAACATATTTCTTGATTAATGCCATAGTAATCGCAGTTTATGTATGAAGCTATATGTTAATGGTAACGTGTAATGTAAATGGTAAATATCGCATTACGCATACGTTCAGGTAAAAACTTTAAAATATATCTAATGTTTTGCCACTATTTTTTATAATTTAAGCCTTCAGCTCACTGTAAAATATAATTAGACTAACAATTAATAAAATAAAGCTTTACTTGACTAATGTCTTTTTCTTATTTTACAATATGCTTCTCGATCCTAGATTGGTCCTGGATAAAATACCCAACGATTTTTGTTACCAATACGTCCTGTGTTATCATGGATTTAAAGATCTTAATAGAAAAATTCACTCAATGCAGCTTTTACTATATAACATTTCTTTAGAAATAAGGCAAATGCTATAAATGGACTAACTAGCACGTAGTCGTAACTGTAGTTTTTACATTGCATTATTATAATTCGTAAAAAAGCAACATTTAATATAAGTATTTTTTTTCTTTTCATATCAAATCTTTAACTATCATTAAATGTCTGTGAGCAAAGAAAGAAAATCTAATTAAGTTAATCACATTTATTTGCGTAGAAATACCGATTATTATAGATTTAAATATAATATATTTTTAATACACATAATATCACAAAGGTATAGTAAAAATAGTTAGATCTTAATTAAAAAATATATAATGGTTCAAAAAGGAACGATTGAAACACAAAATTTAAATGACTTCCACAAGAAAAATAACCACCCACAGTACGAGAATTGTTCGTCCATTCCGCTCAATATTCTTTGAAATTCGATGAATGATCACAAAAATTGCAAAGTTTATAAAATCTGATATCTAACTTCGACATCTCTTTTAGTATATTATTATTTATTTCGAGTTTTTAATTTTTTGCTTTTAGATACCGCCCAATATACTTTGTACACAATATTTGGTCCTAATATATAACTCTCGTTATCTTTTTACCTGCGACTTTCTTTTTCCATTATAAAATTGAAAATATTCAAAAGCTATAAAAGAAATATATTGTATATCTCCAGTTGACTCTGATTGCTAAATTGCTTTATATCCTATCTTATCAATGAATAGACAATCAAGTACAAACATCGAACTAGAAATTCTATTTACCACCAGACTCTTCATAGTATATATTAAAAATAGCGTTTGGCAACTTTTATCACTGAAACATTTATTTTTATTTCATTTTATTTAATTTATGTACCACAGGACAAAAGATGCATAGAACATATAAGAATATAAATCAAATGTACAAAGAATGATTTATCTCTAAAAGATATCTTTTCCAGAAGCCCTTGAATTTGAGAGATATTGTTTCTTAAAGAAATACGGGTATGGTATCTATGTATACTGTATAAAAAATAACATCTTATTTAGCACTTCATAGAAATATACATAATATAAATAGATATCATCATTTAAAATACATAAAAAATATATACCTACTAAAATAATATAATAAATATATACAATATACACAAACATACATACATATATATCTATATACAGGTACACACATACATACACATACACATGTATGTATACACATAAATAATTTAAAAAAAATAATCAAATAAGACTATACGTAAGGATAATGACAAGTATATAATGCATATTCATAAAAGTTATTCACAAAGTTTAAGAAAATATTTTTTCAATTTTAATTTAAAAATGTTTAAATATGGATTACCAACTAGGATAGAATTAGGGAGCGAGTTCCATAAGCGTACTGCTTGGACCGTAAATGATTTTTCCTAAAAACACGTGTTAAACGATGGCTTGGAATAAAAGCTTTCTATGAGCAACACAGGAGCGCACGGGCCTGTTACTTAGAAGAGCTAGCTGAAAACGCTCTCTCAAATATAAAGGAGAAGATGAACTTAAAATATTAAAAAGACCAGAGGGAGTATGCAGATTTCGGCACCAACGCACAGGAAACCAATTCAGTTGTCGACGGAAAGTGGACGCGTGGCCAGATTTGTGCAAGCCAACGATAAATCGAATGTACATATTCTGAAGTCGGTCAAGCTTGTCAAGTTTTCTTCATTTGCATCAAAACAAAAAAATATCCGCATAGCCTATAAGTGGTAAGAGTAAAGCTTGCGCAAGAACAGTTTTAGTGCGGACTGGTAAGAAGTTTTGAAGTCGTTTAAGAGAATGCAGAGAAAAGTGTACACGTTTGTTAATTTCATTAATATGAGATGACCACGATAAATTGCTATCAATTATAAGGCCCAAATTTCTAGCTGAATCAGGTAAGGATATTATTGTTCCGTTTAATTTTATGCAAGGTAAGAAGAAGAAAACTGCTTAGCATTCTATGGATTCACCGTGCGGGTGCCGGGCCCATCGCGTTGTAGGAAGAGGAGCTCCGATCAGCGCTTGGGACTTGCGACCCAAGTGTAGGTTTAAAGGGGCCCCTTTAAAATGCGTTAACGCTCACCTTCACTGTCCGAGCTCCTCCCACTACCTAACCAAATTTTAAACGATTCTACCAAAGCCGCCTTTGAAGTGCGTTCCAGAAATGAATTTATAATAGTTCTAGACAGGCCGAGATCTTTGAGTAAACTATAGAGAGATTTCGCTGTTATACCACTCGCTCCTACTTCAACCGCAAATAAGCTAACTCTAAACCTATTCCTGGTCAGTTCGTTTGTAAGATCAAAGTATTTATTAAGTTTTAGATGGTGACTTTTTGGGATATTTGTTTCCCACGGAAAGTAAGTTCTACCAGTACTATGCGTTTTAGGCTTCGAGAATAGAGAAAAATATCCGGTCTGGATGACGAAACACAAATATCCTCAGGGATTCTATACTGTTTCTCATACGTGTCCATCATAAGTGTCCAATCGGGAGCTGGATCTAGTATAGAGAAAGGTTTTTGTGTGGGTTTTTTATGAAAACCTTCTTTCACAAACTCTATTGAGCGTTTGCTGGGTGTTATATTTCTCTGTGCTCTTGCTACAGATAGACTAACGGCCTCACGTATGATTTCTAGTACTTTATCGAGGCGCCGCGTGTATTGACCACTATCCAAGAGTACCCTACACCCTACCAGCATATGTTTAGCTGTCCCTACTGCCTCTTTACAGATGTAGCAAGATTTATCGGTCTTTACCCCATCTTACTAAATTACTTTGATCTGGAAGAGTCATTTGGAACGCATTTAGATATAATTTTAATAGTGCTGGAGACCAGTCGTGAATTAGGGTGCGCCATTTTAAAGCTAAAGGGATACAGAATTCTCCTATAGTTAGCCACTCGTTTTGCATTTCTAAACCCAATGCGTGCACCTTATATTTGTCGTTCTCGTCTTGCCGAATAAAAGATTTTATTATGTCTATGTCTTGAACTTTCCTCTTTGATCCTAACCCTACTTTACTCTAGACTGTGCTCCTATCATAAATTGCTTATGGAATTGAAGTCTTGACTCGAGCTCTGGGACACTTCTGTCTTTTGGGAGTGAGATAACAATCTCATCGCGTGATTTTCCCAGAATGTGTGTTTTGGCGACTCTTGGATGTTTATAGAGCTCCGATGGTTTCTTTAATCTCAACCCGAAACTATTTTTGTCTCTAAATAAGGTTGAGGTGTCCGCCGAATGCGCTAGTCCAAGCCAAAACTTCAGTATCTTTATGACACTTGCATTTAACTTTGTTAAGAGGGTCTTATTGAAATCATACACGAGAAAAGGCCAATTCAGACGTGATGTTAGAAAATTGTCGTAAATCCAAACTTTCTTGACATTACTTATAGGTTGATGATCTACCTTCTCAAGATCCGTCAAAAAGCTGTCGACTAGTACATCTAAAGATGGAGTGCGGCCTTTGTAGTCTATTTTCTTGCCGAGAAATTTAAAAGGTGCCGCTTCGGAAACTATAGCAATACTTTTACCGCCAATTTTAAGTCCCGGATCGAATGAGGTATATTTAGTGTTTCGCCTTCCCAGACATAAACAGTGACACTTACTAGGTTTTGTCCTCATTCCTTTCGTCCACGCACAAAAATCGTCTACTTCATCCAATAGCAGCTGGCATTGCTTTGGATTCCTAGTCAGTATCGCAAGATCGTCCGCGAAAGCAAGGATGGATTCTGTGTACTTATTGTTAAACTTAAACCGATAACCCCATTTTTTCTCTTGTTTAATTAGATTATCTATTAAAATATTTATTACGATATTAAATATTATTGGGGATAAACAACAACCCTGAAAAAGACCTACTTTATAGCCTAAAGGTTTTGAATGGCCGTCTTTAGAGGTTATAACGAATTTCAATTTTGAATAGTATGACGCGATTATGTTGCTTATTATCGTAGGAAAATTGTACCATTTTAACGCAAACATCAATAGATCGTGTTGTACTGACCCGAACGCGTTTTCTAAATCTATCCAACACACTGTAATTTGCCTCTCACACATTCTGGCGTCTTTTAAGCTTTCAGTTAACAAACTATTATGCTCCAGGCATCCAGAAACTCCAGGTAGAAACCCTTTCTGGTAATTCGGCCTGAAGTACCTATTGCTAATCATAGAATGGGTCATTTTCGTTTGAAGTAATGAGAAAAAGATTTTAGATAGAGTATTTGTAAGAGCAATCGGCCTAGTATCTTATGGATCTGTTACCCGGTCTTTTTTGGGAATGAGGACAAATACCGCTTCTCCAAACGACGTAGGTATTTGCTTTCTTGACCAGATTTTACCATATAAGTTGTGGAGGTATTTACGAACAGATAACCATTTTTTGTATACTATATAGGGGATACCATCAGGACCTGGAGCTGATTTAGATGGTTTCTTTTTGATTTGTTTATTTATTTCCTCTAAAGTTGGTGGGTCACTTTGAAAGTCAGTGTGAGGAATCTCAGGTCGTTGTTTATTTGGCTCCTTATATAGTCTTTCTATATTAGCTACTTCGTACGTGCTTCTATAATGTTCATAAGTTGCCTCATCGGTCAAGAAAAGCTTACCTCTATCTTCTTTAAAAATGTTTTTTGAGTACTCAAAAGGATTTTTATCAAAAGCTACCTCGTGTTTAGCCCGATCGAAATTGTTACGTTGTTCCGCGATCTGTTTCGATATACCTTGAATTAATTTCAGGGTTGACCGTAGCGCCCTAGACAATTGGTGACTAAGATAATTATCGCCTATCGCTTTGGCCGCACGAAGATTCTTTTTTAGCTCTCTTTTTTTCCTCCTCATTTTCGACTTAAACGCGTTTTCTTTGTTTTTACGAGCGTCATGATTTGGAGACGGATATATTTCGTTGAAATATTCATAAATAGTTTTTTGGAAAGATTCTACTTGCGTGTCTAACTCCTGTTTCGAGCCCGGATGCTCTAACAGGACCGCTAATCGTTCGTCGTGTGCTTTTCATGTCGATTGCTTTATATTGGGAATGCTAAGACGTGTCCGGGTGGAAATGGACTCCTGATACTCTTCACTCAATGGCTCACCATGGGACATATGAGGGTCAACTCTATCCGCAGTGATAGTCGAAGAGCTTACCGACGACTGTCGTGCTTCAACACCATTATGTGTTTTAAGATGTTTAATATACCAGGCTCTTCTCTTGTAATTTTTCCCGCACGTGGGGCATTTCAAGTCCGTATTTGCGCCGCTTTCGTTGTTTGTTTCACCTGGTGGACAGTTCTTCCGCCTCCCCTCTCGGACTGTCCCAGGGGTATTTTTCTTATAAGGACTTTTAGCTTTAAAATTTTCCTGGGCTTGGCTTGCTAGGCCATTGCCCGCGGCTGTCTTTCCAACAGTCGGCTGTCTTTCCAACAGTCAGCTGTCTTCCCAGCTGCCAGCTGTCTTTCTAGCAGTCAACTGTCTTTCCAGCGTCATCCCGTCTCTCCGGGCTGTCACTTTAAATGAGAAGAAAACTGCTTAGCATTCTATGGATTCACCGTGCGGGTGCCGGACCCATCGCGTTGTAGGAAGAGGAGCTCCGATCAGCGCTTGGGACTTGCGATCCAAGTGTAGGTTTAAAGGGGCCCCTTTAAAATGGCATTAAAATCAACCCTACTACGTAATTGTCTACTTTCTATTATCAATGCTTGAGACTTAGAAGGATTAATCAGGAGGCCGACGCAATTTGCCCATTCCCTAATAAATCGGCAAATCATCTGCGTAAATATGGTAATTACAAGTTAAATTTTTCCTAATATCATTTATGAAAAGGAAGAAAAGAAGTGGCGAGAGTATGCCGCCTTGAGGTACACCAGTCAATAAATTAGCACAGTCAGAATAAAGTTCTCTGGTGTATATTCTTTGCTTGCGATCCTGTAAGTAAGATTTAAACCATTCTGCAAGTCGAGTAAAATAAGAATAGTAAATTTTTATATCACCTATCGCAAATCTAATATCCTCAATCACCTTAACTAGCACTCAACTGGTACTGTGTAAAGGGCGAAAACCAGAATGAAAGGAACTTAACAAATTATTTTGAAACAAATGTTTAGAAAACTGTTGAAATGCTGATTTCTCAAGAAGCTTAGAAAGAACAGGTAGAATGTCAAAAGTGAGAAAAAGAGTAGGATCTGGTTTTTTAGATAAAAGAAGGACATGATCTCTTTTCCAGGCTATAGGAAAAGAACTAGACTTGAACGAGAAATTTAAATTGAGTAGTAATGGGTATAAGATGATCTAACAATAACATCAACAAGTCACGACATATTTTATCACTTCCAGCCGCTTTAGAAAAATAGATATAATGTTCTTCCTTACATCCTCTTCTGTCACTTCGTGGAAGACAAAAGGGTCACATATAGGCTGAGCTGAAAGAGATATTTTTTGTAAACATAAAGATATATATTAGAATCAGTTATGAATGTGGCAGACGTAGAAAAGTAATTGTTTAAACTATTCAAATCAATTGACTGATAAGAAATATTACGAGACTTGCCCACGCCCAGTGATTTGTAAAATCTCCATGATTGAGAACGAGAGTAATTATCAACACAGGAAATTATGTATCGAGGCTCTGCATCTCTACACAATCTGTTGCACCGATTACGTAATTTTTTAAAAGCGGCAACATTCTCAGCACTCGGGTCCTTTTTACACTTCCTTTTAACTTTGTCACGACTCCGCATCATTTTTTTGATTGACGAGGATAGCTATGGAGACCTGCTCCATGGCTTTACTCGAATCATTCATCAATTTTACTCGAATTGGCTTTAGTAGCGCGTGAGAGTTAAATAGAGATAATAGGTTATTGCTAAAAATGTCAACCTTTTCATCTAAATCAGAAGACGCAAATAAAGAAGACCAATCTATTAACGAGGCGTCGGCAGCAAGCAACTCATGGTTGACCATGAGTTGCTTGCTTAAAGTTCCGGCACATTATATGTTTTCCCCTTTGTTTAGGTAGCGATAAATTAAAACTTAGAAACAGGAGGTCATGGTATGAATATGGAGCGGTTAGTTGATCATGTATCCGTACAAATTCCGGTTTGGAAACTATAATGATATCCAACAAAGACGGATGGGAACGTTGTTAAACGATGTCAGAAGACCTGTATGATAAGCCAGTACGCCTTTGAGCATTGATATGCACTAGGTTCAAGCAAGATTTCCACTTAATAGATGGAGGACCGTTGTGGCGCAGAGGCGCAACATCTGCCTGTAACGCGACGGTTTCTGGATTCGATCCCCAGTCGGAGAAGATGGATTTTTCTAATTTCATTTACTTCGCTCTGGTAAACTAGGCAAAAGCGCGGCGTTGAGTTCCGCTACTTAACACGCAATGCCTCGAAAAAGGCGGAAAGCGGGGACTGAGAAAGCAGGGACAAAGCAACGGAGTGTCTTAACACAAGTGCTTTCTACTAGTTCTAAAGATCTCTTGCCGGGATTTTGTTACAAATTCCGACACTGTCACACTGATGCCTTTAAGGGAAGATTTTGTATTCCACACTAAATTTCTCAATTTTAAACTGGTACAGCGGACAAGTATGGGTCTTGGCTTATTTTTATTTTTATTCACGCCAAGACGAAGCGATACATCAATAGAGAAGGAGTCAAAATCTAATAATTTCATATAATCATGAAGCACATTCAACATTTTATCTTCTGGATGTTCATCTACACTCCCAGGCACTCCACGAAACAGTAAACTTTTTCTTCGAGACAATGTTTCTAGCGAGTCAAACCCTTCTGTTAGAAACTTAATTTGTTGACGTAACATGGTTAGTGACTTTCAAACAAAGGCCTTGAAGAATAATCTGAGGACAAGTCTGCCAGGTCACCAAAGCTATTCTGTTTAGGATTTTTGTGTTGTGCTTGTGACAGTGCCTTATCAAAATTATCCATCCGTGCTTCAAATAGTGTCACTAAGTCCTCCATACTTTTAGATAATTGAGTGTGAGGATCTATTTCGTTAAAACTTCTTATTATGCCCAAAATTGTTAATAAAAGAATGTAAGCCAGATAACGTAGGTCAGATTAGTAAACTTTAGAGTAAATATATATGAAAAATTGTATTTTAACTTAAATTAAACAATATTATAGTTTAATAAGTAACGTAGCAAGTAAGTAACAAGTACCGATGTAAGAAACATTGGTTTGTATACAATTAACAGTTTTAATATAGGTTAAGACACTCCGTTGCTCAGTCTCTGCTTTCTTCGTCCCCGCTTTCCACCGTATCCGAGGCATTGCGTATTGAGTGGCGGAACCCAACGCCGCGCTTTGCCTTAGTTGCCAGAGCGAAGATAATGGAAATAGAAAAATCCATCTTCTCCGACTGGGGATCGAACCCAGAAACCGTCGCATTACAGGCAGACGTTGCGCCACTGCGCCACGACGGTCTTCAAGTTCTCAATTATTAATGAATGTAATTTATCTTATTTATTTTAGTGACATAAGCCTCCGCCGAAAACATGAAATTTTTTTTTGCCATTCGAAGAGCAAATGTATATTCTACTTACGTCGCGAAGATATCTCACATTATTCATTTTAAAACAAGCAGATATATATATATATATATATATATATATATATATATATATATATATATATATATATATATATATATATATATATATATATATATATATATATATATATATATATATATATATATATATATATATATATATATATATATATATATATATATATATATATATATATATATATATATATATATATATATATATATATATATATATATATATATATATATATATATATATATCCGGAGCATATTATTTACAAACAAATTAACACATCAAATCTATTCGAACTTAATCTAATTTTGGAACATGTTCTATAACGAAATAGTGTGTTGCACGTTAGCTGTAAAGTGAGATACCGTTTCAACGATAACTACTATAACTTCGTATTGCACTTAATATGAGAACTAAATTTGAATATATCAAAACTTTGCGATTATGAAGTGTATTTAATAAAAATAATACAAACACATTATTTTTTATTTCTGGTATTTTTTTAAGTTAACAGTGATTTTTAAATTGGTTTAGCTGGTGAAACACTTATCTTCTTATTTGTATTGGAAGTTCTTCTTTTATTTTTAATACATGATCTAACATTTTAACAATATTTGGAGAGTCAATTGCCAGCAGTCAACTGCTGTTAAAATATTTTTTATAGCTGAGGTAAGGTAAGTGTTTAATTGCTTTTCTTTTAACCTAGAGAACCCTATGAAAACCACATTTTTTTTAAATTATATTATTTACCAATACTAATTTGTGCTTAAAATCTATAAATAAAATGAAGTTTTGTGAAGAAATTTTCACCTTTAAAAAAAACTAATTTCGAATAGGTTTTCAAGTTAATTTATAAAAAAAATATGAAACATACATCCACTATAAGATATCTAGATTTTGTATGTAAAGTAATTTATAATAACAGCTAGACGTCTCGCTGCGTCTTGTTTCTAGTATAATTAAATTTAATGCAATTTGGCAAATGGAGGGTGAAACTAAAGATTTATAGTTCTTAAATTTAATTATGAACTAGCTCGTGTATTTTTAGTTTGAGCATTGTTTTAATATACAAATACGTATATATATATATATATATATATATATATATATATATATATATATATATATATATATATATATATATATATATATATATATATATATATATATATATATATATATATATATATATATATATATATATATATATATATATATATATATATGAAACATATGTTTTCATAACTATCACTACCTCAACTCGAGGTTACCTCTTAAAAGATTAGGAGCAAACTAGAATAATTTACTATATAAAATATTACATCATTACTAATTAGTGAGATGTCAGGAGCTACGCTAGAGGAGCCATTTCAATTCCCGAACAATGATTTGTGTAGTAGTAAAAGTATAATGATGTCATCCTCAGGATTAACGGACAGGACAACAACGAAGCTATGCAATGAAGAACAAGTAAGACGAAATATGAAACAAGAACATAAATGTAACAAGAGCGGATTCGTTGCCCTAATTTCACAAAACAGCGAAGTATTCGCCTATTACATTATCAACACATACACATCAATCTTTATGATTAAAAATAGTGCGATTTTTGTCAACATTACAGACACAATCATTAACTGTGCTCACATGTATTATATGTTTTAGACATATTTGTAAGAATAAGCACTCCTAAAAATAACTTACTGTCCTGGGTCAAGAAGAGAGCAAAATTTATCCAACACATACCTCCAAATCCTATATTGCAAAGTCTTGTTCTTAGTCTGTCAAGGGTAGAGACAAGTAATAACGCATGCTTTATTTTTCAGGCTTTTTAGAATGTTCGTCATTACAAGAACTCTAGCATACTTTAATAAAAATAATGAACACAAAAATAACTTTCGTTATTAATAATAGCTCCTTATATATAATTACACGCAATAACAATGACAGAGTACAGTATAACCCAAAAGCTTTAAAAAAATGTCTTTAAAATGTGTCAATCAGCTAATAAATTATAATAAATTTAATATACTGTTATTACAATAAATTTAATATACTGTTTTCTATATTTCTTAATAGCTTCTGAATATACATACAGATAATATACACTAAAGTTAGTAAAGCTTTTTTGTACTTAAAACCATTATATTTACATTTACAAGAAACACAATTTGATATAGGTGTTCCAAGGAATTTCACGTAACCGGGGCTTAAATAAAATGTGAGATATTCTAAGAATGTTCAGGTTACGGTCTTGGGGTCGATATTCAGGAAAAATCCCAAGCTTGCTGCGGTGCTCGTTGTAATTTATCTTTGCCTTTTAACACTGCCTGTACTTTATTTGAATATATAGTAGCAGTTACTCTGATTCGGTGATTTTCTATATTAGATGTAAAAGTGGCGAGGTCCAATGTTGTATTACGTCTTAATATGTGATTATACTTAGTCTGGCCATAAATACTGTTACTATTCAAAAAAAGAAAATATTACGTTTGAATTTGGAATCTGTCATTTTTATATGATTGCTTGATGTGTTTTCTTATTTTCGCGCCATTATATTGTTAAATATTTTGTTATATTAAAATGGAGTGGGGTGATAAAGAGAACCGAATCGCTGTGATTGCCTTACATAAAGTAGGTATGGAGAAAAGTGCAATTTTTAAAACCCTCCACCCGCTTGGTATTAGTCAAATGTTTGTTTACCGGGCTATTGATAGGTACAATGATACCTCCTCTGTTTGTGACAGAAAAAGATCTGGCCGTCCACGTACCGTTCGTGTGAAAAAGGTGATTAAAGCAGTTAGGGAAAGAATTCGAAGAAATCCTGTCCGTAAGCAAAAGATTTTATCTCGGGAGATGAAGATAGCTCCTAGAACCATGTCGCGTATATTAAAAGATGACTTAGGACTTGCAGCCTATAAGAGACGTACTGGTCACTTCTTAACTGATAATTTAAAGAAGAATAGGGTGGTAAAATCCAAACAACTACTTAAGCGGTACGCAAAAGGAGGTCACAAAAAAATTTTGTTTACGGATGAGAAAATTTTTACAATTGAGCAGTATTTTAATAAACAAAATGACCGTATTTATGCTGGAAGCTATAAAGAAGCTTCGCAATTAGTAAACAGAGTACAACGTGGGCATTATCCCACTTCAGTGATGGTTTGGTGGGATGTTAGCTATGAAGGGGTGACTGAGCCATATTTTTGTGAAAAAGGTATTAAAACGTCGGCACAAGTTTATCAAAATACCATTCTTGAGACGGTAGTTAAGTCTTTAACTAACACCATGTTCAATAACAAAGAATAGTGCTTTCAACAAGACTTGGCACCGGGTCATAGAGCTCGATCCACCCAATCTTGGTTGAAAACTAACGTTCCGGACTTTATCAGCACTGAAAACTGGCCGTCGTCAAGTCCTGACCTAAATCCATTGGATTATGATTTATGGTCAGTTTTAGAGAGTAAGGCTTGCTCTAAACGCCATGATAATTTGGAGTCCCTAAAACGATCCATTCGGTTGGCAGTGAAGAATTTTCCTCTAGAAAGAGTTCGTGCTGCTATTAATAACTGGCCTCAACGTTTAAAAGACTGTATTGCAGCCAATGGGGACCACTTCGAATAAACATTGTATATTTTTAATAGTTATATATTGATGTATTAAACTAACTCACTATGAAAGGAATAAATGTTACGTATAAAAAAAAATCGTGCTTTTCTTTATAACAATATTTATGGCAAGACTAAGTAATATTCAAAAATATATATATTGTTTTATGTATTGAAAATTTGGTTATATTAAAAAATTTCCTAGCTTCACGCTTTTAAATTTCTTTTAAGATTACAACTAACGGTATAATTTTCATATTTTTTCATTTTCTTATTTAAGTATTTCGTTTCTTAGAGAAGTACAATCGTACATTACATACAGATCTTCAACGAATTAATACATTAAAAAGTATATACATTGTAAAATATTAACAAGTTTAAGGTAATTTTTTTCGGAATCATAAAAAAAAAAAGGTGGATAGTCAGCTTATTTTTGAGTTCTAGCCCGGATTTAAGACACTGTTAAACTACATGTCATAATCACAACCCCTAGTTGGGGACCAAACCTACTACAATACACAATTCCACTGCGACATGAATGTTTAAATTATTGTATATTACTTGGCTTCTGTTTGCCTTCTAGCAAAAATTTGTCCAGAGTGAGAGTTTCAACTAAAAATATAAAAAATAATGTAGATTCTACCAAACACTGCCAACCAGACTCACTGTAATTTACGTTGTATTCATTATTAGACATGCTCTTCTTCTGAATAAAATAACAAGACATGGGTCCTCAAGATTCCTTGCAACGTATTATACTTTTAAATACAAGTGTACTTGGAAATATTTATGAAATTACGATAAGAGAAAAGCAATATGTCGAATTTATATTTTCTTATAATAAACATCTTAAGTGTAATATGGATAAGTTGTTAATATTATGACAATAATTGCAATTATGTATGATATTTATACAACTATTCTATTGTATACATTTTTATGATTAATATCAAAAGATAATATCCAACTAACCAAAAAGATAATATTTGACATATTAATTAATCAATACTTATTTGTAAATTAATTCCTTAAAATAAAAATGAAAATTAATGAAATTTTAGTGAAAAAATATTTAAAATTGAATAATTTATATGAAACTATGTGCGAAAACTCCGTTGCTGCATTTTACTTATAAGATACTAATTTGAATGAATGCCTTACGATCTACAGCAAATATTTTTGTATATATTTATTTATCTGATAGGGGAATAATATAACATTATTTAAAAAAAGTTACTCCCTTCTAACAAACCGCTGCTTATACAGACACTGTGCTTCTGCACCACGATGGTCTTTGAGGATCATCATGGCGCGCTATAACTTTATTTTTAATTTTTAATATATAAAACCACGTAAATGGTTGCCGTGGCTTATGCTTAGGAGATAGATATAAATACTGTCGTAGAGTTTTATTTTTAAATCCTATTAATAAATAGTTCATATGATGTTTATGAAACTTAAACCGTTTACGCATCATATGCTTTGTTTTAACAATATTTAATTGTTATTCTACTCGTATTGAGAGAATAGTCTAACATAATATATATAACCTATAGTTTGTTTTGAACGAGAAGCTTTTGCTATTACAGCGCTTAATAGTAATTAAATAATTAAAGTAAACAATTTGTTTTAAACTAAACGTCGTATCTATTTGAAAATAAACAAAAAATTAAAAAAATAAACGGACGGACAGATTTAATATCCTTAACACTTTTATTTTTTACTTCAAAAGTTACGAAATCGTTGGTAAAATTAACAGATAATAAACGTATTTATATACATTTTATTTGAAAGCTTACCATAAGGAAATTTACCAAAGGAATAAGAAAAATCAGTATTCCTGGAGTTTGTGGATTTGACAGTTGCAAGTTGGCAGCCGCCAGCGTTCAAGAACCAGTTATTTCGATAATAGCGCTGCACGCAACTCTGAACGCTATGAATCAGATTTTTTGTTCACTTTTATTTTATTACCGAGTACTGCAGCCTTAATTCAACACTAAATTTCTTAATATCGAGAAGTGCAAACTTTTTATTTATGTATATCATTACTAAGTTAGTTTGTCCACTTTGTAATGCTTTAGATTAGACTGACTAATATCAACTGGAAAAAAATAAACAATCTTCAGATTATTGATTACATATATATTTTATTTTGCTACATTTTGATGTTATTAACCGATTAGTTGCCATATTATTGTGCAGCTCAAATTTCAACACGGTTAAATTTAGTTAGCAAATTACCTTCTTACCCGCGAAAAATATCAATACATCACCAGACATAAGGATTAAGCTTAAATTGTATAGGAAATGAAACCTACTCTGGAATTCATAGTATGTTTTCACTCAAGCTATAAAAAAAACTATCATTTTTAACTAAGCTGAATAACTGAACAGTTTGCTTAAAAGATAATTTCAAAATGGAAAAGTGTGTGTCCTCCTCACGTAAATTTTAAAATAAGAGAGTGATACAAACTATAAAAATATGTTATATACAATACGATTTAGACTTGTACTATAAATAGTTTTAAGCAAGATGTTGTAAGTAGTTTTATTTTTAATCCTGCATAGCCATAAGCTATAATTTACCCTTCATTTAATAAACTCAACTCATTCAACAAAACAAAATAAAAAACGTTTCTTTAAAAATATAAACCTAGAATCATTATTTTCCAAAAATAAACCTATAATAAGTGCCTAAAAAAATTATAATTATCGCGGGGCGTAACATATTCAGTAGCAACAACAATATTCAATAGAACTTTTTGGAGACTTGACAGATTTTTTTAAAACACAATTAATTACTGTCATTCACGAAGAAATGTCCAATTGTACCATTGATAAACGTAATTACGAAGCGAGGCACACAAATTTATTTTTGAAAATATTTTTTGTGAAACTATAAAGGTACCTAGCGATCATGCCGGTTATTTTTACATAGATATTTCAAAAATATTCGTATTTTTTAAGGTCAAGAATATCTACTATCAAGAATAACTCATAAAATATCGGTATTACGAACCCATCTTAAGTCTCTGGTGTGGTTCCCTTGTGCAAAAAGCGGGTGAACAGTTACTTAAAGCTCTGCTGGAGTTATTTCATCATCATCCGGAGACTTATTGCTTTTAAGCTGCATGAGAGTGTCGATGATGTGTTTAACAGTCCGTGGAACAACCAAGGTGAGAAGTGACATGTTTTTCAAATTGTCTGTCTAAATATATCTACGTTATATGGAAAATATTCGAAAAGCTTATTGCTACGCAGAATACAGGGAAAAGATAGATTAAATTAATAAAAGATTCACATATAATCTATTCATAACTCAATTCGTGAGTCGTGACAAAAAGGCTAAATTATTTATTTCCTAGCGTATAAATCGTGTCCACGCGTTTACAGCCAGATACTGTGCCACTTTGTCCAAATCAAAGTAATATTATTCTCAATGTCATGTAATGTTAAATGCTTGTTCTTGTACCATTACTAATTCTCGTGGCCAAATACACTGCCTGAATAAATAGGACCCTTCGAGCTAACTCGTCAAAGTTGCTGCAACGCTCACCCATATTTGTATTCCCTTTTTGAGACCTCTGCATAATTTACGCGGCTCATGGTCTCCTTTGGCGAGAGACTGTTACAGTTTTTGTATGGACAGCTTATCGATTTTTGCTATACTAAGGACGAACCTGCTTAAAGAAATAGACAGCATTTTGTGCATTATACTGTAAATTTCTATATTAAAGTTTTTATTTTTATTTAAAAATTATAGCTAAAACGAGTCTTCTGTCGGGAGATATAAGAAAAATGATAAATTGATGAAAACAAAAAAAAACATTTTACTTTAAATAATAATAATAAGAACTTTTTTATGCTTTTAATTACAATATAATTCACTTAGTCACTAAAAATATATTTATTGAATTCTGCGGTTACCAAGTCAGCGGGCTAAGCCAATATTCCTCATTAATTCTTGCAACGCGACGGTGAACAGTCAATATTGCGTTTAAAATTCATATATTCCCTCAAGGCACCGCCTTCATTAACTAGCTTTATGCATGGATCATTTGCATTTTTGAACGAACGTCATGTGAGTGTTGCTGATGTATTTGTGATAATAATTACTTTGAAATATTACATATTCATACATATTTTCAGTACACTTTTCAAAATAAGAAAATAAATAAATAAAATATAGATAGAAAACCGTTTCTTTTTTTAATTTGGGTCCTAATAATGTTTTGATTTTGTAAAATTAGTAATTCAGCTGAAAATGTTAGTATTAGACTGGCTTTGAATATCTTACTTCAAGTACTTAGATTTACTTATAAAAATATACATACATAATAAAATATAAATATGCCTTTAAGATCACTTCAAGTTATAAAAGAACTTTAAATGATCGTTTTATTGTATTGTGTTTTATTTAAAAAAATGTTTATTCCTTAAGGTAACAGGGTAGATAACGAGAACTAACCATTTCACTGTCGATTTTCCTTTAGAAATTAAAATATCGCCTGTTTATTGGCGGAACTCAATGCCGCTTTGTCTCAACACCAGAGTGATGTTAGTAAAATTATTTACTTTAATGGGTAGGCGTCAAACTCACTACTGTTCAAACGCAAATTTCGAACTCTAAACAAACTAAACTTTAAGCTCCTTTTTGGCTATGTGCTACTACACCACATTTTCACATTATCTGTGTATTACAGCGGAACATCGCGGGCGGGTAAACTACCAAAGCTCTTTGAGTGAAAGCTTCGAGAGATAAATTGATACTTTAAGATAAATTGTTAAGATAAATTAAGTTTTATTTTACATATAAAATTTCAAATAGCAGAACAATTTCATTTATACCAAATTTTGAGCTTTAGGCAATGTTTCCTTTTTTAAAATACTAATGGGTTACTATATATTTATATTATAATGAAATTCGTAATCCTGGTTCAATTGCTTACATTATTCAAAAAATAACATGTGTATATTACTTCTAAGTTTTAATAAAAAAGTAATGCAAAAGTACACATTTAAAATATATCCGTCTATTCCAAGTTATAAACATCAATAATATATAATGTATTCGCTAATTAATTGATAAAAGATCTCGAGAAAAACGATCTCGACAAACAAACAAGCAAATAGAGTATAAACTAAAAATAAGCCTACAAATTCCAAAAAAAAACACAACATAATTAAAGTGTTGCTTATTTTATGCGCATGTTCTTTATAGAAAGAAAAATAAGGGAAAGATAATTTTTTAAAATTTTAGATTTTGCACCTTCGGCTTTCTTTATTTATTTATTTAGAAAATTTAATTAATTAGCAAATAAACTAGTCTTCATATATATGTATGATAATATAAAACTATTACGTACAAATATTTTCAGGATACACGATATTATTTGGCACCAACTTACTACATGAAGAAAACCAAAATAACCATATAAACAACTAAATTCTTGTAACATAACAATTTTTTATCTATTTTATTTCAACCCAGTCTTCATTATATACCTGAAACATATATACTATAACTATTTAACCGAAACTAGTAAATGCTTAACTAAATTATTCAATTATAATACAAAAAAAGTTTTGATGTCACAACTAATATAAACAAATTCTGTTTTCACAATATACTATTTTAGTCATCATCATCATAGCTGCCATAGGTCGTCCACTGCTGAACATAGGCCTCCCCCTGGGACCTCCAGTGCGCCCTGTCTAATGCTATTCGCATCCAGTGGCAGCCTGCAACCAGGACCAAGTCGTCCGTCCACCTGATAGAAGGCCATCCCACACTGCGCTTGCCTGTACGTGGTCTCCACTCGAGAACCTTTCTGCCCCAGCGGCCGTCACTTCACGTCAGTTCAGTCAGTTCAAACAAATGCCGAGCATAGCCCTCTCCATAGCTCGTTGAGCGACCTTGAGCTTCTTTATGAGGCCCATAATAAGAGACTACGTTTCTGTGCCGTAAGTCATCACTGGTAACACACATTGATTATAGACTTTCGTCTTGAGGCTGAGACTGAGGTATTTTGGACGAGAAGATACTTCGTAGTTTTCCTAACGCTACCCAGCCGAATTGGATTCGACGATTGATCTCCTTCTCAAGGTTAGACCGGTCTATCCGGATCCAGGTAGACGTACTCGTTAACAACTTCGAGCTATGAGTTCCCAACTGTAAGCGGGGTGGGCACAATATGGACATTCGATACTAATTTAGTAGTTAAATAGAATAATACTCTAAACTGTACAACAGAAAGATTTAATATTGATATTTATAATACTTGGAAAAGTTGAATAGGCGGCCCTATTGCTAAGAAAGCGATTTCTTCCAGACGGCCTTTTAATAAATGAGAAAATAAAGATAATGGGGAGACAGAAATCGGTAACGACGATGATATTTTTTGTTATATAGGCAAAGGCCAGCAATTAACAATACTTTACAGTTAAAATATATAGCAGTTATATTGTGTTTTATAATTACATTTGTTTACTTATTAAATAACAAAAATGTTATGATCAGATTCCACAAGCGGATAAATTTGCTGCTTTTATGATAGAAGAATATATTATTAGTGAAACTCAAGCTCAGCAAACGGCTTTATTCCAATTTTAACACTTTTAGCAACCAACTGGTAATAAGTTGTGTGGTAGAAACATGCTAGTTTCCACTATACAACTTATCACGTCGATGGTTATCGAACGATACACCGATCTCCCGATTCATTAATCAAAAACGCTGTTTCAACCTTTCTTACACCTTTCACCGGAAGTTGGGAGATGAGGACAAGTAGTGCTGCCACTTAAGAAAAATAACATTACCTTTTTTATAAAATGATTATAAACTAAAAAACAAAATATTTATTTAGTTTTTTTACATAAACACTTTATGCGTCATCATATTCAGATATAATACAGACAGAGACTCATATAAAACCAAGGATCCGCTGTATTCTTGAGTTTTTGTCAAAATTTAACTAATTTTAATTTATTTTTTTAATTTATGGCGTTCCGAGCGTGCCAGTTGAGCACAATTCACTTCGCCCATGTCACGTTGAATGGAGAACATACAAAGGAGAATGTACGGTAAAAAGGAAATAGCATTACACAAAAGAGGAATGCATGTTTAAAAGAGATCCAATTTAAATCCTTCACCTATAACAAAATCACAGAAACCTACAATATAACTAAAATAGCTTAATTGTCAATTATTTTAACGGCTAATGGAACTAGTATGTAGACACTCATACGTAATGTGCATCTCTAATTCAATCATTGCTCCGTTGCACTAAATTTGTCGGCTCCCGAGTGTTTTCATTTAGCAAAAAACTTTTCAAAAGAAATATACTCCAAAACCATTGTATACCTTCAGGATAATCCATAACAATGGACCATGTACATTCTATAAATTTAAAGAATATCTCGGAAAGATTTTTGGAAATGAGTAATGTTCTTGTAAAATACAAATTTGCTTCATGTAAAGCCCCTTAAGAGGAAATGAGGCTATCTTATAATTACAAGAACAAATTCAAGCCATTGGATGTTTTTATTGATAAGATAAACTATTTTTTTTGTAAAAATATACCTTGTTTACATTTTTAACTATCCGTTCAGTATACTTGTGCAATTAAATAAAATATAAACCTTGCCTTATTCGATTAACAAATATATTTCGTTAATATATGTAAGTATGTAGCAGTTACACATAATTAGTACATAATAGCACATATTATTTGAAGAACTAGAGCTATTGCTTGAGCTTGGAAGCTCCTTTCGCATTTATTTAAGTCTAATTATTCTAGTACTAATATGACAGTATGCGTTTTATTTACGGTTTATCCCACATACAATATAATGGACGCCTTTATTTGTGACACTGCGTTTTGAATGGCGAAAGTCGACGCTCATGTTGCCTTAAAATAATTAAAAATTATGAACTATCGTAAGACAATTAATTATCTTATATACGTATATTCGTATATAAAACTTAAAAAAACACAGTAGTATTCACATAGAGTACACAGTAATATGTAAAGTTATAACGTTGCACGTTTTAACGTTGGTGACAAGTAAAAATTGCTAATATTAACCCTCTTCTTTATGATGCATGAGGAAATTCAACCGTGAATGGATCATTTGTTTTATGATATTCAGAAATGGCGCAATTATTCCGTTTTTGACAAACAGTCTTTTATCACGGTACTGTACTTGACAAGTTGCGTTGTAAGCAGTTCAAGCGTAAAATTGTTAAGAAATACGTTATGTTTTATTAAAATGTTTGCTGTAGAAATTTTAAAATAATATTTTTTTCAATTATTTAATAAATGTTACAATCGTATTATTAGATGATATGTATGACGATATTTATATTCCATTAAATATTTCTATTACATTTTCATATTAGTAATGTAGTTTGTAACTTTACTTATGATCATACTTTTACTAGTTCACTATCAATCGATATACAAATAAATATTCATGTAATCCTTAGGGGAAGCCTATGTGTAGAAGATTACAGTTCTTTGAGGCTCCGGACCAAAGTAAAAAATGGAACCTTTCTCTTCATTTGTCTGTCACTTTATTTATATGTACATAGGTCTATGTGTCAGTTTGTTATAGTCAAAATATTTTTTACAAGATCATGACAAGATAGTAATTCCAAGTCCAGGTATTTAGTTCTTTAGATCAGAGAAATAGTTAAACCTTCTAAATTAGCGCAATTTAAAGCTACACGCTATATTTTTGCCATATTTTGTGTGTAGTTGCCGTGTAATCAACTGTCTAATTGACTTGTTTCTTATAGTACCAAATCAAAAAAACACAATATAATGTGTGTTATTTATTTTATACTAAATGTATGTAAATGCCTTAAGAAATTAAGATCAATATTTTATTTTAAAAACCACACAGAATGTGGACAAAATAGAAACATTTAATTAAATGTCTCTCAAAGAGCAGATCGGTTAATAAAAAACTACTGAACTTGCGGTCACAAAGTTTTCACGAGGAGGCGGACGTCAAACAACACAGCCGATGCCATTAGTTTGACACTTTCTAACCAATCTCACTTTAACTAGTGACGTTACGTTGACGTTAAGTTATCGTTGCCTTGAATTCTGTGTGAATAGACAGTTTGTCACGCGTTTAGCTTTATTGTTGTTTGTTCTAGTGCGTCTTATATTAAATCGGTGGTTCCTTATGCTCATTGAAGTCAGTAATATACAAATCTAAACAAATTCTGCTGGAAAGAGTTTCAAAAATATACTGTATCGTGCCAGTAACAAAACACTCCGTTTAATTTATATCTTAATTTAAGATATATTATGATGGATGGCACAATTCAGACAATTTTTCTAGTGAGGATCCACTCGAGGATCAATTCAAGGAAAACTGTACACCTTACAATTCGACGCAGTCTTATAGTAGTCATGAACTAAAATAAAATACGAGTTAAAACAAAATGTTAATTGATAGCACAATTTAAAATTTTGTTTGAAATAAAACAGGATGGACACCTTCTGAGTGTCCAATTTTGATTTTTAAATGCTGGACAAAATCCTAAAAGCTTGTTGATGTTTTAAAGTGTGGAGGCTTCTTAGATTGAAAGATCTTTTCATAAGATCTATTGCCATTTGTCATTTATACAAATAATTTTAATGTTGAATTTTAAGATGGTTTTTGTTAAAAGTAATATCTATATAAATATAGATTTCAACATCAGCTCGCGAGGTAATAATGCAAATATACAAAAATGACCATTATACATCGAAGAGCTGAAAATTTCCTAAAAATTAAAAAAAGAACGAATTCGTTAGGATATCTTTCTGTAAATAAAATTTATTTATATACTGATTGATCTCACTATTACAAACGTTTTACGACCATTCTGAAGGTGATGACCCAAAAGAGAACATTATGCTGGATCCGTTGATACTGGATTTGAATACAGTATTAATTAATATAATGAAAGGGGCACGTAACTTTGTTTCTCATAAACTTTTTTTATTTTATTAATTTATTAAGTAAAGTTTTTTATTGTATTAAGTAAACAAAAACCCAAGATTTTTCTGATTAAAAATTATATTTCTTTTGTTTAATGTATTTTAATCTATTCCAACTAAATGATTGACCCGATATATATAACATTAAGTATGTAACAATGGATTTTCGAAATGTTATCATAATATAAATGAGTCTAACGGTCACCCTGTAGTCAATTTTTGTTATGAAAAATCACTTAAGCTATAATAAATCATATTTATTACGGCGTATCTTTTCCGGGAAGGACATCTCTTGGGTACTTTGGTAACATTATAAAATTTATAAATAAAAAGTAAAAACACTAGTTGTACTAGGAAAAAAATGGCATTGATTTGATGGCAATAAATTGTCAAGTGCGAGTTGAACCTTGCGTGGAAATGGTTCCGTACACAATATAGTGAAATATTTCCCCTGAAAACGTTTTTTCCCTAAAAATTTTTTTTATCGAATCGAACCATTTTATTTTCAATTTATGAAATCCTTATAGGTTTTCCTGTAATCTACAAGCCATAAACTATTTTTAGTAATTTTGGTGAGAATGGTCAATTTTCGGCTTTTTTCATGAATATCATCGAAACTATTTATTTCAAAAAATTTAAAAACAATATATTCGAGATCCTGATAACAAGCCCTTTCATTTGATATATGACTCAGTAAGGTTCGCAATTTTTTTTTTAATTACCTAATTTATCCCCCGAAAATTACCCTTATTTAAAAAAAAAATATTTTTTACGTTACACATCTGTGTTTGGGTCAGGGCATTACACCATCCTGCCAAATTTCACCTGATTGGGTCTAGTAGATTCAGAGAAAATTGGCTGTGACAGACAGACGGACAGGAACACGAGTGATTCTATAAGGGTTCCGTTTTTTTTTTTCATTTTTGTACGGAACCCTAAAAATACTTTTGTGTATCTCTATTTATTCCTAACGGCTCATTAGTATTTACTTCATTGTCATAATGTGCATCTGGATATCCAACATATTGTGCCTCTGGATATCCAACAGTTTAAAGAAATCGTACCAGATCGTCAATAAACAAATTTTCTTCGTTGTATGAAATTCAGGCTCAAGCTATTGAGAAAAAGAGGGCTTTAAAATTAAGTACTCTTAGCGCTGTATTAGATAAGTTGGACTGAGGCAACCATAGGAACCTAGTGTCAAGACACTACTTCCTGGCTTTCCGCCTTTTGAACGCCATGGTTTACGTTGTTGTCGTTCTGGTGGGCGAAGAAATGTTAATAATTTATTCTTTCTGGGGGGAAATTGTACCCACAAACTGTCAAAGGTAGAAGCCACGTTACGAAGTATAAACTAGAACTAAGAACTAAATATTCAATATTAAGGTAAAATTACGTGTCGGAGAATTGATCAAACATTCAACTACGTCATTATTATGTTGTCTTACGACCTCCATATCGAAATATATCATTATTGCTTAGAACATGTTTGTTTAGGGTCATATATTTACGTGAATCTAATATCTTCGAAGAAATTTGGTATATATCTATGTAATTAATATTATAATATTGTCAGTAATGAATACTAAGCGATGTTAAATCTCAGAACATTTGGGACAGTAAAGGCAAGAAGTGTGGTGGAAATATTTATAAATCTTCCAGAAAGTCTTATAAAATATTTTTTAATAAACATATTCAAGACACTAGTAAGGAACACTTTAAGAGGTGTTTTATTTGTTTCGGGTTTCCTATTCTATTTGGGTTATATCAATAGCATTATATATATATATATATATATATATATATATATATATATATATATATATATATATATATATATATATATATATATATATATATATATATATATATATATATATATATATATATATATATATACTTATATAAAACTTTACTTACTAGTACTTATATAAAACTTTTCAGCTGAAAATATCAAACTTGATGAGTGCCTCTGTCAGCGCGACCGTTTTTGATTTTCATTTCCACTCAAGGAGAATAGTTTATGTCATATCCATTTTCTTCGCTCTGGCAAAGTTCCTGGGATTCTCTCATACCCTGACATATATATATATATATATATATATATATATATATATATATATATATATATATATATATATATATATATATATATATATATATATATATATATATATATATATATATATATATATATATATATATATATATATATATATATATATGTATACGTATACGTATCTATAAAGCTTTATCTCTAGAGCCATCCCTAGAGCTTTGCTGTGGTCATGAGTAAGGATTGGAAAATGATTTATCTGCTTTGAACACGATACTACACTTATCTAGAATGGGTAGATTCTTATATTATATACTATATACACAATCAATTACGGTGCGCATTTATATAAGTATAATAATAAAATAAATACTGTGAATATAAAATTATATTTCATTATTATTTCATATATAGTTTGAATGATGTACAACATTTGAAACTTTTAAAATATCAATAAAAAACGAGATGTTTGTTCAGTGTATGTTTAAACATGATAAAAAAAGAAAAAAATATCACTATAACAGGCACTATGTTGTCCAGAATTTGAGATATTTGCAAGTTCAGTGACGGTAGTCAACGTCGCATTTTGGCTAATGTCATCGAAACATAAAAATTGGTCAAATCGCTCAAGAAGGGTTCCGTAGCAGCAAGTTACATAATATAATAATTTTTATACTTTATTACAATTATGACTGATGTTTCAATAATAACGTATGTTTTTTGTTATATAGCTAGAATAGTATTTAAATGATGGACTTAGATAGTTATAGCTGAACAAAGTAATGTATAGAGTGTAGCTGTAACCCCGACCGTTATTTAAAGCATAGTATTAACTAGCCTTTATAAACTTGTTAAAATTAAAAAAAAAAAGTAAAATTTTCAAAATAAAAAAATATTTTTTTTGAACAAAATAAATAATTAAATTATTGTTCCAAAATAAAACACCATCAAGTATGACGCGAGCGTACACTGTACTGTCAGAGCGGGAATGAGAAATATCTCTTACTCACTACATTATTTTTTGAATGAAAAGTGACAGATTGACAACGTTTTATAGTATTTTTGTATTCATTTTGTATTCGTATTTAATCACGACTACCTCACGCGTTACACAGCACGTATAAATATCGTGAAATGGGAAAAATGATCCTGTGACTAAACTATTGTTAATTCCCCTATAAATAGTTTTGATAACTGCCGCCGTGTTACACCTTTATATTTCAGATACACCCTGTAAATTTCAGTTTCACAAAAAAATGGAACCGTAGAGGAGGACCGTCGTGGCGCAGAGCCATAAGCGTCTGCCTGTAAACGCGACGGTTTGTGGTTTACGTTTCTCAGTCGTCCAATTGGGCAAAGCGGCAACAGCGTCCTGTATTCAACTTTCTGCGTGATTGTTGGTACATCATTTTTGTTACTGAATAAGTAACGCCCCGCGATAATAATAATTATTTTTTATATGTTCATTTTTAGAAAATTATGGTTCTGGGTTTATGTTTATTTAAAGTAATGCTTTTTTTTATTTTTCATTTGAGTTTATTAAATGAAACATAAATATAGCCCATGGCTATGCAGGAACCAAACTAAAACTACGTACAAGATCTTGTTTAAACCACTTAATGGTAGAAGTAGTAAGTCAATCCGTGCAGTGACGGAGAAAGAATACAATTCACTGCCCCTTCCTCCCATGGGTGTCGTAAGAGGCGACTAAGGGATATCTGAGCGACTAACTGCTCATCTGGTGGTAGGATGTTAATCATCCGCCTGGTTTGTTACCACCGTACGCCTGGTGAAAAACTCGTGAAGTGGCTATACAACCGCGTTTCGAGATCAGCCACCGTACAACCAGTGCCTGAGCGAGCTATGTCGCATGGCAAAGCGTCGCTCACTTAACGTCTCTTTAAACGAGGCGTGAAGAGGCATCTTGCGGGCCGGCATGGCGAGGGTGACTAGTGCAGCTCATTTTTGTTGTCAGTACTAGTCGTCTTCGCGTTTGGACTCCACTTCCACTTACCATCAGGTGAAGTGGAGTCATATGCCTACCCGGATAATATAAAAAAAAAAAAGAAGTCCACATTGTATTGTACATAATATATTTCTTAAAGTTTAATTACTCTCTTATTTTAAAAGTTACAGAAGGGGGATAAATATTTTTCCACTTTGAGTGTGTCTCACATAAAAACTATTCAGAATAGATAAAAATGGTAGTACAACCTCCAAATTCTTTTTTCTACTCTTTTCTTGTGTAAAAATCTTAATGCCGTTCAGTTCAAGTTTCAACAGTATCCTTATTTTGGACACGGCTAACTCACAACTTTTACCTTTTATAATTTCATTTTCTAATCATCGTGCAGCATAAAATTAAATAGATTTTTTACAATAAATAAACACGTTATAGAAAATATAAGAGATTCACAGTACGTCTTAATTCTCCTATATAATATTATATTGATATCTATTAAAATCTATGAGATCTAGTCTAGTGATCTATAATCAACAATATAGTGTTGTCCAATTAAATTTAGGCAATATTAAAAATATCAATACGTATATTGATAATTTTCTTTGAAGATACATATAAACACGTCTTGACAATAGGTTCCCATGGTACCTGCGGGTTCCTATGGCTATTGCTGCCTGCATGAGTAGGATAAAGCGTCTAAAAATAAATATACAATATATATTTTCAAAGAAATAATATGTAATAATCAGACAACATAATATTGACGTAGTTGCATGTAATAAATTTGTATTATTTCATTTCCTGAATAGCTTAATCTTAATCTTTATTAATCCTTATGATTGCTTAATTGATGATATTTTCATGTGCAAATGAAATATCATCAAAAACATTCTGTAAATAAGCCCAAATCACGCAGCTCAGTCTTTCTACCGTAAAAAGTTGTGAGATCCATGTAATACCAAGTCGGTTAATCTATTTAGTCTCTACTTAAAGGACCTTCTGTTTTAAGTTATTACATAAATTATTATTATGCCAATTTGAAAATATTTTACGTTTTATACAAATAGATCGACTTGGACTTTTGCGCCTATTTTTATAATTATGTTCTTTTCCAGACCTGCAGTCATAGAAGCATCGTCTTCATGTTTTTTTATACATTCACGAGCTCTTTTTGTTATGTACCTGAGACAATCAAGGCTATCTATAGCTTTAAGTTTTAGCCATGTAATGTTTTTTTTGAAAAGCTGTACACACTTCCCCTACCACTGGAGGGTCATATGATATATGTCTAAAAAATAAATAAATAATGTAAATGCCTTATGGGCTCCCCTACTATTATTCATGCAGTTGGTGTATTTGGAAAACTGGACTGAAATTACAAAATATTTAGGTTTTCCTATGATTAAGATACTAAACTCTCTTTGTATTCTAAATTTAAAGATTTTATGTCTGCTAGAAGTGCTTTGGACTTTTGATGATCGGTGAGTCAGTCAGTAAATGACAAAATTTTGAAACTTTAACAAGTTGTCATTCTTAAACTACTACGAATGATACGGCTGTGCCACTTTTTATTGCTCGACTTGGCGTGCGCACTCCCGTGCCCCCAGATTTCTGACTAATAATCTGATACAATTTCTCTGTCCTGCTGGAAGCTCAGCTGCATAATAATAAGGCAATTAAGCAGTTAATAATAACGAGATGTTACAAATTTTAAAAAAAATGGTTGCCTGTAAAGTGGGTTTTACGGGCGAAAATTTTACGTGACAACGTCTTTTTCTCGGTAGAATATTTATTGATATGAATAATAATTATAGTATAAATTGCACAAATTTTAACTGTAGAAAATATATTTTGTTTACTAAAACATTGTACATGTGTCAAGTGATACGCGCGGCGGACCGATCATAGTTCGGTGACAGTTGACACATCGTTACGTTACCATTTTCATATTTGACTCCGAGCCGCACAACCTAATTTAAGACGTTGTCACGTCAAAATATACAATAATATATTAAAATTTAAAAAAGAATATAAATTAAAATGTATAATAAGAAAAAAGTTAATATAAGGAAAAAGACATACTTTTTAATGATTTAGAATTACTATACAACACACGAAGACTCGGTAATAAAATAAAAGTGAACAAAAAGTTTTATTAAAAGCGAACAGAGTCGAGTGCAGCGCTATTATCGGGATAATTGGTTCTTGAGCGCTGGCAGCTGACAACTTGCAACTGTCAAATCCACAAACTCCAGGAATACTGATTTTTCTTATTTTATTGATAAAATCTTTCAAATAAAATGTATATAAATACCAACGACTTTGTAACATTCGAAGTAAAAATAAAAAGAATATTACGGGAATAGATAACGGATCATTCTAAATATTTGTTTATTTTTAAGTAAATATTATGTTGTTCAGCTTAAAATAGCCAGTTACTATAGTAAGTAGCGTCGTGGGCTAACCAAATCACAGGCTTCATTGAGCTAGGCGCGTATCTGTTATTACTTATATTAATAAGCGCATTAATATCAAAAGTTTCTCGTTCATAATATATAAATACTATAGACTATACATATAATGCGTAAACGGCTTAATTACATAAATATTTTATATGACGAACTATTTATTAATATTATAAGGAAATCTCTACAGACAGCATTTATATCTATCTCCACCTCCTAGGGTAACCCATGGCAACCATTAACGTGGTTTAATAAATTACAAAAAATAAAGTAATATAGCAGAAAAAAAAGGAATATAAATAAAGTTATTATTAATTGATAATATGTCATTATGTCATAATAAAGTTCTTGATATTAATTCTAAAAATGTATACAATAGAATAGTTCTACAATTATCGTATAATGTATAGCAATTATTGTCGCAATATAACAAACTTAAACATTAACCTCAAAATATCTATAACAAGGTATTATAAATTTGGCACATTGCTTTTCTCTTACCGTAATTCCATAAATATTTCCAAGTACACTCGTATTTAAAAGTATAATACTTTGCAAGGAATCTTGAGGACCCATGTCTTGTTATTTTATTCAGAGGAAGAGAATATTTAATAATGAATATATCTACAACGTAAATTACAGTGGGTCTGGTTACCAGTGTTTGGTAGAATAACTATAAGGTTTAATAAATTTTTGGTTTATACATTCGCTTTCTTACTTTCATTATTATAATTTTGGACAAATTTTTGTTAGAAAACCAACAGAAGCCAAGTATATATTATATAATAATTTAAATCATCGTGTTGCACTGGAATTGTATTTTGTAGTAGGTTTGATCCTCAGCTAGGGGTTATAAATTTGAAAGGTAACTAAACAGTGTCTTAAATCCGGGCAAAAACTCGAAAATAAGCTATGTTTATAATACAAAAAAAAAAAATTACCTTAAACTAACTAATATTTTATAATGTATATACTTTTTAATGTATTAATTAGTTAAAGATTCGTATGTAATGTACGATTGTACTTCTCTAGAAACGAAATATTTAAATAAGGAAATGAAAAAAAAATTGAAAATTATAGCATTAGTTCCAATCTTAAAAGAAATTCAAAAACGGAAATTTTCCTTATTAGCTAAAGTGATACAAGTTTTAAATGTATAAAAAAGTGTATATATTTTTGAATATTACAAGCATATACTACGACGTAATGCAAAATTTACGTGACGTAATACTTTTTTTCATTTGTGCTATTTAATTTAAGTTGTGCAATAAAATATATTTATTATTATTATTATTAACATTGGTTCTCGCCACGTTTACATCTAATATAGAAAAATCACCGAATCAGAGTAACTGCTACTATATATTCAAATAAAGTACAGGCAGTGTTAAAAGGCAAAGATAAATTACAGCGAGCACCGCAGCAAGCTTGGGATTTTTCCCGAATGTCGACCTCAAGACAGTAACCTGAACATTCTTAGAATATCTCACATTTTGTTTAAGCCTGTAACATGAAATTCCTTGGAACACCTATATCAAATCGAGTTTCTCGTATATATAATGGTTCTTAGTACAAAAAAGCTTTACTAACTACTGCTATACTATATATGTACATGTACTTTCAGAAAATATATGTATATTAAGAAATATAGAAAACATTATATTTAGTTTCCAATGTTATTGCCTTTTTCTTTGAAAATATAACTTTTATTTCAATAATTACACATAGACGTTGCAAGTTTGCAAGATACTCTAAAGTAATGCATGATTGACACATTTTAAAGACAATTCTTTTAAGTTTTTGGGCTATACAGTACTCTATTATTGTTGTTGTATACAGTTATATATAAAAGCTATAATTAAAGATGAAAGTTCTTTTTCTGTCAATTAGTTTTATTTAAGAATGCATAATTACTTGTCTATACCCTTGACGACACACACAGACAGACTTGATGACATTTATTTATGTTTCGTCTTACTGACAGTGCGGTTCATATATTTATCCTTCATTTACGCCACATACCTTCGTCGTTATAATCCTGTAGATAACAAAATTATGCTTTAACTACTTCACTGCTTTGTTCGGGAATTAATTAGTACTGTAGTGAAGCTGCTGACATATTAATAATTAATAATTGTACATTATGCCAATAGTATACACTTTCCAAGCATTACGTATAAAAATTATTAGCACATCTAAGATTACTATAGTAAATTATATATGTAAGGTAGATCACTCTAATTTCCTCTTATCCTTCCGTGTGGCATTCCACTAGTTAAGGTAGGGTATATGTATATTATATACATATTGGTATATTAAAACAATATTTCGTCGACCGTCGTGGCACAGAGGCGTAAGCGTCTGCCTGTAAGCGCGACGGTTTCTGGGTTCGATTCCCACTCGAGGAAGATGGATTTTTCATTTCCATTTTCTTCGCTCTGGCAACTAGGCAAAGCGCGGCGTTGATTCCCGCCACTCAACACGCAATGCCTCGAAAAAGGCGGAAAGCGGGGACGAAAAAAAAGCAGGAACTAAGCAACGGAGTGTCTTAACACTAGGTTCGTATGGTTCCTGCAGTTCCCTCTGCCTACCCTGCCATGTGCTATAAAAAAAAATAAAAAAAACAATATTCAAATTAAAAATACACAAGGTAATTCATAATTAAATTTAAGAACTATAAATCTTTAGTTTCACCCTCAATTTGCCGTTTGCCAAATTGCATTAAATTTAATTATACGAGAAACAAGACGAAGAAAATGTAAAATCTAGATACTTATAGTGGATGTATGTTTCAATTTTTTTTTTATATATTAACTTGAAAACCGTATCGAAAATAGTGATTTTTAAAGCTAGAAATAATTATTTCATTCTATTTATAGATTTAAAACATAAATGAAAAAAAAATTAAAACAATGTCGTATTCTTAGGGTTCCATAGGTTAAAAGAGAATAAATTTGAAACTTACCTTACCTCAGCAATAAAAAATGAAATAAACGGCAGTTGAGTTGTTGAGTTCTGAAAATTAACTCTCCAAATCTTTTAAAAATGTTAGATGATATTGTTAAAATAAAATAAGAACTTCCAATACAAATAAGTGTTTAGACAGCAATACCAATTAAAAAGTCACTGTCAACTTAAAAGAATACCAGAAATAAAAAAAATGCACCTAATACTAATAGCATGTTCCTAGTTATAATGTGTTTATATGTGTAATTATTATTAATTGCATACTGCACTTCACAACCGCAAAGTTTTGATATATTCAAATTTAGTTCTGATTTTAAGTGCAATACGAAGTTATAGTAGTTAACGTTGGAACGGTATCTCACTTTACAGCTAACGTGCAAACATCACATTGTTTCGTTATAGAAAATGTTTTAAAGTTAGATTAAGCTCGAATAGATTAGATGTGTTTATTTGTTTCTAAATAATATACTCCGCATACGTATATATATGTTTGCTTGTTTTAAAATGAATAATGTAAATATCTTTGTGACGTAAGTAGAACATATAACCCTTGGAATGCTGAAAACAGTTTCATGTTTTCGGTGGATGCTTATGTCACCAAAATAAATAAGATTAATTACAGTCATAAATAGTTATGCACATCTTATTAAAAAATATAGCAATGTAAGAAAAATATACATATATAATAAATTAATCTATAATTTATATCATAGCAGAAATTGAAAAATATATAATTGTATATGATAAACCGATTTTTATTACATCCGTAGCTGCTAGGAAACTCAAATGAGGGCTAAAATAACTACTTTTTTAAGTTATTTTAGCTTTAAATATGAAATAGCCCAATTGCAATAATAACAGTGGGCTAAAATGGTAAATTTATAAAAATTATTTACCCACGATTAATTTGTTTATTACTGATTAAACTATAATATTTTAGTGATAAAAATTGCTAAACGTTATTTTTGATTATATACAAATATAACAATCAGAAGTAGCGAAAATTCAGAGGGTGAACAGAAATTCTTATTCAATGTTTATACTAGAGAGTATTAATATTGTACTATTTATCGACAGGATAGAATGTTTTAGGCTATATGACCAACTTTACATAATATTGATCGTTACTATCAGAGTTATTTGGGGACGTCGAATGAAGATATTCAGATCAAAAGCAAAGTCAGGATGTGAACAAAATTTATAGTTCGATACTTGTACTTGAGAGACTATTTATCGAAAGGATAGGATATAAGGTAATTTTGCAAAATTATATCTGTTAACTGAGAATGTACAATATGTGTCATATACAGCTTTTAAATATTTTCCATTTGATGGTGGAAATAGAAAGTCGCATGTATCTAAAAAGTAAACTAGAGTTGTATATTACGACTAAATAGGATATACATCGTATATTGGGCGGTATCTAAAAGCAAAAAAATGGTTGCCTGTAAAGTGGGTTTTACGGGCGAAAATTTTACGTAACAGCGTCTTTTTCTCGGTAGAATATTTATTGTTATGATTAATAATTATAATATAAATTGCACAAATTTTAACTATAGAAAATATATTTTGTTTACTAAAACATTGTACATGTGTCAAGTGATACGCGCGGCGGACCGATCATAGTTCGGTGACAGTTGACACATCGTTACGTTACTTTTTCATATGTGACTCCGAGCCGCAACCTAATTTAAGACGTTGTCACGTCAAAAATCAAAATCTGAAAGAAATAATAATTTAATAAAAAAGATATAGAAGTTAGATATCAGATTTTACAAACTTTGCAATTTTTGTGATCACTCATCGAATTTCAAAGAATATTGAGCGGAATGGACGAACAATTCTCGTACTGTGGGTGGTTATATTTCTTGTGGAAGTCATTTAAATTTTATGTTTGAATCGTTCTTTTTTGTTCCCATTATACATTTTTTATTAAGAACCTATCTATTTTTATCATACCTTTGTAATATTATGTGTATTAAAAATATTTTATGCTTGAACTCGTAATAATCGGTATTTCTACGAAAATAAATGATTAATTTTTTTAGATAAATGATTAATTAATACGATTAATTTAATTAGAATTTCTTTCTTTACCAAATATATTTTTGGTGATCGTTAAAGGATGTACATAAATAGATTATAATAATACAACGTAAAAATTAACTTGTATATAGTATATTTTTAATGCATTTAATGCAGTATGATACTATTACTGAACCAGTTGCCGCCTGCGACATTAAGACATGTGTAAAAATTCGGCGATTTATTACAGCCACGCGCTGGTCCATTTATAGTAGCCTAACATAATTACATTATTTACAAAAGGAATATTGTGATATTAAAAGCTACTTTGATGTAAAGAATCTTTCCATTAAGATGATCGAACACAGGCTCCTCCAAGAGTGTATTGGTAAGAATGTCATTGAGAATCTTAGCCAGGGTCAGTCATAGATCAACAGCAATATATTGGAATAAGAAAAATTCTGCATGTGAACATTTTAATAATGTACAAAAACTTCAAAATGAGTGTCTATTCTCAAATATCTACTTTGAAATTATAAAATAAAATAGTAGTTCACCACGACTTAGTTCTTATTTTGCTTTTTTAGCTCTTATTTTGCATTTAACGTAGTGCTAGATAATTTTTTCACAGTTTATTAATTATGGTTTATATCCAGGACCATCCTCCACGGAATACGATGTATGTGGATATCATATCTGTCATTGTCGAGGATATTAGACAAGTTAAATTTTATTTTGTTAATTGTTAGTAACTGTTGAGGTTAGTTTAAATAGTCTACAGCTTTTTATTTTTATTTTTTTAACGCTAGGAAATGCAGTTTATGCAGACCGTTCATTGGCATGAATTCATACGGACGAACGATACTGTGGGACTCCCCGGCAAATAAAAACAGATACTACCCATTAAAACCCAATAGAAACCTCCACCTAGTTGGAGACGCCGCAGGATCGCTCGCACTTGCTACCTCAGTGACACTTCAGTGTAAGGCCCTCTTGCAGACCATCATCTCTTTTAAGGCTTACTTAAGTAGGGCCCTCTATGGGACATTTCGTTGAAGGAGCGTATACTGCCTTCTCCTACACCCTGTTCTCCGATGTTGGAGCGAGTCTGCCGTCGTGCTGGACTATATTTTACAGCTTAAATTAACTAAAATATTAAATATATTGTAATCTTTTTGTCGGAGTGTATGCGATATCCACCAATTGTGTCTTATATTACATATAATTTTATAAAGAAACTGCGAGTAGTATAGCATTAATCCACATAACAAGAAACATGTTAACTGGCAGCAAGGATTCCTGGAAATAAAAAGTGATAAAAAAACAATTGACTATACTTGCTTGACAAATTAACTATATTGTGTCATTTGTCACGTGACAAATTAATTATTTTAATAAAAGAAGGAACTTCTATTATAAAAAATGTTTCTTTCCTTCATTAAATTAACTTTCAAGAAAATATGATATTGAACTTTATGACATGATATTGAAATTTTACTCAATTTTACAATAATCATTTTTAATTAAAGAGCCCACTACAAGAGAACGCAAAAAGGTGAGTAAAATATTTCTTTACAATAAAACTTATACATGAGTCCATATTAGTGTGGAAACTGTTTTATGTACCTTGATATATTTCAATCTAACGTCGAACTTAAGCATTATTCATTTAATTCCTGAACCAAAGGTTAAGTCGGAATTTTGGTATTTTAATTCCTAAGGGATACTAACGTAGCTCTAAGAGAGGATTTTTAGATGTTCTCATGGGAACGGACTTCCACATTTTCTTATTTATGTATACTATGATGCCACATACGTGTGGTTTATTAAAGCTTAGATACTTTAATTCTGATCCTGTCTGTTTTCAAGAATTACTTTAATTTGTGGTATATTTTTTATGATACAGAACAGAATACATACGTGTGCAAATAGACATACATATAATTATTATTATTTGTTCATTTGTTTTTTAATAGCATGAATAGTTAAAAAATAAAGCTCTTTCAAAATATTATCAGTCTAATATTACAAAATTTGCAAAACGTACAACTCAATATTCCAATTCCCAAGATCCCCAACAATAACGCGCCTAACGCAAGTCAAACTGAAACTTCATTTCCTTACAAGATAATAAAATTGAATGTGTAGACTTATCGTAAGTGCAAAGTTTCTCAACCAAATTTATTTCGGCAACTTTGTACAAAGATAAATTCGAATCGCTCGCAAAGATTAATGTGGTAAGTTTTGAGATGAATCCGATACCGTGAAAATGAATCCAATGCCAATCAATACTTCCATACTTAGACAATATACATTAAAAGTTTATAGATCTAATTTATGGAAATACAAAACCTTTATATAATAGCTATTGATAGTAAGTTAAATACCTACTAGTGCCTATTGAGATAAATGTTTGAAATATACTCTATGAATGTCCATTTAAGCTTACCTCCACTGTCCAAGCTACTCTCTCTACAAAGTGCATTGTGTTTTCAAAGTATGTTCTCGAAAT
This sequence comes from Dione vanillae, assembly GCA_037178615.1. Lineage (NCBI taxonomy): Eukaryota > Metazoa > Arthropoda > Insecta > Lepidoptera > Nymphalidae > Dione > Dione vanillae. The sequence continues at coordinate 164,566 of JAZFAU010000243.1, read as the reverse complement.
GAATTATTATTTCATTTGAACAATCTTTACCTGTGCACCAACATACTTTACTAAAGTACATCATTACGTCAAGATCAACAACATAAGCGTAGAAGCATTCAAAAAGGTTGCAAAAACTTCCCAGGTAGTTTATGGTCATATGGTTTGTTTTGTTAGATCATGCTTTATCCCGCTTTACGCAGAGTAGGCGTGTGATGAAACTCAACGCCGCAATTTACCTACTTGCTAAGAAAATTAAAAACATCATCTTTCCTAAGTGGAAATCGAATCTGCAACCGCCGCGTATACACACAAATGTATGTGCTATGCTGTGCGCCAAAAAGATAATATTTAGTCTGAACATAATACATAATACAATAAAACACAATGCTTGTCTAGTTATAGATTAAATTGTAGGCTCTGCATTATTATTAATATTATTACTATACTAACGTTCCGATTATATTTCTGTAATGACTTTGTAGTACAATTGGTACATGTCAAATTTAATTTATCGATCCTTTCGATTATGGTTACAGCCTATAATTTAGTTTAGCAGTTTAAAATTGCATCAGAGTTAACTGCTGTAATGTTATTTTCTTTACATTATAGCTAATTTTTCGTATAAAATCGAATAACCGAAAAGTGTTAGCACATTTGATCCTCTACCTTCTAGCTTTTTACCAGTAGAGAGTAGAGAATAAAAAATTAACTAGAAATTAAAACCACAATTTTCCATTTAATATCAGTGTACAACATATTGAAATTGAATAAGGGTCGAAGTCAAGATCAAGTGTTCACTTGACTTTTGACACATAATAAATCATAGCAGAAAATTTCGATTTTAATGTTTTAAATTGAATATTCTGTATTTTAAATTTATAATTTAATATTAAAATACAATTACATGGACTGCACCGTAAGAATACTGTCGTTTTAATTTATAATAAAATATACATTCTTGGTATAATTTATAAACGTTTGTTTCAATTTTGTGAAAAAATTGTTCTCTTATTAAGTTTACATAAAGAAACAAGCTTTTACAACAATTTTTAGATCAGGTCACATTATATGACATAATTTTATTGGATAGTTTAAATCTAATTTCGTCACCAATGGAAACAAACAAAACCTATACTTTGCTGTATTAGTAATTACCATTTTAAAGACTACCACGAAATCATCTGACCAAAAAAGCCATGTTTAAGCTTATATTTAAGCCTTACCTAACTAGGTCACAAGCAGGTGTATAAATTACGTGCTTGCGATCTGTCAGTGGTGTCAAATTGAATAAGCTGTGGAACACTACAAAAATAATGAACATAAAAACTCTGGCTTATAGAGTAAGCAACATATGGCAAACTATGCAATTAATCAATAATTAAGGGTAAATATTAATTTTAAAAAAATCAATGTGTCTAAAAATGGCATGCCAAATATCAGTTTGACATAAGATTTTACTAACGTTCTATTTTTCTAAGCATCTCCTTAGTCACATTCAAAAAATAAAATCGGAAAAGTCAAATTTTGCCAAACACTACAAAAAATTTAGATTTCTTATAACCTAAAACATGAAAACCTTCTTGGTGTTCTGTCATTCTGTCGGCTGTCTCAAGGGCACTCATATGCTATGTTTCAAATACTCATGAATAGAAAACTTATATATAAATGTAGGTGTAAGTTTTTATTTTAAGTATAATTTTAATTTTTTTAAAGGTCAGTTTTGAGTGTAAATTTTATTATATAGTGGTATGATTAGGTTTAGTGCCTATATTTATTAGTAACCTTATCATTTAAGGTCATCAGCATTTAAGGTCAGCATCTCAAATAAGTTAGCCCTTAAATAACGCTTTGTTGTCCGTGTCTCTGAGTGTCCGTCTATCAAGACTAATTTTCTCAAGGTCATATTAAGCGGGACATTGAGCTGAGCTAATATTAATATCAAATTTCCAGATATAGTCCCTTGGAACGTAGAAAAAATTCAAAGTTAGTGCAATCAAAAGATACGACGTCTACGATTAGTTTTTGTCATATCTTAGATAGAGTATGTAAAGTATAATCACTTACACCAAACAATGGGAAATATCTGAATAGTGGAATTAATATTCGGTCAACACTGAAAAAAATCCAAAAATCAATCTATTCTATTAAAGTATTCTTCAGGTACATTCTATTAAAATATTCTTCAGGTAATTGTATGATGATGTACTTTTATGATTTATAAGTGCTTTGGTAACCTACAATTATTATGAAATGTACAAAACTATATATAAAGTCATTTCACACAAAGTGATTACGTAACTCCATACGCCTGAATTATTTTCTTAATATATCAATGAAAATTAAATTCCAAGTACATTATTTTTTTTATTATCATGCTTTATCCCGCACATGGCAGGGTAGGCAGGGGAACTGCAGGAACCGTGGAAACCTAGTGTTAAGACACTTCGTTGCTTAGTTCCTGCTTTCTTCGCCCCCTTTTTCCGCCTTTTTTCGAGGCATTGCCTGTTGACGGGCGGAACTCAACGCCACGCTTTGTCTAGTTTCCAGAGCGAAGAAAATACAAATAGAAAAATCCATCTTACCCGAGTGGGAATCGAACCCTCAAACTGTCCCGCCACGCTTACGTCTCTGCGCCACGGCCCTCAATTATATTGAGTATTAATTTATATTTATAAATATTTAAATATAATAGATCTTTATAATAAAGATTTGTGAATATTTTAAAGTGCTTTTAGCATATTAGATTATTTTCCTTTAAGAAATAACGTATTTCCATTAATTCTAATGCTTATAATATTATTCTGATAGACTGTTAAAAAAAGTAACATAATTTTAATTTTTTTTTTCAAATTATGCTATTATTAATTTGAGTAGGTAAACTTTATATGGTTCCTGCAGTTCCCTCTGCCTACCCTGCAATATGCAGGATAAAGCATAAAGCTAAAAAAAAAAATTAATACAAATAAAAAATACTATTTACCCATAGTGTAAAATTTATCCACAATTACAAAGTTTCAATAAAAAATCATGTAAAATCTATAATAATTTAAAATAACAATAACTCTTTTCAGCAAGTTATTTCAGTTTCTGTTTGTGGTATATTTTATGGCATAACTTTTAAACGAAAATAGTACAACTAAAACTACTGCAGATCGAAATCGATACAAAATATTTCAATGCGAATTCATTTGACTACAAAAGGCAATTCGTTATGTGTTTTCACATGTGCTCTATATATTTTGATTATTTTAAAAAGTACGTATAATGTAGCTGTGGATTTTGCATATATTACTAACATAGTATAATAATATAGATAAATTCATCTGATTCTATTTCTTCTAGGAAGAATTACATAAAAGTGTTATGTTTCTTTAAATTATTTAATATGAATTGTAAAATAAGAAAGACACGCCCTTCATTTATTATTAATAAACTACTTTACAGAGATCGGCATTCAAGCTTATACATATAGGGATTTGATGGTTATGTACCAGCTCTCTTATCCATTTCAAATACCAAATAGAACCAGAATCAATGATATAGATCGTATTACGAATTGTGAGTGTCCTAGAGTATATTGGCCGGCGTGCGCTACGGACAATTTAACCTATGTCAACGCTTGTATCATTAATTGTATGAAGAAGAAATTACGAAGATTTGGACCTTGTATAACATATAGACGGGCTAATAATAGAAAAATGATTATTTATATACCTTCCGCTTGGAAAGTACGCGATGATTCTTGAACAAAAAAACGACGTATGAAAATGTTTGTTGCTTAAAATTTTATCTGAAAAATTCAATTAAAAATGAATTGATTAAATAATTAAATAACTAATTTAATTATAAAATTCTAATAATTAAATTAATTTCAATTCAAAATTACAATTTTCGTCATAGAATCAATATTTAAGAGACAAATCAAATTAATCATAATCATAATATATATTGAATTTTAAATTTACTTCTCATTCTATTTTATTGTCAATGACGAACGAATTAGTTTTTTTATGTCCTCTGACGTCAGCAAATAAAATATGTTTGAAAAGAAATCCTTATATATTGAACAATCCGTTAATCTAATAGAATTAATCTTTACATAGGAAATTATTATGTATTTTATCACAAAAATATATAGCTTTCCTTGCAAGCCGTCTTTTGAGAAAATTTGGCAATAAATTACACTTTGTTGCCGAAATACCAGTGCCAAAAAAGTTTCTAAAACGTATTCCAGCAATAACAATTGGTTTCAGGGAGCATAATTTTAATACTACGGCAGCTTTTCCCTATTTATATCCGGCCCGAGCGATAAAAACAGGTGTAATTTCGTTTATGTTTTGTCGCTTTTTTTATAACGTATCTGACCTTCGCTCCTAAAATGTAAGTGCTTACGATTTTTTATTTGCATGAATTATTAGTATAATTAAAATTACCAAAAAGTCAAAGCATTCACTTATAAAATATTACATTCAAAATCGTACTTAAATAATCTTGTGTGAAAGAATTTTGCGTGTGTACGAAATTTTCAATAAATAATGGCGATAGTTTTATATAATAATAGTTTCAACTGAAAGAATGCTACTTCTTTTTCTCTATATCTCTAACCACAACAGAAAAATGTTGTTGCTCGCCAGATACCTCGAATCATAAAATAAATACGATAACAGAAGTTAATTTAAAATCATAGTTTCTATAATGCAAACAAAAAGTAAAGAACATAAGGAATGATCACAAAATCATTAATTCTTAAACCGATATCATAATGATATATCATTTTCATCGCCTCACTTAATAAATATGTACAACACTTTCAAACAGAAATAAACCCACAATGAGAAAAATGAGACAAATTTTACGACAAAATCAACCCACATTCGATGTACACGAAACACTAGGAAGGTAGTATTTGAGCTGGAAAGTAAACTTTTATCGGAAATAAATTCTATATCATAGAAAATAAGGTTCAGAATCCATTTTCAATTGAAATTATTCATTATGTATAAATGATGTCTCAATTTTTGGGAACACTGGCTTACGTTTCCGAAACTAATGTTAGGGACATTAGGTATTAACCTACGCGTATGGGCAAAATACTGTTGAAAATAGGAAGGTCGAAATGTACATTTGTATGTTAAAAATACATACATAATATGTATGTAAATTCTAGTTAATCTGTTACATGCATATTATTATAATTATGAACATGATAATCGTGAATTTATGGAAGAAATAGACTCATATATTTTATTTTTCCAAATTTCGTTTTATTCTATATCGTCATTTCTTCGAATTTACGTAAAGTAAGTTCAACATTATTATGTAAATAAAAGGAATGAAGTCACAGCTATCAAAGAGACTAGGCAATATTCTCAGGGGATTGAGAAGACTCTATATTTCAAAATATATTTACAAAGGAAAATAAAGAAGGCATAAATAAGACTATAATTGGTAACAGTTATTGAGAGTATTTTGTAGATACTTCATTTTAAAATATTTTTGATTTGTTTACTAGAGAAACCTAAGATTAATAATAATTTAAATATATTTCAGATGAAAAAATATTTCTTGATAAGTTGTCAAATTTTTATTTTTGTTTTTTTTTCTAGCTTTACATTTCATTCATGGATTCCAGAAATAAACTTGTATTACTAGACTACGTTCTACATTACGCCTTATTTTGAAATAGTATATGTAAGTTATATGGCGAAATTTAACGCCCCACTTTAATGCCTTGCTAATATGGATGATCTTATACGAGGTGTGTTCAAAAAGTATCGCGAATTTTGAATTTTCGCGGGTTACGTATATTCGAATTTCAATTTTTTTGTGGCGTTATGTTGGTACTCATGTCTCTCACTTATGCCGACAACCTCGGCCATTTTGAATGTTCACTTAATTGTTGACAGCTGCTTTGCTTGCACGTGTTTTGGATCGTCTTCGATTTTTACCCATTCAAAAAAATGGATCAAAGAACGTGTATCAAATTTTGTGTGAAAAACGAAATTAAGTGCGCGGATGCATTCCGAATGTTGACTGTGGCATACGGAGAAGCTACCTTGGACCGAAGCAACGTTTATCGGTGGTACAAAATGTTCTCAGAAGGCCGAGAAGATGTGAACGACGAAGAGCGTGCCGGACGCCCGAGCACTTCAACAACAGACGAAAAAATTAATGAAGTGGAGAAAATGGTATTGGCCAATCGTCGAATCACCATTAGAGAAGTTGCTGAGGACCTAGACATATCGATTGGCTCGTGCCATTCGATTTTTATCAATGATTTGGGCATGAGACGGGTCGCCGCGAAATTCGTACCAAAATTGCTCAATTGCGACCAACTTTTTGGCCAAAAACAACACACTAATGATGCCGCAGCCACCGTATTCCCCAGATCTGGCCCCCTGTGACTTTTTCTTGTTCCCTAAACTGAAGAGGCCCATGAAAGGACGACGTTATGCTACACTTGACGAGATAAAGACGGCATCGAAGGAGGAGCTGAACAAGATAAAAAAAAAATGATTTTTTGAAGTGCTTCGAAGATTGGAAAAACCGTTGGCACAAGTGTATAATATCTCATGGGGATTACTTTGAAGGGGACAAAATAGATATTCATGAATAAATAAATAATTTTTGAAAAAACACAAAATTCGCGATACTTTTTGAACACACCTCGTATATTATATATATTATAGCCCCCTAATTAGTTTGAGATTATTTTTGTAGTAATTGCATTTTTTTATTTTTTGAAAGTCTGTTAGCAAACGCCTCCTTCATATTCATTTGTTTCTGTGTTCTGCCATTCCATGCTACATCGTTCCTGACACCTGAGCTATGTCGTCATCCTAACGTATAGCTAGTCTGCCTCTCCTCTTTTAACCGCTCTTGGGCACCATCGAGTTACTATTTTGCTCCATTTTCTTTACGTCTTACTAAGTGAACTGCCCATTTGAGCTTTTTAGTCTATTGTACTAGGTCCTGAGCTTTTGTTTTATATTTGAGTGCGCTGTTCCTCTGTTTGTCCAATTTTGTCACTCCCAACATGGTCCTTTCCATTTCTTTTTAAAGTTTAGCAAGTTTGTCTATGTTGATATGCGTTACACATCATGTTTTACAAACATGTCTAAGAACTGGCAAAATGCATGTCTTAAACAGCTTTGCTGTTGTATTTATATGGAGGATCTTAGTTTTAAAAACAAATATTAAATCACAGAAGTCGACGAAATTATAGCTGTATAACAGCGCAATACTACCTTTGCCGTATACATATCACGGCAAAAGACACATAAATCTTAGAGATTTATGGATATGAGGACGGTCATATTAAGCAACGGAGCAGGTACTAAGCAAAGGAGTGTCTTAACACTAGGTTTATATGGTTCCTGCAGTTCCCTTTGCCTACCCTGCAATATGCGGGATACAGCGTGAAGCTAAAAAAAAGATTTATAAATCACTTAAATGATGATGATATATATATTTGTGTATAACACTTTTTTATTTATAAAATAATTTAATCTATTTTATGCTAACTTTCTTTATAAATACTTTGAAAGTTTTAAATATCATAAAAGAATATTCGTACAAATATTAAATTATTTCATAAAAAATCCGTGTAATAGTATTAGTGTTTAAATAGACTATATATTAAATGGCCAATAATTAAAAACCCTTTAACTGCATACTTAAAGTCAATTAAGAAACATAACAGGCTTTAATTACAGCTATAAAGTAACTTATTATAGTTGAGAAAGGCTTTGTTAGCGTACAGAACATGATTATACCGTACAATTATATATTTTCAATCTACTTTACTTTGCTCGGTAAGCAATACTTTTTTAGCTACTTTTTTGTGGAATAGACAGAAAGTTCCTAGTGATACAACACTCCGCTGTATAAATAGCAGCATTAAATAAAATATATTTATATAGTATATATTTATATATAATATTTATATATAATATTTATATATAATATTAATTTATATGATATACTATATAAAAATGTAACTGTTGTTTCCTAAAACCTATCCTTTTCACCTTCGATATTTTCTCAATAGACATTCAGTATATTGAGACATTAAATTATCGGTGTATTAATAAACCTATAAATGTTGAAACCACTAAGTAAATATTCTCTTTCAAACTACACTATGCCCTTAATGGTTTAACGTTCAAGAGGGTTACAACACAAAGGTGCCTTGTTTGAACTTTCCCAACCAAGCTCTAAAGCTTAGTATCAGCACACAGCTAGATTTAGTACTTCTGCATTAAGCGAATACATAATGTTCAGAATAAGTAAAAATATAAACAGTGACAGCACTCTCCACTTTCTGGCTTTAAACTTTATGCTACGAATATGATTACCTAAAATAATATAAGACTAATTGGCCTCTAGAATGTTTGTTTGTAACAAAATTTGTACAGATATGATACATTTTGAATAAGTAAATGAAAGGGTTATGAGGGGTCTTTGTTTTGATTTAAATAGTATCACATCCATTGCAACTTGCATTCAAGACAATATTATTCAAACTAGCGCTGTATATTTTTTTGTAAATTTCAGTACGATTTTTAACTACCGTGGGTTAAAAATTAGAAGCTTTTCATTGTCCTATAATAGTAATGAAGAGCTTCGATCAAATTATAATAACCGAATTAGAATGCCAGATTTTAGTTTAATAGTTATTTATGACTAGATTTAGAGGGAAGCTGGTAAATTAATGTTTTATTGAAATCCAATTTAATTTTTTTATTAATTTCATATTTTTATCTAACAGATATACTGGAGCTAGTAGATAGTCAAACTTCTACTACTCATACGTATTTCTTTAAATTTTTCAATCAAAAATCTTATGACATACCGTCATTGGATGCGATTCCTGCGACATATAACTGTCGGGTCTGTCCAAGAGTTTACTATCCGATATGTGGTGATGACAACGTGACCTACATCAACGAATGCAGAATGAATTGCGCTAACGTAAACAAGAAGAAGAATCCGAAAGTTAAATTTGTTAGAACCGGACCATGTGAGGTTTTCCCCGATTTAAAGTAATTCAAATAAAATTTTTGATGTATATACGCATATAAATATTGATTATGTGTGAATTATTTCAATACTTGGTTTTATTTGATCCATATCATATCATATTTTTGTTTATACTTAAAAAAACAAACCTCTTGGAACCCGTCTAAAGCAACTGAACATGAAGCAATGCCTTATTGGATAGTTTCCTAATGATACGGGTTCAAATCCTGGTACTTTCAAATTTTTACAAGTTTTTTATCCTTAGTGTGAATTAAAACTTTAAATTCATAAAAACATTTTGTTAATTTAACACTGCATTTCTCATATATTAAGATCGTAAAAGATGTTAAATGGCGTAAATTTATGTTATAAAATATTACAATACATTTATAAACTTGAACGAAGAGTAAATTCTAAAGATTAATTTCTTTACACTGATCTTCGATAAGAGTGTGTCAATTACAAAGATAAAGACACAGCATATACGTTCCATTAATGCTGTCTATATATAAGAATACATACATATGTTAAATTAGAAAATATTTTTTTATTTTATTGCTTTTATTATTAAATTTAAATTATTTATTCAGAAAGTATATAACGGCGCAACAGTGACTTTATTATAATATTTATAATCATAATTAATACTAAATTAAAATAATTTGTTTTTGTAAGAATATTTATAGACAAACAACTGATTAAAACGACATTCTGTAAAATTTCATAGTGGGGGTAAATACCAGGAAATATTCGTAAAAGTGTTTAATTTTCAGAGACAACTTTTTTGTTTAATTACAAGTAGAAATAAAGAAACCAAAAAAGACTAAACATGATAAACACTTCCTTTTAACATGTAGAAATGATGGATTTGAAAAGGCTGAAGGTGTTTAGGAAAAGTAGTCTAACGTGATGAGCATTTTTAATTGACACATGAAAATTCAAGATCTGGTACACCTCTTGAACAATAAGAATATACAGCTATATGAATTGGTCATGGTGCAAATGAAAAATTAAAATTAATAATTTTTACCTTTGTTAGGTACTACTTTATTTAGTCGTTATTCCGACAATTTCATAATAGGGGGTAGTTTTAGATCATAAAATATATAAAAATATATATAAAGACTATAAAAGCGTTGAATTTATGTCAATCGGGGCAGTTGCACGTTGGCAACGGCCTGTACTGGAAGGGAACTACCCTGAAGTACTGTTATTGAGTGATTTATGTCATTCTATGTAATTGCGAGGAATCTATGTCCGAATATAGTCGAACTTGTGATCAATATGTGTTTTTTAGTGTTTTCTATTTCAATTAACTTTAACCACTTCTGAGTCTGCTGATACCTTAAACAAAATCAATACAATTTGCTCAAGATTTGCTAGATAAAATAAGTATACTATAAAACATAAAAATTATTGTTAAAGCTAATATATAAAGGTCAACTGCCGGCTTACCTCTTCCATTCATAATGCCCATACTTAAAAGTATTTTATGGGTAGTTTGAAACTTTTAGTTAGCCTGGAGAAATAATACTATATATATATATATATAGCTATATGACAAAAAAGTTTTATCAATATCCGTCCATATATACAGATGTACAAAACATGTATTAAATTAGAAATAACTCTTTCATATATTATGTCCCATAAAATATAACGTATGAACCAGTTATTTCTAATTTTATACATATTTAACACATACAATTTAGAACAAAGTGCATTGTTGATTCTTAAATATGCTAAAATTTAATATGAAATAAACAAAATTAGCTCCATCACATCAAAAAATTAATTAAACACACATTACAATGTAATTACACATGATGTAGTTATTACATTGCGCAGAAGGAGCACAACAGAAGTATTCGTGTATTAAAAATTCCTACAAACCTGAAATAGAATATTTCGGTTTAAATACTACACAATGGTTATATCCTACAGTGAGTACTAAAATTAGTAAGAAATTATATCTAAATTAATTAAATACTGTTGGTAATTTGAATGGATCTTTTATACTGTAAATTGTATAATTTATAACTGAAAAAGAAATTTTAACTTTGGTTAAGGTAGGTTTTTGGCCATACAAGAAACAAATATATTGAGGTGATAACAAAGTCATTGCCGTAAGAAAGCTGTTGATTTTCCATACTTTCCCAATACCAAGGAATACCATATAATATAATATAATAGGCTACCTGTGAGGTCGCTACCTGTGGTATCTTATCTTACAATTATTATTGTAGAAAAAATATGGAATTTTATAGGTTCTCATGTTAAAATGTAACATTTGTTTTATTCTATTTAACGTTATAAAGTTTCTACTTTCTGACTATGAAAGTCTAAGGGATATACGATTCATGACGGACAGGGAAGCCTTAGGTACAGCGTCTTGGTTTACCATTTCAGTAATAAACCCCAAAAAAGCTGCTTGAAGCGTAGTGTAACTTTGCTTCAATCCAATTTCAGTTATTTAAAAATTTATCTATTATTACAAAAATGTTTGCTTTTCTCACTTATTACAAATAATAAAAGATATTTGAATTTTTGTATTTGAGTTAAGTATAAACTGCAACGGAATTTATCGACAAAATAATAAGAGCACTAATAATAATAACAACAACATAATAAGAATAACTATTGAAATCACTAAAAAGCTTTTATTTAATTTTATTTCGAACTAATTTAATTTCGAACTAATCTTGCATATAATTTATATAAAGGAAATTTAGATACTAAGACGCAAAACGTATTGAATTGTTCAAAAAAAGCTACATTCTGCTTTATTACAAAGTTCGGTACAACGAAATGAATTAGTTACAGGAACGGAGTGAATGGATTTTAATTTAGATTGAAAAAGTTCGTACTAATGAAAATTCTTTTAATTGCTCTCGCTTGTTTAAAATGTTACAGTGTTACGAACAAACGATTACAGTTACACAATTAAACTTTTTTCGTATGTGGCAGTATGTTCTCTTGATTTCTAGCACTCTAATCTCCGCCATTTGGTTAGACTTCAAAATTGCATATATATTTTCCCCGAGTAGAGATCAAACTCACTGCGTTTTTGGTCGTATACTGTCACACTGTGCCTTAATATTAAATAATTTTTATTTCTCTCTTCTTTCATCATACTGAACAATTTTTGTTGATGCGTCATCTCTTTGTTATTTAAATTAAAACTCTTATTTTCAATAGCTAATAAACTTTTGCAAAGGAAATATTTTAAATATTTCTTATGATTCATTATTGTAATTACCTTTGGTATATCAGCATTCAAAATTAACAGACATTTAACAGCCCTTGCAGAGACAGTTGTTTGACTTGCCACGTCTAAGTGATACGTAAATTAAAATCAAAAGTCTAACCTCTGCCATCTCTAATTATAATCTTTTGCCCTCTCGCCTTAAACTTTTACATTCAATTTTTTTTGGGACTACACCAAATATTTATTCATTAGCTCATATAAAACACAAAACTTAACAAACGAGATTTGAAACTGGAAATTACTAATATTCATAAATCCGAACGATGTTTTCTCTTAATTTTATTGACAAATTGTTGAATCATTTACAATTGAAATATTTTAACAGCTTTTGTGATTTAATAGCAAATGAAATTCAGATGCAATAAGCTAATTCATTGTATATGTCATAACACATTTTTTGTGTCGTTCCATATAATACCTACAAATTTATATTTTTAATTCAAGTGTATTGAAGCTCCTATAAGCGATCCTATAAGCTTAATTACTTCGTTAAACTTAATTACTTCTTTAAGCTTAATTACTGTTAGATTTTTATATAATTGTTTTTATTATTAAGGTTACTTCACGCTGTATATTATAGGATATATGGTGACCAGAGACAAAACACTCTGTTCTCCGCTTCTAGTCTTTCGCTCCAAATTCTTGTCAATTCAATTGTAATAATACCTTTAAGAGCTAATACTAATTACACGTTTCATATTACACAATATACGGTCTATGTGAGGCTACTAATTAATATCAAAATTTCTACCCTTCTCAATCAATGTCTAAATATACTTCAATATCTGAACAAATCAGTTTGAAGTAAACGATTCTCATGTACTTGATTTTATGAATAATAAAATGAAACAAAATTGTATTATTATATATGTTTATAATAAAGATTTAAATTAAATAATTACAGAAAACATAAAAGTTTTGAACGTAGTATTATTAACAGGGTATTTTCTTATGCTCAGCATGGATTGACACATTAAAAATCAAAAATATCATATAAATATTTAAATTAAATTTAAATATTTGATAGTTGCTGTGAAACTGTGCAAATATACAGTGATACAAATAAGTTAGACATATGAAATTCTGAAAATTAGACTATAGAAGTAAAAATAAATAAAAGTTAAATATTTTAAGCTTTAATTAACGTATTTAGTGTATTATAAGATATTTTCTTTTTTTACAGTTACTATAACAATATTAATAACAGTGCTTGAAGAGCTTGAAAGTCAAACACTCAATCCAACTTTGAAACCAAAAGAGGCAATCGATTTCCAGAACTGGTATATGCTAAAAATAAGAGATCCTTTACCTTTATTGGAAACTATAAAGAATTGTGACTGCCCACGTATATACATACCTGTTTGTGGCACTGATAACAAGACGTACACAAATTTATGCTGGATGAATTGTATGAATCGTAAACGTAAAACTGATGTGGAATTATTCTATCACGGCCATTGCTTCCAATTTATAGACCCATTCGATTATTAACGTTGTTGCATATTAAATAATATAAATAAAAAATGATTACTTTATGCTTTACTTTATTCAAATCCGCCAAAGAGAGAATTTAGAGTAAATTAGAACGGAGAAATTAAAAAATAAATGATTCCCTGTTTGCAGATGGAATACAAAATCATAGTTTTTATAGTAAAACGTTGACCCATTACGCCACGATGATGTGATTATGTTTGAAGAAAACAAAACTCAAAAATACTTTAAGAAAACTTAGTAAAAGTTTAAAGCAGCCGGATTTGAACTCACACCTATTGGAAACCGTCTTAGTTTTCTTTAAATACTTTTTCTATCCCTAGTATGGGTTAACATTTTTGAAATCATTAAATATTTAAAGAAAACATAATACTGTAAACGATAAAAACGACTTAAAATTTAATTTCACAATTTAAATTTATAAAACTTTGACAAAAAGTGGAATTTGAACAGGCATATTTATTTTATTAGTTACTAGCTGACCCGTGCCCACTTCGTTGGGCATCTTAATAATCATTTTTAGTATAGAGTGTTATGTTTTAATTTCTAACTGCCAAAAAGTGAGTTATACGTAGGTATAGTTTATATTTGCATGATAATACAAAATTCGAAAGAAACTCTGTCCGAAAGAAAAAAAATCACCTTTTCTGCGGGATTTGCAATAAACGAATTCCATGAGTACCAAGTGATGGGAAAAATTACTTTGGTTATGGTAATTTTAATTGTTCAAAACTTCTCTGTAAACTGTATTGGTTGTAATGTTACCATTTGGAAGTAAAATATATTGTCTATCAGGAGATCCAACCCGAGATAAGCCAACATATAACTGTCCATGGGAAAGACACGGCTTTCTCATGTCAATGCCCACCAGAGAGAATGTTTGACCTTGGGACTTGTTAATAGTGAGGGCAAAAGAGATCTTTACTAAAAACTGTACCCTTTTAAACGGTATGGGTAAATCAGTGGGAATCATGGGTATATAATAATTAATAGGAATACATAAGAGAATACACATGTTTCAATCCATTATACGGCCTCCAATTCTAAATATAAGTCAACTCCTGTTTAGCACGTTGTGGACTACAACTTACATTACCTTTTACCTAAGTTACAATGGCCTATTGTCAACTACTCATGACCAATTAGAAAGTATCGTTTTTCCCGATGCAAGGCCGTTAGTCGTTGAGGAGTTGTTCTGGAACTCCATCATCAGCTAGACTTCATCATATGCATGTTGACTAATATCAATTGCTTAGCGACTATGTTAAAGAAATAGAACAAAACCCGTAAAACAGTTA
This sequence comes from Dione vanillae, assembly GCA_037178615.1. NCBI lineage: Eukaryota > Metazoa > Arthropoda > Insecta > Lepidoptera > Nymphalidae > Dione > Dione vanillae. The sequence goes on along the minus strand of JAZFAU010000243.1, from coordinate 149,506 downwards.
CTTATTATTAAGTTCTCATGACCATTTGTGGTCTTCATCAACAGTTCCACTTCATCAAATGTTATTATTCGTGAGAAAATGACCAAGATTCTTTGAAAAAAACCGAAATCACTATAGGTGTGCCTATAAAATTTAAGGAGTTCCCTCGTTTCCAGGATCCCATCACCAGATTTTGATTTTTTTATATAGCCTATGACACTCAGCAATAATGTAGCTTCCTATTGGTGAAAGAATTTTTAAAATCGGTTCAGTAGATCCCGAGATTACCCCTTACAATTTACAAACACACAAACTTTACCTCTTTATATAATAGTATAGATTACTTTCAAAAATAGTAAATCCAATCAAATAGCAAGAGAATAATTCAAAAACAAATTGTTTTATTAACATAGTTAAATGTACTAAATGTACATTTAGTACATTTAACTATGTTAATAAAACAATTTGTAAGCAATGCTCTAGATCAGAATCGAATCTACAACATTTAACGTACTATATTTACGCAATGATTGCCCATAAAAATGTCAAAAATATATAAATTCAAGCATCATATTACACATAGCAGCAATATATATATATATATATATATATATATATATATATATATATATATATATATATATATATATATATATATATATATATATATATATATATATATATATATATATATATATATATATATATATATATATATATATATATATATATATATATATATATATATATATATATATATATATATATATATATATATATATATTTTTTTTAGCTTCACGCTTTATCCCGCACATGGCAGGGTAGGCAGAGGGAACTGCAGGAACCATGAGAACCTAGTGTTAACACTCCGTTACTTAGTCCCTGCTTACTCCGTCCCCACTTTCCGCCGTTTTCAAGGCATTGCGTGTTGAGTGGCGGAACTCAACGCCGCGCTTTGCCTTAGATGCCAGAGCGAAGAAAATGGAAATAGAAAAATCCATCTTCTCCGACTGGGGATCGAACCCAGTAACCGTCGCGTTACAGGCAGACGTTGCGCCTCTGCGCCACGACGGTCCTCTATGTATATGATAGAGAATTTTCTACATATACTCGTATATGTATTTCGACGCACTTCGTAAAAATGTTATTATATTATTATTGAGCGGGACTTTAGAAACGCTTAGCTTTATTTTGTAATAATAGACAAAGGAAAGCCATTTATTTTTACCGTGAAAGGAAATTAAATCCACAACCCTTACATGCATAGTTAGATACCGTCCAACTGCATATTTGATTATTTTGGATTTTAATTTAAAATATTTGCATTTGATATGTGAAACATGTGATATACGTATTATACCTAGACTTGAGACTATACGTTCTTTATTTGTTACAATAAAACAATCATATATAATCAGTACTTTTTACAAAATTAATGAAAATAATTAATGAAGGCGACATATTAACGTCCTGAGAGCAATAAAAATATAATTAGACGAATTTATCTTCATGTGACTAAGTTAACTAACGTTGATTAATTAAGATTTTATGAAGCAAATTGCTAATTACCCGTCAGTGACATTTTTTATTACTTGGCACTCGTAGCAAAATGAAAATTTATTGTAAGTACCATTATTTAATATTAATATATTTTCAAACACTTTAGAGATATATATTCTTATCTATAATGAAGATAAAATATATACTATTTAATTATTATTCTTTTATATAACTATTTATTTATATTGTTTACATATCCTCATGCTTTACCTCTAGCGGGGTATTCAGAAAAAACGGGTCGCTAAAGGTCGCTATCTCTGCATACCTCTTTCGCCTCGTCTACTGTCATTAGCCTCTTCATACATGCTCTCCGGAGAGTCCTCATAATTTTTACGTGACCTTCCTCCAGTATATTCGGTACTGTGTTTTCGAAAGTCAACCTAGGTCTCTCATTACCTCTCCTATCACTCGCTTTTGCTTTATATATATTTATATTTTTTACTATTTTATAGCTTCACGTTATATCCCACGTATTGATTACTTGGGGGAATTTAGGAACTGTATGAATTTAGTGTTAAGACAATCCGATCTCTGATTTCCGCCTTTTAAGGCATTGTTATAAGGCATTTTGCAATTTTAAGGCATTTTGTGGCAGATTTCAATGTCTTATAAAAAAGAAGAGAAAAAAATGAACCTTTTTCCCAATAGAGTTCACAATCTATCTAGTTAATAGTCCTTAATATTATTTGTTAAATATAAAAAAGTGATGAAATAATAATCGAAAATTTGTTTACATAAACGCTTTGTATTTCTGGAAGTGACAGTCGAATGAAAATTTTTAATTCTGTCCATTTCTATTTTAGATAACAGTATGGGTAAAAAATATTAAGAGAATTCTTTTTTTTAAACCTTAAATGTTTCTACATATAGGAATTCTTCTACATATAGGAGCTCCAATTAACTAACCGGCAGAAAATATGTATACAAACAAACGCTGTTTAACAAAGCAATAACAACGGAAAGCCGTGAACGGAGTATCCGCTCGCAGCTTTCCGTTCAAAACAAAAGTGAAGATGATTGATGATTTAGTATGAGGTCGCATAACTAAACGCTGCTTTTTTTCTGACTTAAGTAGAGACTGAAAATCAACCCGCCCCATGTTTATTGTCAGAGTAGGACGATATCTTACTAATAATAATAGACATATTTACAAAGATATATATTTTTTTCAGTTATCCTATTATGTCTACTAGCGTTAATATTCCACGAGCTAACTTCAAAAAGTACAAAAAAATGGACGATGAAAAGACCAATCAAATATTATTTACCAACATTGAATAGAACAGTGCCTTGTAGTCAATGTCCAAACGTATACTTCCCGGTCTGCACTACAACTAATGAGACATTCATAAATATATGCCAAATGAAATGTCAAAGGAGACAATTGAAAATGGCTAGACGTGGTATTTGTATAGATTTTTAAATAAATAAATAAATTAATTTAAATATATGTAAATATTTTATTACTACTGGTTCAGAAAGCAACAGATACTGAGAAGAAATTTCTATATTTTAGAATTATCTAATATATAGAACTTTTGTGAAATATAATACTAGTAGGGTCCTACTCGAGGGCATATATTATTTTCATTACCATGCTTTAATGTGCACGTCAAACTCAAATAATTTTAGTTCTAGATATTTTTATCATCGAAATAAAAATAATGTAATAGGATTTACTCAATCACATTGTTTTTACATTTTCTTTTAATAATTTTAAGAGGCAAATTTATATAGACATATTTAGTATACCCAAAAATTATTTCTTCAGTTTTTAAAAGCGATTACTAGGCATTATCCTGCTTATATTTATTAATAATATTGGATATGTTTCTTATCAAACAAATTATTCTAATGTAAATAATGCGAAGCAATAGTTAGAATATCCGTTTCTTTAAAAATTTTTAATATTTGTTTTTGCCTATTTGATAGCTTTAGAGCGTAAGTAAGATTTTTTATATATTTTGAAAGCTAACTTTAGAAATTAGAACTGGCCCACTTTCTCTTTCAGAAAGAAAAAAAATTATTCTCACTCTCAGTGTACAGAATGAAACCACAACGATTACGGTTAGTGGCTGTGTAACAGCGCCACGACGGCCTTGTTTTTTTACGATAAATAATAAAACCTTACATAATTAAGCTTTGTTTTTAATTAGCAAGTATGCTTTTATTAAAAGCTAAGCAGAAGAACAATCTTTTCTAATAACAAATAAGATTTATCTTCGATCAAAAATTTCATTAAAAATACAATCATGCTTCTATTCTTGCAACTACCACGACCTTTCGCAACCCACTACGAGGTTATTAGGCAAACGCACATTCAGCTGATACCACTGGAACAGCAATAATCCCCCGCTTGTGAGCCGAATCCGAGTACATTTAATTATACCGACATGGGACACGGGCGTATTATAATAAAGCAAATCCACAGTTAACTCCTCATATTGGCTTGTGTCATAAGATAATAGCGATTTATAAAATCGACTCTTCTTTTTAAAATTAGCAGTAAAAATTAGCTCAACACGCACTGCTTCGAAAAAATTTGTAAATGGGAATCGAGAAAACAGGGACTCTGCCTCCGTTGCATACGGAGTGTTTTAACACTGGGTTCCTATGGTTCCTGCAGTTCCCTCTGCCTATCTTGCTGGGCGGGATAAAGCGTGAAGACAGAAGAAGAAAAAAAAGATTAAAAAAATTCGATGACCGTAGTGCAATCTAATAATAGACCTTCACCCAAATTACATGAGAGTTAATAAGAACCATTTTGAGTGATATTTATTGTTTGATGAAATAAAGATTTCTATCACTCATCAAGTAATGTTTTATATTCTGACGCAATATGGCGAAGCAGAATGTCTTGATTTATTTGATACACTGTGAATTTGTAAAAGATCTGTGACATCGTATTTACAAAAAAAAATTGCCAAATTTATTTTATCAATCTACACAAAATCATGAGATGGTTGAATTTGCTAAAAGCCAAATAAGAACACAATTGCATTTTATATGTTCTTTAAATATATATTCAAAAAATTAACATTTAAAAAAACCTACAGATCAAATGTTCCGAGTATATTTGGGCATAGATTCCACGTAATTGCATTTAATGATATAGAACACTCAATCAGTATACTTCAGTGTAGCATTGACATTAATTCAACGCTTTTATAGTCATTATCATCTAAAACTACCCCCTTATACAAAAGATTCTTAACTGTATTTTATTCTTGGACAAAAGTAATCCTTCTGTCCGGATTTGTACCAAAAATATCTTGTTAAATAAAATATAATTAGTTAAACTAAATTTAATTTGATCACAATCGCCCATCTTTTATATCTTGCACTACTTTTACACTCGGTTTTGTCAACACAATGGTAAAGTAATTTCATCTTGGTGTTTTTATTATATTTGTATTTGTTGTTATAATCATTTATTTTAAGCTACTGTGGCACATTGAGAAATATGGCCCCACTCAAGGGCATACATTATTTTCAACTCCATGCTTTGATGTACAAACTACAGCCATAAGTTTCACCTTTCAATATAGAGATACATTTTACAACCTCCTGAATTTGTTAAACATGGGATAAATTATTTTTTTGTTCTCAGCTAGAACTATTGACTTTAACCTTAATTTATACATTCGGAATAAGCATTTTATTTCGTTTATTTCTGCTGGAATATTGTATTAAACTTTAAACGTACTCATGCTTTTTTAGCATTTCCTATTTTAGTGAATGTCGTCACTCCACAGAAACATTTCATGTATTACGAGTATGACAGCTTGCTGCCTCCCGACATCAATTACGACGGTGCTTGCTATTTATATATGAATAATAAAGTCATAAACATGCTCGAACAGATACCTAACATGTCCATAGGCTTTATTTATAGCATGTGTAAATATTCTCATATGTGCTTAGAAATCCATTTGCTTAGAGTTCGAATTTTAATGTAAGAATATCTTAATTCATAAATAAAAAAGCTTCAACTGTATTTCTATACTTCTTTTAATCTTGACGCTATACTTCAAAAAATAAATATATCGAAAACTATAACGTAATAACTATTTTAGGATGCTATATATGTCTGGAAGTGTATCAAAATGAATCTTGCTTCCATTGGAGGCGGCCACCAAAACCTATGTGGTAAAACGCATAATACGTTGCAACTGAGTTTCACCACAGCGTGGTTTGCGTCTATTTTAACTAAAGTTTGCGAGGTATAATATAATTTATCACAATTATTTATATACCTTGATATTGTATTGTATTGTGGTTATATTATTATGCAGTTATTCTAATTTACTATAATCTACTAATTGTCGGTAAATAACGGTAACATAATGGAAATTCAATGTGTCATGAGATATGTAGTATGTGTAGATAAGTTTTCTTTCTCTACATACGCGGTGCTATAATGTGAAAAATAAAACTTTTTTTAATTACTTTTATGCAAATTTATTGTACTGGCCATTTAATAAGATTTCTAACATTATATTTGTTGCGATATCATGTTTAAATAATTTTAATTAAATTTCATTTAAAATATTCGTTGCCGTGCTCTACATATACTAAATAATATAATATATTTATAAATAGTACTAATAAATCACAATGTACTAAAAATACTAAACTAATAAACGCAATCCAACGAATCAGATATTTTTTTTAATAGAATGCTTTCTCTATACAATTCCATTATCTCTGTATTACATCGTCCCACCACTTACCTAGCAAATAGAGTGTACTTTAAATCTCATTTAGTCAAGAAGTGCATTTGGTACTTGCAACAAAACACAATTTCATTCATAATGTATGTTAAAGATATTTAGAAAAACTTGGTATGATACATATCTTTTTAGATTCAAACTTCATCTCACATAACGCAGGATAGGTAGAACTTAGTGTGAAAACACTCCGTTTTCTGTTTTTCACGTGAATTTAAGACATTAAATTTTGAGTGGTGAAACTCAACGATATACTTTGTCTTATCAAAATAAAGTTATGAAAATAATTCGTCTACTCAAGAAAAAATCCAGCTATTACCGATCTTACCGCATAACATGTCCCACTGCATCACGAGTGTGTTAAGTATTTTTTTAGTATACATGAAATTTTAAGTGTTAGTCGAAAATGACTATTTTATTTTATTAAAGCAAAGTCAGTAAGATGTTAGTAGTTGTAGTCGTGATGGTTCTAGGTTCGATTTGGTTAATAATTAAAATTAAAATATTCTCATTCAATCACAATTAGGAATATTGCTTAATTTAAGGCACAATCCCTCTAAGTTAGGCGAAATTCGGAAAAAAGGAGTGTTTTAGTTCTTGGTTCTCTTCCCTATTAAGCTACAATCTAGTAATTTGTAAAGCTAAAGAATAGTTTATTCTCAAAGCTCAGTTCCAGTAAGCTTCCTAATTAAATTTTCTAATAAATCTAGTTTAAGTCACTTCGTTTTGGGAACCAACGGAATGAGAATTATGTAATGGCCAACAAGGGATAGTTAAAATAAAGTGAATTTATAGAACTAAATTAAGGACCAAAATGAAACAAATATTTTTTATTTCTGTATTTTAATATCGTATTATATATATATATATATATATATATATATATATATATATATATATATATATATATATATATATATATATATATATATATATATATATATATATATATATATATATATATATATATATATATATATATATATATATATATATATATATATATATATATATATATATATATATATATATATATATATATATATATATATATATATATATATATATATATATATATATATATATATATATATATATATATATATATATATACATACCTGCTCGAAAAACAACTTCGCCACTTCTACTGAAGGACCTTTCTAAACGATTTGACGATCAGATTACAGTCTTATAACTTCAAGGTCCTTTTCTCCCCTTTTGCCCTAATTTAGTAAAAGTTCGTTATCTTATAATGGTTTCTTATAGCGTTACATAACGTTACAAAACCTTTACAAAATGCTATATAAGTTTTTTACAGCTTCACACTGTATCCTGCGCGTAGCAGGGTAGGCAGGATGAACCGAATAAAGTAATAGGAGAACCTAGTGCTGAGACACTCCGTCGCATCTTTCCGCCTTTCAGTCATTGATTGAGTCGGCGGAGAGTTCCACTACTTAACATTAAAATTGGCAATAAATATTTTATTTTTACCCAGTAAGAATCAAATTCACAAGCCGTCGCGTTTACTAATACACGTTAAGCGTCTGCGCTACAACAGTTCTGTACAAAGTAAGCAAGTAAACTATAAAAAATATAGGCAAATTTATTTTTGTATATACATTGAAAATAGAGAGAAAATAGAGATATTCTTTTGAAAACACTCTGTTTTCCATTTAAAATTTGAGTTAGTCATTGAAATAAAGAATTAAAATACAATCAGCAACTTTTAACTGTGTGAATATTCAAATTTATTTACAAATATTTGCTTTGTAAACAATGTTTTTATTTTTTTCAGCTTTCAGCATTAAATAACACAGATGTAAATATTTTCCAGTTATTTAAGTGGTGTTCACACTGACCATATGTAGATAGACAGTTCTATGAATTGTTAATCGTCAAACCTATACCTATTCCAAACAGACATGTTCAATTTAGTTTGTCAAACGTTTTTTCTGGTTCAAGCTGTATCCTGCACGTTGCAGGTAGAAAAGTACTACACGTTGTTCCCCGCTTACGTTGAGTGTCGGAACTCATCGCCGCGCTGATATCGCCTCACGACGGCGAGGTTACACAATAATCCACTGCTATGTATATATTTGCATGCATGAAGAGGTTAATGACAGTGGACGAGGCGAAAGAGGTATGCAGGGACCGCAGCGTTTGGCGCTCCGTTCTCTCTGACTACCCCGCTAGGGATAGAGCGTGAAGATATGTATGTATGTATGTATATATTTGGCTTGGTATCTAAGCAAAGTGCGGAATTGAGTTACACCACTCAACACACAATGCCTCAAAAGGCGAAAAGCGGTGAATAGTGTCTTAAAACTAGATTCCTAGAGATCCTGCTATTAAGCTGGATACAGAGTAACGCTAGTAAAAAAATCTTTACTTATAAACATAAGAAAAAAAATATGTTTTTATCACAAAATTACGTATTTTGTTACTTCTTACAAAGTGTTATTTCAATTAAGTAAAACAGCTTCGAGGCGATGAATATTAGATTCTAGATTAAAGTAATCAAATAAAAATTTAGTCTACTTTTATCTGTATTTTCTATCTTATGATTGTGTATATTATATATATGTTAATATAAATTGAAAGTCGAATTTATTATAACAACACGTGATTTATATCAACACAGTCCGCATAAATTAGCTGTGGATAAAATCCATTAAGACGCGGCTTTAAGGGGCTTTGACAGCTCAATCCATTGCCTGATTAATCTAATGCCTTAATGCAGATGTTTTTAACCCAAAAATGAAATACGTGAGGTGTGAACTAATTAAATTATGCCTTTTTAAGGCTACTTGTATTAAATTGATAAAGAAATTTTTGCTTTATAACTTAAAGCTTCTTCCATATAGCAGGATAAATGGAGAAAACTTGACGTCAAGACACTCTGCTCTTCGCAAATCGAATTGTTTTTTGAGTAATTCAACTCAAAGGCACGTAATATTGACAAAATATTTTACAATGCTCCTCGGAAAGTTCGACATTTTAAAAATATAAATTGTATAAATTGTATAAAACGAAAGCAATACTTACTAATGATAGCATCTTAGGTCTTTTGACAACTGTAGTATGCATAATTCATTATACAATCAGCTCAAAAATGAAAATAAAACGAGAATAGATACTAAATAGATATACGTAAATATAATGTATAATATAAAATAAAATATAACATATGATATATCTTTATATTTCACACATTATCTCGCTCATAGAGAGGGAGAAATATAAAATTTGCAGACGGGTCGCAGAGGGAAACGCGGGAACCTAAGGTTCATTACTCTCCAACTCCAACTCCTACAATTACTCCATTCCCCTCCTTTTTTAAGACGTTGTGTTAGGAGGCGAAACTCAATGCCAAGCTTGCCATACCGAAGAAAATATTAATGAAATAATTTATCCTCCCCGATTATTAATCGAACCCACAAGCCATCTCGTTTACAAGCACACGCTGCGCCTATACGCCGCTTAAAAAAATAGTTACTAATAATAAATTATTGAGTGAAATTTGTATATATGTACATATTATAAACACAATGTATGAAATTTAATTATATTACACACGTGCATATTGATGTGCTATTAGTAAACAAAATTTTCTATTTGAACTTTATAAATGCATGAGCTCCATGTTTCAGCCTGAACAAATATAAACATGATATTTACAAAGGAAAAGCTCATTTGTATTTTATAAACTATCGATTTAAATTTAAATGGAAAGTCTAGTTAAATGTTCTCATTGTAACGAAAATGATTGAAAATTAATTATTCTGTACATTAGAAAAAAATATGCTATTAAGAAACTGAATTAGTGTTTGATTGGAATTGAAAAATATATTTTGTATTCGATTCAAGGTCAATTGTATTGAAAAAATCCATAGAAGGACCGTCGTGGCGCAGAGGCGTAAGTAAACGTAAACGCGATGGTGTAACGTTTCGATTCTCACTTTAGGAACATGGATTTTTCTATTTATATTTTCTTCGGTCTGGAAACTAGGCAAAACGAGGCGTTGAGTTCCGCCACTCAACACGCAACGCCTCGAAAAAGGCGGAAAGCGGGGACCAAGAAAGCAGAGACTAAGCAATGGAGTGTCTTAACACTAGGTTCCACGGTTCCTGCAGTTCCCTCGGCCTACCTTTATTGTGCGGGATAAACGTAATGCTAAAACAAAACAAACAAACAAGTCCGTAGAATATATTGTTGCACCACGTTATCCACCACCACGTATCAATGTAACCTGCTGCATCAGTATCACCTCAAATATTAAGAGATTATCGTGTGTTGTATACAATTTTTAGTTATTTTCAACAGACCACGCAGATTAAAACTAGCCGACCGTCCAGGCTTCGTACAGTTGGATATATATTTTTTTACTAATTTTGGGACATATAATACGTTTTAATCCCTTGTTCCTTTATTTTTACAATAAACAGTTTTATGAATGGGCTTAAAGTCTCTCTAACCGGCTCTTGCAAGGTTAGCAAGAGGCGCGAGTTGAAATCCTGCGGTGTTCAAATTTATATATAAACATATAAATATAAGCGCAGCGAGATTTGACTTTATATATTTTAAGTTTCTCTATTTTAAATTTCGTTTCAATCCGTGAAGTAGTTTTTGAGTTTTGCTATACAAAAACAACAAATAAGCACAGCAAATATTTCCTCTTTACAATATTAATATGGACATATTTTGAGAACTTCGTCTTAGTAATTAATTTAGTCAGTCATCATGTCATTTTGTCATTGCTGGACAAAATTTTATTCGGGCATATTTATATAAGTAGAAAATGGGATTTGATTTTTAAAATAATCAATACTTATAATAAATGAATCTATTAAGAATTCAATGCTATAGTATTTTTTACCTTTCAACAAAGTTGTCCTTTTTTTATTTATTCACAATATGCTTTGAGCTTATCTTTAACTTTTCTAAGAAAAATATAAAAAGAACACTCAATCTAAGTGTTATTACAAAAGTTTGATAACTCAAGTTTCTATAGTGTCTTCGCAAATTATCGTTAACTGTCTTGTCTCGCCACTGTTTATTTATTATTAAATTCTTTCTTTTCATCTCGTCTTTCCTTACTTTGAGATGAATAAAGTTCTTTAGAGTAATTTTTACTTGCTCATAACAAGTTGAAAAGTCTTTCCAGTTAATAACTGATCAAGAATAAGTAGCTCAATATAGTATACATACTTGGTAGAAGAAGGAGTGAATAGACATTGATATACCTCTATAATTTAACTAAACACAAGCTAGATTTTAAAATATACTATCATACAGCTTTAGATTTCCAAAACATAGAGGAACATATATGAAGTATTATTATTTTTTTTAGCTTTACGCTTTCCCGCACGCAGTAGGCAGACTGAGTGGAATTTAGTGTTAAGATATTGCATTCCTCGTTTTCCACTGCTTCGACGCATTGCGCATTGTGTGGCGGAAACTTAACGCCGCGCTTTGCCTATTTAGCAGAGTGATGAAAATGAAGATGAAATAAACCATTTCCCCAAATGGGAATTGAACACACAAACTCCTGGACCTCTCGCGTTTACACATAGATGCTGATACGGTCCTATAAAATTTTATTTACAAAGGTTTAACTTTTAATTTAAATAAAAGTATCCAAAATTTCAGGCAAGCTCTATCTACCTGCCAAGCCACAAGCAAGATAAATTGTGAAGATACATATAATTTAGGTATAAACAATATTATTAACTAAAAAATTTTTTGCAAACTATTCAAAAGTTCCAGGGGAAGTTTGATACATACCGAAGTCTAACCGTAAACTTGAAGTATTCAAACTCTGTGCCTCCAGGCGATAAACGGCTAAGCCGGTAAAAAGGAATTTCAAGATTATACGCCAGTATTAACTTGATAATATTTTTACTTAGACGGTATTAAGGAAATTATTTAAAAACAGTTTCAAATAATATTAATTTAATATCACATTTTATTTTAAGGCTGTAAATATGTTATAAAAATAATAAGTTATTATTATAATAGACTATTTAATGTAAATATAGAAATGACAGAATGTAGTTAAAGTAATGAACTCGAAGATTATGGATTTTATTACCATTTTCTTCCCTTTGGCAGTAACCTAGTTAGGCAAACGCGGCGTTAAGTTCCGCCACTTCCATTCTCTCCTCCTAGAAATTCGGAAATTAAAAAATAGAGTGTCTGAAAACTAGGTTCTCACGGTTCCTACGGTTTCCTCTACCTACCTTATGTATAGAATAAATATATAGATTACTTTGAAATGTTTAAAAATACGCTTAACTATTTCTATTTCGGTCACTTTTAGGTATACATACTTACTTTATTTTTTTTTTTTAGCTTCACGCTTTATCCCGCACATGGCAGGGTAGGCAGAACCATACGAACCTAGTGTTAAGACACTCCGTTACTTAGTCCCTGCTTACTCCGTCCCCGCTTTCCGCCGTTTTCGAGGCATTGCGGGTTGAGTGGCGGAACTCAACGCCGCGCTTTGCCTTAGTTGCCAGAGCGAAGATTTTCTTCGAAATAGAAAAATCCATCTTCCCCGACTGGGGATCGAACCCAGAAACCGTCGCGTTAGTCGCGTTACAGGCAGACGTTGCGCCTCTGCGCCACGACGGTCCTCTTTTATATATAGAAATATATAAAATATCGAAAAACAAGCAGTTTTTTTTTGTATAAATATAAAAAAGAAAACTGGCAAAGAAAAATCCTACAGAACATTTTTATTTAAATTTCAAAAGTCACGACGTGGTCTTATATAAATTAAATGAAATGTATTTTTAAATTAACATAAAATAAAACATTTTAACTGGGATTTTTGAAACTAAAGAGCTTTTGTAAAATGCGAAACATGTTCTCGACAAATCCCTTTGAATAAAAGCTGGATATAACTGAAGCTGAGATTTCCTAAGAAATATTTCGTCATTTTATAAGCTACTAATTTAGAGGATATCATTTATGTTTAGTAGAAAATGTGTTAAATATATGTAGATGGTGCGGATTTAAAGTATATATTACTCGAATATAGGATAATAGGAGGGGTTTCTGGCTAATACTCTGGCCTTTTTAAGGCTACAGGAGTGAGGCTACGGCAAGAAACATGCACCAACTATACCAAGAGGGAGTCGAACCCGTATATAAAAATATTTTTATTTTATAGTGATGGTGTTTAAATTAAGCAAAATATACATGCTCTATTATTTATACCGACAATGACATAAACTGCACAAATAACTAGCTCTTTAATCTAATACTCTCGGTAAGCGGTTAAATTTCCCCTGGCGCTAAGGAAGCATTGTAGCGGGCAATATGAAACGAAATAGCTTTATAACATACCCAGTGAATATTTTGTTGACTATATTTGTATGAAATGTTAGGATTACTATATTTTTTAAATAAAAAGATTTAAAAAGAAGTTAGCATTATATTGTCGAGACTAGAGCAAGAAAAGATGGAATATTTGATCTCCAAGTTTAACCTTTCAGCGCTGGATAGAAATTTGTCACCAGCTACCAGCAGGGGTAATCAAAGCACAAAGTACCGAAGCATACCCTCATTTCCACTCTGTGTTAAGTAAGTTTATAATATAAGGAAATGAAGATAAAATTCCATTTTTAAGCAGGTTTTAAATTACTTATAGGTAAAAAAAGGAACTGCAGAAACTTTTATGTTTCTACCGTGCCCTCTTGGATAGAAGAGAGAATTAGTTTAATTTAGTATGAGTTTTATTCGTTTCAGTTGATGGAATGAATGTTTTTTTAGTTTTAAATATATGAAAATACTGCTTAATGTAACGAATGAATAGACTCATGTCTTCTTCATGATGTTATTAAGTAGTTAGTAGTAGAAGAACTACATTAACGTGGCAACCCATCTACATACTCTCAGGTTATAGATGTTTATTTGCGAGGGTGTCTACTTAAAATCAGATGGCCTTATTTTTTCCAGAAAACAGTCACTCTCTCGGGCCCCTAGAGGGGGAAACAGCTTCAGGGCAGCGCCCTCTTGCCGTGAGGATCTTCCTCCGCCCATGAACATGAGCGTGTCATCATTAAGCCCTATGCAAATTATCCTCTGAGGGACAGGATATGAGGAGTCGGAATAAGGACTGAGCTATCCGCTACCCGGGCGGTCAGTTCAGCGAATGAGACCCTCGGTAAACCGGGGGAGGCTCGGCTTAAGCGACCAGTGACCGTGGTAGCAGCTCAGGAATCGGAAGGAGGGGGTAGTATATCTCGAAGGAGTCTTCGGACGTCCGGCGGACGGGAATGCCACGGTGCGATGTGCTTTGTGCGGAGAGGGTCTTTCTGCTTGTTTGCCGCCTTATAATATATTAATAAAAATATAGACACAATAAAAGCGATATTTTTAATTTTAATAGTATGTGTTATTTTAAAATGGTATACAATTTCCTTGATGTTTAACTATAACTCTGCCAGATTTGTTTTCGCATTCAAGCTGACACAAATTATAATACGATTTGTCATCTGTACCACACACTGGGTCGTATATCTTTGAGCACATACAATTCTTCTTAGGTTCTTCTGTGGTAGTTAGAACATTTCTATTGAATAAAAAGATTATTTACAAATTTAAATATTTTTTTTTAGCTTTCACGCTTTATCCCGCATAATGCAGCGTAGGCAGAGGGAACGGCAGAAACCATATGAACTTGGTGTTAAGACACTCCGTTGCTTAGTCCCTGATTTCTCCGTCCCCACTTTCCACCTTTTTCGAGGCATTGCGTGTTGAGTGGCCTCAACGCCGCGCTTTGACTAGTTTCCAGAGCGAAGAAAATAGAAATAGAATAAAATAAAAATCCATCTTCTCCGAGTGGGGATCGAACCCACAAACCGTCTATAATATTTTTTCTCTTTAGGTACACGCATCATCCCACTCATGGTAGCTTATCTACCTAAACAAAAACCTATTATTAGCACAGATATTAAGAACCGAAAATATAAAAAGTAAATAATAATTATGAAGGATTATTTGTATTTAAATAAATAAGTTTCGTAGAAACCAGGGACGGAGGAAGCAGGGGCCAAGCAACGAAGTGTCTTAACACTAGGTTCATATGGTTCCTGCATTTCCCTCTGCCTAACCTGCAATATGCGGGATAAAACGTGAAGCTAAAAAAAAGAGAAAAAAATCATAGAAATATCCTATATTGTAATATGTTAATGTATGTTAAATAACTAACCCATCATTTTTATCCTCTTCATTCACGTGAAAATTGGCCGATATTAAAGGTAAGTCCAGCTGCTTTTTAACAGATCCTGCATTCGAATGCTTAAACAAACCTAAAATATATACAAAAAAGAAGATTTAAATAATAAATAAGCATTTCAGAAAATGTATATACATATATTTTTTATTTACGATAAACGTTTTTTTTAAATATGATTAAAAATGATAAGTTATAATATCAAAACTTACATAATATTAATAAACAAAATGCTTTAATCATTTTCAAGTTTGTATACTTCTAAGCTAACTTACTTCGTAATGAACATAAATAACCATTTTTATAGTACAAGATAAGCACACCCAATTAATTTTTAATTGCGAATAATTTACGCGAAATCAAGAGGTTTTTAATATTTAGCTAATTTTGTGAAATATTAGATAGGTAATTTTATTTAATATTTTACTTTATTAAACATCTTTATTAATTTTGTAGAGCTGAAGAGTCTATTTAGTTTGGAAAAATATTAATAAAAAATTTATTATACAAATATTTTTAATGTAATGTATCAAACCCATTTTTGTTTTTAAGCTGTATGCCTTGTTGGTTATATTACTTATTGTTATTCTTTTTTTATAGTATATTTTGTGCTACATCTGTCCCTCTACACTACGTTATTTGTTTTCATGTATACAAGTATATAAGTAATGAATTTTAATTTCCTGAGTCAAACGCAATTCTTGAGTAGCTTTTTAGACTCCGCATTCTATTCATTATTATTTAATTTTAATGTTTTTTTTTTAATTGAATGGCACATCAACAGTATGTACATACATTAAACACTTAAAACTAAACATTTAAAACTGACACTTATCTGATGTATGTACCAATTACAGACGTACACAGCGCTGCTGAATAGTAATCTGTTATAGAAAAAATTAAAAAAAGATCGAAAAAATCCCAAAAATAACATTCTTAAATATAAGACTTACTTATGGTAAAACTTACTTATGTAGTTTATTTCGCACAAAATTACGACCGCAGAATTCATTTTGTCAACTTTTAAATTATTTTTTCGTATACCTACAATCACAAACTTGTTACGCAACCCATAGTAAATTACTACTAAATGTATTGAAGTCTTTAACATAATCTATTAAAACACTTAATTATACTTAAATTCAAAGGTTAATCTAAGTTGTTATTTCCTATAATTTCCAACATAATAGAATCCTACAATTTATGAAGAACTTTTAACAGTCGTTCATCGTATCAAAAGCTTGAAAATTTACACAAATTTCTTCAAAAAGAATGTTAAGTGGAAAGTACTGAGTCACAGCTCGATTAAATTATCAATATAATGAAAAGGTATTATCGGCCCATTTTCTGTTTGACACTTGAGAATATCGTTACAAATTTCATTCTAATTTACATAGAATTGGCTGTAATGGTCGAGATTCATTTTGATTACCTCACTTATTTGCTTGAGAATTACATTCATTTCACTTACAAAGCCACTGTAGGAGGTTTAATTCCGACAAACGAGACAGCGTATTAACGCTGTCTCGTTTTGGACAATATGGTAGGAATCGGAAAATGGAGTGTCCTAAACGCTTGGCTGTGAGCTCTTATTTTTCATTTCTTTTGTATGCACTAACAGGCATTGATTTTAGTTAATAAAGTTTAATAAAGATAAACATCACTTTGTTAAGCTTGCCCGCCAAACGTAGTTATATATTTGTTTGCTTTATCGACATTAGTATGTTAAATTTAATTTACAGTAATTGCCTATCAGAATATACTTATTTCAGGAGAAGGCACAAAGACTGAGTAGGAAAAGAGGAAGTGGTAACAGCTAAAATGTTCTGCAAATCACATAAAGACGCCTGATTTTCTTATTTTGTACAATAATTAAATTTTGTATGACTAATAGGAAAATAGAATACTGTGTGTTTTTTAAGATTAAAAGAAAAGGAAAAAGAATGTTTAGTACTGGATTATTTTGGTAATTAAACATTGGCATTGGAGAGACGCATATTTCTAATATTCGAACTAATTTTACTTAATTTTAAACATAAACAAGTATGAGTAAACAAAGTTTATTAAAAATAATTATAAATTTGTCACTTATATTTTTTAAAAAATAATTAAGGAACTATAAGTACAGACTAAGTTAATACAATATAATATGGCATGAAATTGCAAAACTTTCCATATAACGACGAAGAGCTTTTAAAGTTCCTTATTGTAAATGTTGTTCTATGAAGCGAAGACGCAGGTAACTTATACGTCAATATATTGAATCTCTTCAAAGTTCAATTAAAACTTTAATCATTTGAAAATTTAAAATGTATGAGATTTTCTCATAACTGTACCTCGCGGTTTATAATTAACAAGTTTTGTGGAAGCCTTATGTGACGCTTAGCGTAACTAGTCAACTTAAGATACAAACTTTAAGGTGGCATAGTTTTTTATTATTACAATAAGTTAATATCTTTTTATATTTTTATTAAATTATACAAAAGTGGCGCAGAAGCACAATATCTGCAGATATCACGCGACAGTTTATGGGTTCGATGCCAACACGGAGAGGATGAAATATTCCATTTCTATTTTCTTCGCTTTGGCATCTGGCCAAGCGTGGTATTGGGTTCCGCCATTCAACACGCAAAGCCTCGAAAGGCGGGAAGCAGGAAACCGAGTATCGTATCACTACGCTCCTTTAGCCCCCTCTGCTTTCCTTGCTATGCGTGGGATAAAGTGTGAAGCTAAAAATAAAAGTGGAATATAATAAACACGATTTTTCGTCTTACTATAGTATTCATTTTTTATTTAAGTTGATTTCGGTTTTAAAAATATAAATAAATATTAAGGAATCATTTTCGAAATATTTACTTTCGAAATATTTTTTATAGATTTTCTTCGGTATATTTAATTACATTAAATAACATTTATCTCGCTGTCAATATTATGTTTGTGGAGTTGATTGTTAGTCAAGAATGTTTATATATGTACTTGTATTTTAATTCTCTTACTTAAATACAAAAATTGCATATAATTCTGGATTAATACACAATACCTTTGGCCGAAGAGTGGAGAACGGAATATTTTAGCAATATATTACCTTAACTTCTCTTATGTATATTTTAAGCTAAAAATATATTATAATAGATTTACTAAGATTACAAAAAAGCCTTGCCTTTTCAATTCCAAATGATTTAGTATGAACTCAACGTATAGAAAGTTGGAAACGTATATATAAAATGTAAAACTTTATTTCTGCAGCCTTTGAATGAAGCGTCGTACATTTATCTCAATCCATTGAGTTGGGAACATCCCGAAGGTTGATCGATCGAATGAGGGAGCGATTTATAATAAAACGGAACAGGCATTTGGTAATAGCGTGACATACGGTGTAATTGTTTATCAGCAGTTGAGAAATAAAGGCGTTACTTATTTATATTTAATATTATTACAATCTCAATCGAGATGCTGTTGGAAAAGTGCCAAAACACTCTGCTATTCCGAAATACGAAGAAGGGAATTTCCATTTTTTAAGGGAATCGATTCACTCCCACAAGTAGGAACTAAATTTTTACCCACTGTTGCACTGATACTGCATCACAACGGTTTCTTTGAACATAATTTATTTACATATTTTTTTATTTACATTCTACACATCCGTATGTTGTATGCAGAAATATTTGAAGAAATATGACGGCACCGAGGAGCGTTGATGCAAACGATATTTTTCACGGCAATAATTTTATATAAAAGATTGATTATGCCTTGAAGGAGTGTTCGTGTGCTTTTCACAAAAGTTATTTCAATAGGAAGAAAAATACACGACATACATTTCTTTCTTAAAGCTATTTGCGATGATTGGAAAATTTCATAGACATATATTTACATATTAGTCTTTGATATAGCGAGAGTATTAACAAAACTAAATTGCTTTAAGTTAGCAAATTCACTGTAAGTATAGAAAATGATTTTATAAATAAGCTTTAAAAACACATGCCTAAAATTCTAATACTCGCATCTATGTTGTCGAATTTCGTTACATGTCTCGTATTCTAAAAGGAAGAGGAGAGCATAAAATTTCAAGACTAGGTTTTCTCGCTCAACCTAATTTTCTACCTTAATTTTTATTATATCTTAAACATAAATTTGAACCATCAAGATAGAGAAGATGTCTCAAATATAATAAATCCAAGTCTATATGTACATATATATCCAAACTGTTTACAATAAATCCATCTATACATCAATTTAAAATACACGCTATAAAGGCGTGCGTTTAATCTCTCTTCACATTATTCACTGTCTAAGCTCGCCTCAACTAAATGTTACGTATTTTTCCCGCGTGTACGGAACACACATTGTTAATCATCATTAACTACCCTTTATCCAAAATGGCTTATGTTTTTGCGGTAATCTCCTTTTTATATCGCTGACCTATCAAGAAGTAGGTTTCGGTGGAGCCATTAATCGTTATATTGCTACAACGATATTACTTAAGACTTCATTAGCTTTTAATGTTCATTTAAAAAAATCCAAAGGCAATATGTGTCATATTAATAGAAGGTTAAAGATTATTTTTGTTTGAACAAGTTTTAACGATTTACTCAATTATTGACTATGAACTGATTATAAACCTGATAGAAGACTGTTCGATTTTCAGTATATGTCTTACTTTTAAAACAAAAAATAATATTTAAATTACTGATATTTTCTTTTTGTAGTTTTTCTACTCACCTT
This sequence comes from Dione vanillae, assembly GCA_037178615.1. Taxonomy (NCBI): domain Eukaryota; kingdom Metazoa; phylum Arthropoda; class Insecta; order Lepidoptera; family Nymphalidae; genus Dione; species Dione vanillae. The sequence goes on along the minus strand of JAZFAU010000243.1, from coordinate 129,273 downwards.
TTCTCTCTTTTTCTGTATATATGACTCTACATAAAACGTCTTGAATATCATAAAGTTGAGGATATTATATTATTTCCTCTTGATGATACTTATAAAATTTAAATTTAAATTTTCTCACTCTAATAACTTACATTAAATATTTTTAGATAATATTTTACACTGAAAATAATAAAATATAACATATATTATACCAGAATACATCACATGAAATTAAAAATATAAATTTACTAAGGTTAAATTATTATTCAGCATAGTCTATTATAGCGAGTACTTTTTTGTTGCTTTAGAATGTTATCATAAATAACCGTCAGCCTTAACGCTCTGTGATATATTCTTAGAAAATGTTGGAAATATAAAATACTGTAACTGTAGTTGTAGTCGCCTTATAAGTTTAGAACAAAATCGAATCTCACCAGCTATATCTTAGGAATGACATAGTGATACGATGGCATATGGTTGATACTAGGAGATTATGTCTGGAGGTACAAACTATGAATGTACCCCAGCATAACCTAATTGCAGCATACTTTTCCGGGACGCGGCAGGATTGACTGCGTATTGTACTACGATGCCATGGTAAAAGGTTCGCCAACTAGGAATCACCAACTAAACACTAGTTGGTGTTTCTTCCAAATTCAATGCCCTCTACTCTTTCAGGATAGAGGGAATTGAATTTGCTCATAGAGGATATCAACAGTAATTCGTATCGGGATCGCCTATTTGTGCGAGATGTATATTTATTGTTATGTTATAAATATTACAATATAAATTGTACATTGCATAAGCAATATATTGTATAGCTTATTTCCTGTATTGTTTAACTTCATATTCAACTGCAGTAATAATATATAAAATAATAAACGCATTGATTTTTATTCATCACCAGTAGATGATCAGAAACGGATAAAGGAGGGTATTAGCACAAGATTTTGTCTGTCTGTATACAAAATAAACTTGGGGATTATTTTATATATTTTTTTTTAATGAGAAGGACAAGGTAAACGAGCGGTCGGGTCACCTGATGGTAAGTGATCACCGACGCCCACGGCCCTGTGTAACAGCAGAGTTGTTACAAGAGCGTTGCCGGCCTTTAAGGTGAACGTAGACGCGCTTTTTGAAGGTACTCATGTCGTATCGATCAGGAAACACTGCCGCAGGTAAGCTATTCCACATTAGTGTAGTGCGTGCAAAAAGTTCCTACGGAACCGCACAAAAGGAGAGTTCCACGTGTCCAGATGGTGGGGATGATACCTTAATTTGTGTCGTACTGTGCGGTTGGAGAATTCAGCGGCAAGCACCAGATCAAAAAGTTCTCCAGAACACTCCCCATGGTATAAGAGGTAGAGAACGCACAGCGACGAAACGTCTCTACGCAGCGCCAAAGTGTCTAGCCTTTCACAGATAATTGGATCCCCAACGATACGCACGGCTCTACGCTGTATGCGATCAAACGGTTCAAGTTGATAGTGGGGTGCCCCAGACCAGAGATGTGAACAATACTCCATGTGAGGCCGAACCTGGGCTCTATACAGAGCCAATCGGTGTGCGGGCTTGAAGTACTGTCTCGCTCTTCCGATGATATCCAGTTTCTTCGCGGCCAACTTGGCCTTGCTATCCAAATGATCGCGATACTGACAGTCATTCGAAACGCTGAGCCCCAATATACTGATAGTAGGCGAGGCTTTAAGAGAAGCCCATACTAAGCCTATATATAAGCCCTTCTCGGGAAGCCCATACGATGGAAGTTTTGCTAAGAGTGCTCTATGCCACACACGATCAAAGGCTTTCGCCATATCCAGACTAACTGTCAGGCCTTCGCCTTTGCTTTCGACAGCTGCAGCCCAACGGTGAGTAAGGTAAACTAGAAGATTACCAGTTGAACGACCATGGCGAAAGCCATATTGACGGTCGTTGATCAACTGGTGATCCTCTAAATAATCCAGTAGCTGGCTGTTTATTATACTCTCCATAACTTTGGAGAGCAGGGAGGTGATAGCGATAGGCCTATAGTTTGCCGGATTCGAGCTGTCACCTTTCTTCGGGATCGGATGGATCAGAGCGCTCTTCCACGAGTTCGGGACTACGCCGATTGAATAGGAAAGCCGAAATAGACGCGTTAGTACCGGTGTCAACTCAGGAGCGCAAGAACGGAGCACTAAAGGAGAAATGCCATCAAGTCCACTCGACTTGTGGATGTCCAAAGAAGAGAGGGCTCGCCGAACAATCTTTTGACTGAATTTAATGTCCGGCATTGAGCTCAGACATCTCGGGATTGATGGCGGTGTCTTGCCTTGGTCATCAAGAGTCGAGTTAGAGGCAAAGAGAGTTCCCAGGAGGCCGGCTTTCTCTTTGGCCGTATGGACGAGGATGTCATTCTCTGTCCTTAACGGCGGAAAAAAAATAAAAAATAAATTGGGGACAGAGAAAGCGCCGACAAAGCAACGGAGTGTCTTAAAAATAGGTTCATATGGTTCCTGCAGTTCCCTCCACCTACCCTGCAATATGCAGGATAAAGCGTGAAGCTAAAAAAAATTGTGTTTCTTTAATTTTTAGTTCTATTCTCTAACCTAAGCTAGAGAACAGGACATTTCTAGCGTACAATATGTGTGCAAACCCAGTAAGACGCATTGTATGCTAGAAAGTGAAACCTGACGCTGCACTTAATTATACAAGACTGTGATAATTTTATACTTCAACGTTGTTTCTAAATTAGCATTTCAACCTACACTTCCTTTGAATAAATAGTGACATATGTACAAGTACGTGAGAAATTATTTAAAATTCAGTGATAGTGAAATTGTATCATAAATAATTTGTAAATATGTATATCGATGAAAGTATTATTGAACTTTACTTTGATTATTTATATTTTGATTTTGTTATTCATTAAAAATGTCAAACGGAAGATTTTATACGAACTCCTTTAACATTTGTATTGTAGTAATTGGGTCGGGTGCAAATAACCTAGGTCACCTTTAACTGAGCCTTATTAAGCGTCCTTCATAAATCTTTTACTTTTAAATTATATTTCTTGGCGTACTTCATAATTATAGGTACTATGAAATAACTTACACTGTAATTAGTATATTTAGTAACAATTTAAAATACTAATCGTACTTTATGACTTCAAATTATAATAATTTAAAAGCAAATTGCATTTCTAAGGAACGTTTATACCGTCATGTATTCTGCAAATATTTTAATAGTTATTTAAAATGAATAGTTCAGGTTCATGTTCTTGACAATGTGAAAGAAATATTTCACTTTAGTATAATGAAATACTCTAATTTTCATTTAAAATTGATAAGAAGTGAGAAAAAATAATGAACATATAGATACGTTTTCATAATCATAAAATTATTTTTTTGTTAAGCGTTATATCCGTGTGTAGAAGTGTAGAAAGAGAAATTAGTGTTAGACACTTCGCCCTTCTCTGTCCACTTAAATTCGAAACATTGCCTGTTAAGTCGTCAAACTACGTTCTATTATTTAAAAAAAATCCTGGAACGTTGAAATAACTAGGGGACGCTCACAAAATTAAAATAAAAAGGCTATAAGAAAAAATATCCATCTCTTCTATTTACTTTCATAAATTATTACGCTAATGCATTTCGTAAAAAAAAAACTTTAAATTTAACACACTTAGCAAACAGATTTCATTTTGCAAATAGAATTCATGCACTAACGAAAATTGAAAACGAAATTCACAACATGTTTAGTTATTATGTTGCGTTTGTATTGCAAACGGAAACGTGCAAGTTTGCTCAATTCGCTGCTAACTCCAAGACAAACTATCAAAATTCAGTTTACACGACACCACCGAAAGTCTCAAACTAACGAAATTGTAAGAAGAATTAAAGTACTTACAAATATTTTCTTTGAACTGTTTTTTATTTATTTTTAATAAAACTGTAAAGTACTTGACACATTCTTACCCTATATAGCAATAAAGGTGGAAAAAATCTAGTGTCAAGCCATTTCCTACCTGAAATTATTCTTATTGACAATATATGTATGTGAAATATGAAAAGAAAAATGGATATATTTAAGATCTATATAAAATAAAATATATTTCAACACGTTCAAAGTATTTTTTAGGCTTCAAATTTCTTTTGATATTACGGATGAGAAATTAAAAAAGTCCTTACTTATTTATTATATTATGATTTAAATAAGACTGACACACAATCTTTTTCGTTGAATATAGCTTATTCCCAAAAAAACAATTGCCAATCAAGATTTACTCTTTCTATCTTAGATACTTAATTTTTTATACCTTTTCAAGGCAGGTATTTGTAGCATAGGATAGTAAGGCAACGAAAAGAGAATTGCCATATTATTTGAAATATTTAAATAGATATATAAAAATCCAATATCATTTTAATGTCTTTTTAATAGTTTTTTTTACCCAAGTCCAGATTTGTGAATAATTGACTAAATTAGGACAAGATGAATATTATGCCAACTTGATCAATTCGGGCATAGGGACGATAACAACAATATCCTTTATTAACTGAGATAATATATAACATTAAAGTAAACACAAAGATAGATAGAAGCAGATGGCCTTATAGGTATGAACCTAAGGAGTCCACGTCCAATAATTTTTTTGTTTTGTTTAAATTATTGATGTGTTCGATTTGGATTAAAGTGAAGATTTCGGATAAAGAATAACATACATTATTACAATTTTTTTCCCAAGAAATGATTTTAAAAACGAGTTAAGATATAAATTTTATTTTAAGATGGGCCACTTTTCCAATGATATGCCAATATTATGAGGTCTTTGATCGTCTAGCAATCGATGAGTTTTGATTAGACTATCGAATATAGCGTCAGTAAAATTTTTATAGACTGACATCTATTCACTTTTTATACGTACAAATGGCAAATCTTTTGTGAATTCGATGTGAGAGCTACTAAAATATAAACGTCCTTTTACGATCTCCGTTGCAATTTGACTTAATATTCAATTGAATTTATTTTAATAAAAATAATAATAATAATCCCAAACGTTCACTTGTGGTGAGCTCTTGAGGACTTATTTTAGCTAAGGCTAGACTTCGAATAGGTGATTGCTATGAATTAAATTTTCATGTTCACGTATATTTAACATTCTTTTAATTCGCTCACGTACAATATGTCATTAATTGACTTATTATTTAAATTTGAATGCGACATATAAAAATAAATTATCATTTATCCCTTATTTATTTATTTTAGTGCCCTTGAATAGAGAGTACGAGATATAAATTATACAGCAAGGGAAGTAGACCTGTAAGAAGTAATTGAGAAATTGGCTCACAAGCGTGCTAGTGGTGGTGAAACTGATGAACAATTTTCTGCATCCAAAGACCAAAAAGCCGCTTAGTATAAGCCCTTCCAGTACATATTAAGGAATCTAATTCAATAGCCATTTCATCCAAACTTAATTTCCTAGAACCAAACCATGTATCTAATTTTTATATGCCTAAGCCCTGACCATTGTTTTGACTTGTGCTCCTGTGAACATTCAGATCAAATAATAATAATAGTGTGTATATAATATCCTTATCCTATAATATCCTTTCGAGCTACTGTACGGTTCCGTAGGAACTCCACGCACCACACTACTGTGGAATAGACTACCAGCGGCAGTGTTTCCAGGTCGAATACGACATGGGTACCTTCAAAAAGCGCGTCTATGTCCAGCTTAAAGGCCGGCAACGCTCTTGTAACACCTCTGCTGTTACACAGGGCCGTGGGCGTCGGTGATCACTTACCATCAGGTGACCCGACCGCTCGTTTGCCTTGTCCTTCCCATAAAAAAAAACTAACTAGTTAGACTTAAAAGTAGTCAATTATAGACTACCAAATATAATTTAAAGTGGATACAAATAATAAAATAAATATCTTTTATATTTTTAATTAATTTTTTGATAAAATAAATAGTTATTATCATCTTCATTAACTGCCTCATAATTTCTGAAAAGCGTTTCATTTTGCTTAAAATTTTATAACACGTTAACATTTATGTCGTTTAAATGATTTATTGAAAAATTAAATTAATTTTGAGTGAAAAATGTTGAGTGTATTAAACATTTTCATTAATATATTTATGAAGCTATCGTGGTACAGTGGTACAAAGTATGACTATAAATTTGACAGTTGTAGGTTCGATGCCAAGTTAAATGAATGAACTATTTTCATGGCAAAAAGTCTAAATGCGTTTCGAATTCAATCAGAAAGCGCAGGCTGAATTGACTTAATTATATGGAGATTCCCTCTGCCCAAGCAAGTGTTTTTCCGGGAAAAATTGTCAAGTGAAAAAATAAAATTCAGTATCAGTTATATTTGTATGACTATATGCTGAAACTATCGCATTGGGCAAAGCAATGTGTGTATAGATGGTAATAATGGTAATAAATTGCCATTTCTATATTTAATTGAACGATAATTTACTGTTTCTTTTTTATTTTCTTAACACATCTGTCTGTCAGGCTGACTGAACGATTCATAGAAGCATTTAGAGCTCAGTAATGGAATACAATGTAAAGCTAGAAAGATAACGTGAAACTTAAAAGAATTGAAACAGAAGCTCAGCTTAATCGACTCCTTTCCTTTGAACATCGAAAAAAATTAATGTATAACATGATATTCTATAGATATATATGTCATATAAATGATATACATATATAACATCTCCGTTTCCTTAAAGAAACTTTCAAAAATAAGTCACTTTTATTATAAACTTTTGAATGGCTGTCCGCGAGTAGTTGCTGAAGTTACCAAGACGGCTGGTATTTTGCCAGACGCTTGGTAATTACTATAGAGATACTATCTAACTTATGGTACAAAAATTGAAATATTTTTACAATGGTTTACGAACATTCATTATTTGAGAATAAATTTTGTTTAAAACTTATAACATTTTATGATTTTTTTTACTGTCAAACGACAACATCATATTTTTTAATTTATTTTGAGCTACAGCTCTAAACGAGCAAATATTTAATATTACAAGTCCAACAATTTAGTATATAGATGCTATAGATGAAAATTTAAATACATTCTTTAAACAATTAAATAGTTAATTTAAATTATTATTGCTGTGTCTGGCTGACTCTATAGTTTTAAATTACTCATACAATTTTTTTTAGCTTCACGCTTTATCCCGCATATTGCAGGGTAGGCAGAGGGAGCTGCAGGAACCATATGAATCTATTGTTAAGACACTCCATTGCTTAGTTTCCGTCCCTGCTTTTCCGTCTTTTTCGCCTAGAAAATGGAAATAGAAAAATCCATCTTCCCCGAATGGGAATCGAACTTTCAAACCGTCTCTTTGACCTCTTGATATATTTCAATATTTCTTCGTAAATGAACATACGTGATACTTTTCAAATTAGCCAAGGGTATTATCAAAAAGAGAAAGATAGAGTTCTGTCTATTAAAGCCGTCTTTTGTCTTATTAGACAAGTGTCTCTATCCTTCATCTCATTATATTCGCAATGAATCAATTTAAATAAACTAAAAAGCAATATCTAAACAATTAAGTATGAAATATAACGGCATCTGAAATAAAAAAAATGAATTTGATTATATAGAGTATACTTGGAAAAGCACTACCTAAATTAAACATACATACAAAATTTCTACTCAATCGGTTAGTACAAATAGTTTAAAATTCAATTAGAGAATTTAACCCACACAAAACGTAACAAGGCTTGTTATACATGTATAAGTAAATCACTGACTACATTAGACCCTAATATATATATGGGGCAGCGGCACAGCTCGTGACTATAAAGTTTTGTACTCCACGCAGAAATAGTAAATTAATTAAATTTTATAGCTGTTACAATAAGAGAAATCGTAATATAAAAAATTATAAGTCAATCAATATAATAAAATAAAATATTAAGCGCAATTTGCTATATGAGAGCATTGTCCATTCATTCATTGTTTATTTCTTCCTTGCCAGGCAAAATCTACGAAGTCTTGTTTTTAAAATCTCTTATATGTGTTATAAAAGTAGAAATATAGATTACATAGTATAATTAAGTAAAGAAATTTATTTTTTGTTCTGCATTAATTTTTTCTTAGACAAATTAAGTTAAATTTATCGTAGCGAGGATATCTTTTATTTTCCTCTTATGAAATTCTCACATTGTATGCAATTTCAACATTTCCAACATTTTGCTTGGCTATTGTGTTAATATAAAAACTTGTAAAAACCACAATAGTATTGTGCGGGTCTTGCGGCTTTTTTAGATCAAAAATTGTCTTTATATTAGTCTGTCACATGTAACTGGTAAAGATATAATTTAATATAATTGTATTTTTTTATATTATGAAATAAATCTTTTGAAATCGAGAGGATCATCGTGGAGGAGACATGCAGCGTCTTCTTGTTAATGCGACGTATAAGGGATTCAATTCTCACTCAGGAAGAATAAGCTAATTCCTTTAGATTTCATCCGCTCTGGCCACTAGGCAAGCGCGGTATTGATTCCGCCACACAAAATGCAATGCCTCGAAAGGCGGGGAATGGAGTGTCTTAGCACTAGGTTCCAACGGGTCTTATGGTTTCCTCTGCCTACCCTGTTACTAGCGGGATAAAGCGTAAAGTTAAAATCGTGACCGTCGCGAGTGCATTAAGATAGTGTTTGCCTACCTTCTCTCGCAGCATTAACTTTCTTATTCTTCCCTGATGACGACAAAAGTCAGCTTATTATTCTTACGTACGTCTTTTAAAGTATGCTAGGCAAAGATGATTTTTTCCACAATTACAACTAGCAAGTAAAAATAATATAAATATCTCCACCATTTCTACTAACCATTTCTCTAAATTAGTTCAAACGTATAATCGACATCTTTCCGTACTGTTAATCATCGCAGAATAAAATAAAATACAATTCAGTCGCCAATTAGCGCTTTCATTTCGCCTTAATTCAGAATTCAAGTGGATATTTTCAGATTTCCTGTGACTTTTCGGGCAAAATAAATATCTTTTTATTTCAGCTATAAGACACACCCCAGTACTTTCATTTAGCTAGAAAAAGGGAATATAACCACTGTGGGTGATTTCTATGCCACTATTTGGTACACTCAGAATAGTATATTGTAACTCAGTGTAGTACGTATTTTTATTATTTACTTACTATTCAATGTGTTTGATAAGATAAGAAGGTTTCGTAAAGTTTAAGTTCAAGTAAACATTTTGTTATTGCTCCCTCTAAAAGCTTGAAACAGTTAAAATTGATTTTTGGTATTTGACGTTCAAAAATTGACTTTTTACTTTGGCTTAATAAGCAGATTTTCATATAATACGTGTTCCAGCCCAAATAATTCTTACCTTTATTGTTCAATTTCTACGAGTATTTACGTATGACCATTAAGGAACTAAGTGCCTCCGGAACGCGCCAAGAAAAAGCACGTTTCTATACCGGAAGATTAACCTTTCGTGCTCCAAGATTTTGTATAAAGGAAACGTATTTCGGAATAGTTAGCGTGGATTTGTTTTTATAAGTCTATTTTAATGACAGCGAATATAGTGAATTCAAATCTTGCTGCGCTCGTCCAGCAAATATTTTCGTGTTCAGAAAATCGCATTTGATATAATGTATATATTAACTGTCGTGCCATCAATACTCAGGACCCTGTATAGTCTGTAAACATATTTAGATCAAGTGAATTGTAGATATAAATGTACGAGTGTATACATATTTTAACCGAATATTCATCCTTTATGATAGTCACTTATAGTAAAAATAAACTAAAAAATGTTCTTACCATACATGTATGTAAAAGAATACACACGTAATATAAAAGGTAAAATCAGGTTACGCATATTACTTTCCAGTTTTTAACATATTAAGCAAACTGAAGTACATTTCAAGCTAGTATTGTTAGAAACTAAACAACATAGTTTTGCATTGTAAACAACCTAACCTGGTCATATTTTTCCCAAGAAGTTTCTGAAACGTTCATTGTAAAACATAATTAAATTCAATAACTAATTCATTATACAAAATTTAATAACTAATTCATTATACAAAATAAAAAGGATTAGACCATTTTTAACATAATTATCCCAAGTATTAAAGTTACGTGAGTCCAAGTAGTTAAGCGGCCTTCATGGAGGAAGAAAGTTCATAAAAATATCAATTATACAAGTTATAAAGTAAGCTGAGCCGCGAGGTTCCCGGTCATTATTTTAAATGATTTATTTAATCGTTCCTTCCTTTTTACGATTTTTTTTACAGCGGTTTTATTGTGCTGTGCTGTCATTGTTTCATTTTTAAATTTATATATAGAGTTAATTTTACTGTTATGAGTATAGCGGATACTTTCATTAACTTTTTCTTACAACGAAATCAAAAATGCATTAGTCTTATATATTCAATTATGAAATTTACATTTATCAATTATGTAATTACAATAACCTTTTTTATACTAATTATTCATAAAAAATATTTTTTAATATTTTTTGAAAGAAAATAGTTAACGTTACATTGCATAAGAAATTATGTACAATAAATAGATACTACTAGAGGACCTCCTCTGTGCCTTTTAGTTTGCTATAATTGTACTGAGTATATATTGAAACTCAATAAGGTTTCGAAGTACTAAAAATTAAATTGGACGCACTTTTATCCGGATTTAGATTCGACCTAGTTCTCGAGGTAATGGTCTTTTAAATATTTTATTTTTTTTTATTTGATTACTTAAGATACGAGGTTCAGATATGCCATTTAATACACAATTTGTGCTAAAAATATTTAAATTAATTAATTTAAAAATATTCGTTCTTTAACAAAAAGTTAATTAATTTTTTGAAAACATATAGCAGGGTAGTCAGGGGGCACCGCAGGAACCAAACTAACTTAGTAATGAGACATTCCGTTTCCCGCTTCACGCGTTTGAGTGATCCGGCAAGTATGTCAGAGCAAAGAAAAGTATAAATCAAATAACTTGTCTACCTTTAGTGGAAATCGAACCCGAAATCGCGTTTACGGGCAGATGCTGCCTCTGCGCCACAACAATCATTATTAAAATATTCTACAAACTATCAAATATCAAAACACTATGTTTTCGCTTTCTGCACTATTTTAAAATAGTTTGGTTAGTACTAAGCACACTATTAATGTCAGAATTTGTTACTCGGTTTTGATTATATTAAACATGAAAATACTTTAGTCATCCGAGTGCATAACGAACCTACTACTAAGGAATTTACTTAGAAACACTGCGCCACTGTGCCTCAATGTCCTTATAAATGTAATATCTTCAAATGTATTGCAATATATAACAAGTATATGATAGTAATGAAAGGCAATCTTTTTAAGTAAACTTTGTGTCATGGTAAATCCTGGGCCGTCGCATTGCAGGGTTCCATCGTCTTACACAATTTATTCGAATTAACAGTGTTTTAGCCTGCATTTTGTATTCTGGACGCCTGTGTGATGAGTTTGTGTAAATACTTGTTATCCAACGCTTTGTCTTTTTAGGTAAAGTATGAGTATGAACATAGGATGGGTTTTTACTTCAGCAAATTTGTCATGCTTTAAGTAATTTTGTACTTGTTTAGACATAATTAAGTTGTTTTAATGTTTTATATATTATTTTTTTTTAATATTTTTATCTAAGATTTCAGCATTTTTTATGAACAATGATTAATTTGAGCTGTCACAAAATAATTAGTGTAATAGCATTATTACTTCCTAAGTCGCTATTACGGTATATAGTCGTGGTCTCCTCTAAATGCATCAAAATTAAATTAAAATAAAATATTTATTAGCAAAACATACAGAAAATATATAAGAATACAAAAATGTACATACCATGGGTTATCCATGGTATATCTGTCTGTGCGTGTTTATCTAATAATAATAATAGAAGTTTAAATGTTTCAAGGCATCAAATCATAATTCAATCGACTTAACATAATTCAATAGAAAGAATTGCGACAATTATTGAAATTGTTGAAATTTCTAAGATTTTCCCACATAAAGAAAGTAGATAGGCTAAGCTATCTTACACTGAAAGCACTGAAAAAAAAAATTACAAAGGAATATTATGATTAACATGTAAGTTGGTGTGAAAAAATATATTAAAGTTTTGAATAATTTAAAAAACCCCAATCAGTTCTCTTAGCTCTTATAGAACCCTCGAACGAAGTAAGCAATTATCTACTTGCAGACAATTCTTTAGACACATCATGTTACAGATCATGTTATTCATTTTAAAGCGATTATAAAAGAAAAAACTTAATAGGGCAGAAAATAGAAATGAAGTCACTTTGCCTAACATACTATAAATTATAATCAGAAAAACAGAAGTAGTTAAATTTAATTATTAATAAAAACATCGAAACACACGTAGACAATATTTTTCGCGCGTTTTGGGTTAAAAATCCTATGTATTTGTAGTAAATGACGTAAGTCATTTAATAAATATTTCATAATAGTAATCTTCCAATATGCAACACGATGCCTGTATGCAACAGCCCCGATTAACACGATTGCATCGCTTTTATAGTCTGAGGCTGCCCATCTATTAATAGAGCTTACTAACTATACCATATATATCATGAGTGCAAAACAATAAAATAATAAATTTATAAAAATAATGTAATTAAAATAATAAAATGATTTTATTATTTTAAAAATATTCACCAATGAAACTACTGTTAAATTATTTATATAAGTAAAACTCTACTACTCAAATTTAATTCCCATAATCTTTTGAATATGTTTATGGAGCCTACTAGAATTACATCTACCAGCGCCACTTGTATTGATAATATATTTACAAATTTAACACCAATCAGTAAATTAGTATTCAGCAAGTTAGATTCCGATCATTGTGGCCAGTTAATTAGGTTTGAAAATGTTAGGAGAAAGATGTACAAAAAGAATATAACTTTTGTACCAGTAACTGTGGAGCGGGTGAATACCTTAAAGAATGACTTAATTAGTTATTTACCAACACATATAAATAATTTTTCACCCAATGAATTATATAATAATTTCTTTCATACATTTACAAAACTTTTCAATTCTGTATTTACCTCCAAAACAATGTCAGTTACTGATACATTAGTTTTTAGTGAGTGGGCAATGGCGGAGTTACACAAGGATAGGGAAAAATTGTATGAGCTATATGCGGAAAGGCGTTACAATACCAGTGATGAGTTTAGGGACAGGGTTAAATTGTTTTCCAAAACATTTAAATCTGAATGTAAGTTGGCTAAATCGCGTCACATTAAGACTAAAATTCAAAATAGTAGCAATAAGATCAAGGCTACCTGGAAGATAATTAATGAGGAGACTGGAAGTGTCAAAACGCGAAGTAATGACTTTAAATTACTTACTTAGTCTGGCCATAAATACTGTTACTATTCAAAAAAAGAAAATATTACGTTTGAATTTGGAATCTGTCATTTTTATATGATTGCTTGATGTGTTTTCTTATTTTCGCGCCATTATATTGTTAAATATTTTGTTATATTAAAATGGAGTGGGGTGATAAAGAGAACCGAATCGCTGTGATTGCCTTACATAAAGTAGGTATGGAGAAAAGTGCAATTTTTAAAACCCTCCACCCGCTTGGTATTAGTCAAATGTTTGTTTACCGGGCTATTGATAGGTACAATGATACCTTCTCTGTTTGTGACAGAAAAAGATCTGGCCGTCCACGTACCGTTCGTGTGAAAAAGGTGATTAAAGCAGTTAGGGAAAGAATTCGAAGAAATCCTGTCCGTAAGCAAAAGATTTTATCTCGGGAGATGAAGATAGCTCCTAGAACCATGTCGCGTATATTAAAAGATGACTTAGGACTTGCAGCCTATAAGAGACGTACTGGTCACTTCTTAACTGATAATTTAAAGAAGAATAGGGTGGTAAAATCCAAACAACTACTTAAGCGGTACGCAAAGGGAGGTCACAAAAAAATTTTGTTTACGGATGAGAAAATTTTTACAATTGAGCAGTATTTTAATAAACAAAATGACCGTATTTATGCTGGAAGCTCTAAAGAAGCTTCGCAATTAGTAAACAGAGTACAACGTGGGCATTATCCCACTTCAGTGATGGTTTGGTGGGGTGTTAGCTATGAAGGGGTGACTGAGCCATATTTTTGTGAAAAAGGTATTAAAACGTCGGCACAAGTTTATCAAAATACCATTCTTGAGACGGTAGTTAAGTCTTTAACTAACACCATGTTCAATAACAAAGAATGGTGCTTTCAACAAGACTCGGCACCGGGTCATAGAGCTCGATCCACCCAATCTTGGTTGAAAACTAACGTTCCGGACTTTATCAGCACTGAAAACTGGCCGTCGTCAAGTCCTGACCTAAATCCATTGGATTATGATTTATGGTCAGTTTTAGAGAGTAAGGCTTGCTCTAAACGCCATGATAATTTGGAGTCCCTAAAACGATCCATTCGGTTGGCAGTGAAGAATTTTCCTCTAGAAAGAGTTCGTGCTGCTATTGATAACTGGCCTCAACGTTTAAAAGACTGTATTGCAGCCAATGGGGACCACTTCGAATAAACATTGTATATTTTTAATAGTTATATATTGATGTATTAAACTAACTCACTATGAAAGGAATAAATGTTACGTATAAAAAAAAATCGTGCTTTTCTTTATAACAATATTTATGGCAAGACTAAGTATAAACAGTACTTTAATTACTTCTGACGCGGAAATTGCCACTGCATTCGAAAATTTCTTTACTGATATTCCAGTTTCCACAACCAAGTCTCTAAATTCCTCATCGGTCGCCGCCATGTCACTACTAAAAGGTAATGTAACCGAATGTAATGTTGAGTTCAAATTTAGAAAAGTACATGCCCAAGATATTGTTAAAATCTTTAAATTGATTAAAGTTAAAAAGACAAATGACTTGTGGGGCATATCTGTTAGCATAATTAAATCGTTAATTGACATTGTTGCACCTGATTTGGCGTTGATATTTAATACTTGCGTTGACTGTGGTGTATTTCCTGATTTAATGAAATATAGTAAAATCACTCCACTATTTAAATCGGGTAGTACGACAGATCCCACTAATTTTAGACCTATTTCAGTACTACCTACATTTAGCAAGATTTTTGAAAAACTAGTTTTGTCTCAATTAATTAATCATTTTTATAAGAATCAATTGCTACATACAAAACAGTTTGGATTCACTCGGGGTCGCTCAACAACCGATGCTGGTGTTGACTTAATACTTAATATTTTTGAAGCCTGGGAGGAGTCACGTGACGCTCTAGGAGTGTTCTGTGATTTGTCCAAGGCATTTGATTGTGTACAGCATGAAACATTAATTCAGAAATTACACCACTACGGAATAAGAAATAAAGCTCTGGACTTTGTCAGTTCTTACCTAAATGATAGAATCCAGAAAGTAGACATTAATGGAAAGCGTTCTCCCGGGTCATTTGTCAAAATGGGGGTGCCATAGGGCTCGATATTAGGCCCTTTTCTGTTCCTTATCTATATTAATGACCTACCTTACCTTGTAAAGGACAAACATGGGATAGTATTATTTGCAGATGATACATCTTTGATTTTTAAAATTAATAGAGGACATGATGAAATTGACAATGTGAACAATACTCTCTCAAATATTGTCCAATGGTTTAATGTCAATAATTTACTGTTAAATGAGAAGAAAACGAAGTGTATTAAATTCACACTCCTGAATGTTAAATGTGCCAAAACTATTATAAAAATTGGCGATGGGGAACTAGATTTAGTAAATACTACAGTTTTTCTGGGCATTACTTTAGATTCAAAACTTCAGTGGGGCCCTCATGTGAACGATTTGTCGAACAGACTTAGCTCAGCCGCGTATGCGATTAAAAAGATCCGCTACTTAACCGACGTCAATACCGCTAGACTAGTTTATTTTAGTTACTTCCACAGCATTATGTCATATGGTATACTATTATGGGGTAATGCTGCTGATATTGATACTATATTTGTTCTTCAGAAACGGGCTGTTCGAGCAATCTATAACATGAGGCCCAGAGATTCCCTTAGGGATAAATTTAAAAAATTTAAAATCATGACTCTTCACAGTCAATATATATTCGAGAATTTAATATATATTCATAAAAATATTGATAAATTTAGATTAAATTGTGATGTTCACAATGTTAATACGAGGAATAAGTATAAACTTGTTATGCCCACCACTAGGCTCCATAAAATAGGCAACTCCTTCCCATGTAATTGTGTCCGTTTCTACAATAAACTGCCGAAAGAAGTATTTGATCTCTCGTTAAATAAATTTAAAATCTATGTTAAACGGCAATTAATTACTAAATCCTATTATAGTGTAAAGGATTACATTGATGATAAAACGGCATGGAATTAATGAATTGCTCATAAGTTCGAGTGACGTTTGTGAAGTGATCACAATAGGTTTAGGGAAACCTGGCTGAGTTTGTTGTGGGCTCTTCTCACCAGGCCGCGCTTGGAACCCTCGTAACCTTAGTTTTAAGTCATGGAGTGTGTAGGTTTCAGAGGGGCTCAATTCGATATTTACTATCAAATTGGGCTCCTTTGACACTCCTCCGTTCCCTCTATCTGACGTACACAAGTGATCATCTTATTGATTCTAAGTGGAAAATAAATAAATAAATAAATAAATAAATACCTATTTGCAATGTAAGATCCTTTAAGATATAATTTTCAAATATTGAAAATAAATATCAGTTGCTATAAGAATAATTATGTTTATTGACACAACAATACATACTGAGAGTTCTCTTCTCGTTCTCTATTATATTTTAAGTACATTCTGTCATACTTCGTCCGGTCTACTACCGTTGAAACAATTTTCATAAAACAATTTTCATTTTGTAAATATTTATGAGGAACCCTTTTCACCGCAGCTAGGAATTCGATTTCCGCTACGGTAAAAGTCAAACATTCAATATTCAAAATTACGTAAATATTTCCATTAGCATTTACATATTAAAGTAAATAGATGTTCTACTTACACTTATTTATATACATTGATATGATACTATTGTAAATAAAATGAGGGACCGTCTTATTTTTTATGCGATATGTATGATTTTATTAAAAATATATAATACTTTTTTCAGCTTCATGTACTGCAGTAGCTGTGGGGAACCTAGTGTTAAGGCACTCCGTCTTCCAATTTCCGCCTTTCGAAGCTTTGAGGTGGCGGAACTCAAAGCCGCGCTTGCCTAGTTGCCAAAGCCAAGTAAATGGAAATAAAATAATCCTTCCTTCCGGAGTGGAAATCGAATTCACAAATCGATACGTAATTGTCATTTAATAAAATAAAATTACAACATATTTCGTTCATAATCCTTATCATACGATTATTTAACAGCGGCTTAGAAAAAGCTTTAAGCGTCTTAAATGCAGTATTATGAGATTCTTATCTAATTTTTTTCAATGTAAAACAACTTTATTGGCCTATTTGAGTGCTCTCGTAAAACGATAAAAGTGAGCGAAGTTCTAAAGTCACGAAAAGTTAAGTAATTTTCATTATCCCGTCTTAATTTGCAAGCTAGTAAGTATACTATAAAAAATATATATTTGAAAGGTTGGTGTAATTCAAATTTATAATGCAAATTACAATATTTTTAATGATTTTGATTGAAGTTCTCAATAAAATTATGTTTGGAGGGACGACATATTTCCAACGCGAATAGCTTCCGGTCTATTTTTGTGGTGTACCGCAGCCTCCCTCGAGATAACGTCTCTATTGTACTAGTTTGCTTCTATTATTTTGTAAGATTGGATAAGGGACTCATATGTCCACTTCCAAATAAGTATATGGGATATATTTTATATTAAGTAAAGTTGATATTATTGGAAAATAAACTGTATTGACAAAAGGCCATCCCAACTAAGTGACTCAGTCAAAATATAACTGTAATAGGAGTAAGTTCGACTTTACTCAAGGAATATTTATGTTAATATATTCGTACAGTTATACAGGTGAGGTTATACTCGCTGACAATGTTTACTAAAATTTTTGTAGCACAAGGTATTTACGTCATTTGTACCATATTTGTGTCATTTGTAATCATGACTACCTCACGCACTATACGCGTGAAATAGGAAAAATGATCCTGTGCCCAAACTATAGATACTTCTTAACAAGTCTTTTGTGAATAGCTTCGAAATGTTTTGTTCTACAGGTAGTTTGATAACGACCGCGTTGTCATATACACTTAACTTTTTGTTTTATACAGTATAATAAGAAGTTAATGTATATTTTTATACATTTGAAAAATACATTTTACACGACATTTTATAAAGAATTATATTATTTTGTTTTTTGTTTTTCGTAATTGCATCGATTTATCGCACACTTATTTATTTGCTCTCATGTTATATATTTATAATTTTGTTTTCCGAGGACCGTCGTGGCGCAGAGGCGTAACGTCTGCCTGTAACGCGATGGTTTCTAGGTTCGATTCCCAGTCGGGGAAGATGGATTTTTCTATTTCCATTTTCTTCGCTCTGGCACTAATTGTAAGGCGCGGCATAGAATTCCGCCACTCAACACGCAATGCCTCGAAAAAGGCGGAAAGCGGGGACGGAGAAAGCAGGGACTAAGCAACGGAGTGTCTTAACACTAGGTTCCAATATTTCCTGCAGTTCCCTCTGCCTACCCTGCCATATGCGGGATAAAGCGTTAAGCTAAAAAAATTGTTTTCCTAAACAATAAAACGGTAGTGACTAAATCTAAAAGCAATAACTCTTTAACAAGGAAATAAAGTAATTAATACTCCAAAATTTCTTGTAAGCCCTAATTTGGTAAAAAATGTTCGAATAACTTTACAGGTACTTTGTTTCACAATCTATTCAAGTATCAATAATTCGGATTCTAATTTTGATGAACAATCTCTAATACAATGCCGGAGGCGGTTGGGTTAAACACGAATTGTTGTGAATTATTAAGCGAAATACTCATGCAGGAACCATGTCAGATTTCCGTCAAGTTACATTTAAATGCAAATGAATGCTTAGAATTGTTAAGCCATTGACGTACTGCTATTGGTGTCCTATTAAATAACGTTTTAAATAAGACTTTGTTTTCGTAGTAAAATTATCGTGATATCATATTTAACATTTATAACGTATTTTAAGTTGAGAAGCGTACTTTTATTGATAAATAAACTGTTAAATATAACATAAATTTAATTATGATATTTATTATGATTATAAATTTTATTGTATTCAATAAAAATTCACTTGCAAACCTGCACTCTGCCCTGGGCCACAAAAGCAGAAACATGACTGATGATTCCAATTTATAACATTATAACATATATTATTAGTTAGAAATATATCAACTATAAGATATATACAAGGGCAGATATATACGATGAAGATTAGAGATATTCTTATAGGATAACTTTTTGTCCGTTTATGTGTTCGTATTACGCACAGGTATCAAGTTCAAATCAAATTAAATATTGAGGTTTATGACACCTTAAATCAATTAAAACCAACTCAAATATATAATGGAGTAAAATATATAAAGAACTTTCAGCAAGCTTTATTTGTGTGTCCTAGTGTTAAGACACTCCGCTGCTTAGTTCCTGCTTTCTCCGTCCTCGCGTTCCGCCCTTTTCGAGGCATTGCGTGTTGAGTGGCGGAACTCAACGCCGCGTTTTGCCTAATTTTGCTAGAGCGAAGAAAATGAAAATTGAAAAATCCATCTTCTCCGACTGGGGATCGAGCCCAGAAACCGTCGCGTTACAGGCACACGTTGCGCCTCTGCGCCACGACGGTCCTCAAATTAGAATTATTCCAAGAATCGAAAATTTATAGAACTCTCTTTAAAGAACCATTCCAAACCTTTTTGGGTATTTCGTGTCATACATTTAATGCACGTGATCGTTATGTGGTAATCAACTTTTAAGCCTTGCATTTTTAAATGTTTATGTCCTGTTTCAATTGTATAATTAGTATGGAACTCTCGGTGTGTGATCATGTCTCTCACTTAGCCAATTTTTGTTTTTTTTGTGTGTATAATATTTTATAATTTCATTTTTATCCTCTAAATTTTTATGAAAGTGTAACATTGTTAAATTAATTTTGCCCCTCCTTATAATATTTCCATTTTAAAAACCTCAGCATGCATTAATAACGGCAGATAATTGAATTTTAACATGGCTTGACAACGAAGATGTGGGACGTAAACCACATGAATTGCATTCTAAAAAGTTTTTTGAACAATCTTGTTTCTGCTTTAATTTAAAACATATTATATTTCCTCAGTTTTACGCCTTAAAATATTTAAGAAAAAGGCACAAAGGTCAATGAGTGATATGCCAAAAAATATTCTTATAAAATAAGCCATGGCATATATTTATCCATATGAGTATACATTTATATATTAGTTTATCATCATGTCAACTTAGAATTGTAATCATATTACTATTCAAAATTGTTAGCATTGACATTTATACATGTATTTATGTTTATATCCGTAGAACGGTAAAAAGAGTGCATCTAAAAGGAAAATTAATGTACTGGAAAATATTAATAAAATACAAATTCTCAAAAATATACTCAATTTTAAAGCGAAGTAGATAAAAGCTAACTGAAAATGATTAACATTAATAAAGCTCAAGATTGAAGTTCCTTTAAGTTTCTTTAAGTTTAAGAAGTTCCCCGTATCTAAGAAATAGTAAATGGACAAGTCCACCTTGACGAAGTCTGAATAGATTTAATTTATGTATTTCTAGAGTCTTCGGAAATGCACTTACGGCAAAATAACCTTCTTAAAATGAAATATCTTTTTTTATTATGTCCACTTTACGCGAAATTCGATGTTAAACTACGCCAAGCATTAAATGAAGATTATATTGATAAAGAAAAAAGATAATACATATGATTTATATCTGTCGTATTAATGATAAAAATAAATTAAATCTAATAATGTTTTTTCTCTAACAACGCTGTATGGTGAAAGTAACTTTCAAATTTTGATAAAAAAAATTGTCAATGATATGTATGATAATGTATGAATATTATTTTTTACTATAAATCGTCCTGTCATTTATTTTGTTTATAAAAACCTTCTTATTCTATCTATATATTAAAAGTTAAAAGCTTCATACAGTACGTCAAATTAAATCTTACATTAAATGATTATTCTTTAAAACTAGCAAAAACCTGTCTCAAAAATATAAAATTGGAAATCAAAATCACCACCGACGGGCAATTATTTAACAAGACAGTGTTACAGTTTGAAGACGTCCCGTACACTGTATAAACGAGCCACCGGTGTAACCACAAAGCACGTATTTTACTTCTCAACTAAACCAGCAGATGCAGCTCAAACACGTCCGAGCAAACGTTCGTCGTGGCACTGAATATTCATATCTCAAACAAGAATAACCGAAAGTTTAATCATATTGAAACTGCGAAATTTGCACCTTATATCTAATAAAGCTATCCGAGCTACTCTACAATATCAAGGTTAGCATAAGCTAATAATTAATATAAATTATGTGAATATTTAAAATATTTTATCTATTACATATTATTTTAATGTATTATTTTATCTGTATACAATATAATATTTGTCTGTATCTAAGTTAGAAGATATTTCATTTTCCTTTTGCCCTTAATTTCAGGGATTGATTTATTTTTTTTAATTTATTTTTGTTATGGATGAATGATGGATTTATTTTCATTTTTGTATATAGTTTCACAAAGCGTTTAATAGCTTTGTAAAACTATATACAAAATGAAAAAAATTTTTAGCACAAACGTCAAATAAGGTGGGATTACACCAACTAACATATCCCCTATCCCATTATCTACTTATATAAAAATATTAAACTTATGTGAGTAGTGAGGCAAAGTGCGTCGTTGAGTTCCGCCACTCAACACGCAATGCCTCGAAAACGGTTTCAAGCGGGGACGGAGAAAGCAGGGACTAAAAGCAACGGAGTGTCTTAACATTAGGTTCATATGGTTCCTGCAGTTCCCTCTGCCTACCCTGCCATGTGCAGGATGAAGTGTGAAGCTAAAAAAAACAATGTTAGTTAGTTAGTTAATCCCAAATATTGTACTCAGATTAAGTTATATTTCTGGAAACATTATCTGCAAATTTAATGCAAGCACTTCCTTCCCTCTTTCTCTTAACATAAATACGTTTATTATCCATTAATTTATGGTTATTACCGATTTTGATATATACGAGGGCCAAACTGAAAGTTTTTGGAACTGGCAACTTAAAAGCATTATATTAAAAAAATAAGTTTAAATTTTGAAGATAGAACTCTTTACCAATAATATTGAGTATACATTTCATTCATTTGTCATTTGTTTTACGATTTTGCGGCCAATTGAAAATTGTCTGTGCATGTCAGAATGAATTTAAGCCGAAAAAATTTTCGTGCAATGATTTTTTATGACTTTCGATGTCATATAAGTCAACAAGAAAGTTATGATAGACTTCGATTGGCTTTTCACGATGAAGCCCCATCTCGTGCCACAGTTTACAACTGGTTTAATGAATTCAAACGTGGTCGAACTAATCTCACCGATGATTTGCGTGAGGGACGGCCTTCTACAGCGACGACTGAAGATAATATCAGTGTTGTGCGGCGTATGATAGAGACTGACAAAAGAGTGACCTATCAGCAGATTCGGACAAGTCTAGGCATAGGTATGAGTCAAGTGCACAAAATCCTCCATGAACATTTAGCGGTCAGGAAGCTTTGTGCTCGCTGGATACCGCATAATTTGACCGAGGCTCAAGAACTCCGCCGTGTTGATTGGTGCCGAGAAATAATCCAAAAATTTAACGGAGGTGACTCAAATGCTGTGTTAGACTTCCGCCACTTTACATAAAACATTGAATATATTTAAAAGCGGAAACAGGAGTGTTTAGACACTAGCTTCTTTTAAACTACTATTCAAAAATCATAAATCCATCGAAATAAAAAACTGACTTTTCCTTCTTCAATTATTTATTTTCATCCGGCCAAATCTGCTCTGTCGTGATCCTCTAACATCATTAATAAACTCGAATATAACAGGGTTACATTAGCCATAATCATTTAAAAATGGGCCGATTGAAATTAAAAAGAAAGTTGTAAACTTTGAAACGGCAGCAATTTAGTAGCTCTACAGCTTTATTAGTCAGCAGCTTTCATGTAGCCTTTTTACTATAGTTTCTATATAAATTACTAAATATTAAAATTGTTCCTTTTTATTATATAAATTATATATTATTACGGCTAACTAAACAATTAAAGATGCTTAAAATCTTTTATAATTGACTTTTATGTAAAATAATTTTAAACTAAACGAGATTTTATACTAACTAGGTATAAATTTGAATCAAATATACTATTAAAATATATAAAAATAAACGTGAATTCAACCATATACATATAATTCATATAGTTTTTTACTTTAGACAAAATATTACCAGATACATGTACATGTTTACGTACATACTGATAAAATCGTGGTAGTCAGCGAAAACAGATCACCTAAGTTAAAGGTCGCGTGCAGGCGCTATTGTCACATAATATGTAATAGAACTCAATTACACCGACTTGATATATCATTCTGAATAAATAAATTTAATTTAATTGGCTAAAGAGAAGAGATAATAAAAATACAATTTAATGGATTTTCAATAACAGGAAAGTTTTTCGTAAAAAAGTTGAAGCGTCAGCTGTTTGAATGTAAAACGATGTTTCATTAATTCTATAGCTGTCAGTATTATTAAGAGATATTTTTATTATTTCAGTCTATTATGTTACAATATGAGGACCATCGTGGCGCAGAAGCGTAAGCGTATGCCTGTAAACGCGACGGTTTGAGGGTTTGATTCCCTCTCGGGGAAAATGGATTTTTCTATTTCCATTTTCTTCGCTCTGGTAACTAGACAAAGCGCAACGTTGAGTTCCGCCACTCAGCACGCAATGCCTCGAAAAATGCGGAGAGCGGGGACGGAGAAAGCAGGGACTAAATAACGGAGTGTCTTAACACTAGGTTCATATGGTTCCTGCAGTTCCTCCTGCCTAACCTGCAATGTGCGGGATAAAGCGTGAGGCTAAAAAAAATGTTATAATTTTTTAGATTATTTTAGCTTTGTGCTGCAGGGTAGGCATAGTGAAACCAGTGTTAGGACACTTCATTCTACGATTTGTAGTCAAATTCAATTAACTCTGCCTTTTATTAGACTACAAATAAAACTATTCATACCCTCGGGTGGACAGACCAGTACACAGCGTCATTCACTTTTTTCCATCTCGTACTCTGTTGTATGTACAAATATTCTCTTATTTTACACTACTGTCTAATGTTAAGTAAAAGAGCTCAACGCCGTGCTTCTTGTCATTCTAGGGCAAAGAAAATAAAAATAATCGAGGAAACTCATGGGGGGTAATTTTTGTAGCTATGTGTATTTTTTTTGACGTCATCATGACATTAAAGTAGTTTGTGTTTTTGATTATTTCAGTAAGTATCGAGAGTTAACTTCCAAGTTAAGTTCAAAGTGAAAAGCAATTTATATGTTATTGACAGTATATGATTTATTTTATTCTAATAACAAGCTTTAATACGATAACAATAAGGATTTGGACACACATGCGTATATACTTTATGTTTGGTTTAGTTGTTGAATATACACTCACACTTGTAACATAAGTATCATCTTCCAATACGTATTTATAGCGTACGAAAACGAAAATGTGACAATACAAAAGACTGGCTGAATAATAGAAGATACTACGGTGAGCTCGTTCTTGTTAAAGCTAGCTAAGAAATACAGAATATTAAAATTATTGAATTACGTTTAAAGAATATTAACCATGAAATGGTAGTCATAAAATACAACATACATTTAAGACGGATTCAGGGAAGGACAATACTTTTTTTACCTAGAGTGTATCTCTAGGTAAAAAAAATATTGTCCTTCCCGCACTCAAGTACATGAAACCTAATAATCATTTTAACCTCTCAACAAGCAAAACCTAGAAAATGATGCAGAAGTTATAGCGCAGAGCTCAATTCTAGGTTTTCTGTAATATTCATTACAGAAAACCTAAGCTAAACGCGAAAAGGCGTGAATTTATAAAAATATAATCATATTTGTGGCATTTGCAATTAATAATTACTTACAGTATTAAAAGTCCGTAGTCATAAAATTCTAGCCGCATTTCAAGGAGTCACAGATATAATATGTAAATTTTACTAAAATAATAACCGATCGTCATTCTACTTTTATTTTGATCAAAAGATTACTCGATTTTTATCGTTTCATTAAATATGAATATTTTTTCTATAATGTCAATGCCTTATAGCCAAACTATCACCCTGCCCTGGCTCACACAGGTATAATGCTGATACTAAATATACCACAAGATATTTATAAACACGTTCACAGCTTTATGTAATCATACAATATAAACATTACACTTGAATGAGTAATCATATATTCAGTGAGAAATGACTTGTTTTATACTATATAGTAATGATTTAAATAAGGTCTTTTGCATACGACTTTTCTATCTTTTATCATCATTTCTTCTTAATGTCACGATACTAAATTTTTTTTAATTTTTATCTCTTTACCTGGGTGAATAAATCAAGTGAATCATTTGTCAAGTCAAAATTATAGTTAGACTAGGTTAGATCATATTTATAAATTTTCTTTTACCTTTCCTCACAATCGATCAAGCCTTGAAAGCGTATCCAATAATTATCGATCTCGTTATTAGCGTCTAACATGAAGTGCTAGTGCTCGCCTGCGTAAGTAAGAAGGGATGTTGCTGAAACAAATACCAAGTGTAGTTAAATGTAATCATAACATATTACTTGTGGAAGCGTTTTGATTGCGTATATTCAAGAGTCCAAGAGCTGTGGTACTAGTAGTAATAATAACTACCCTTAGTAGAAATCGAGCTCACCACTACTGTTTTTACACTTTAGCATTATTACAATACAAAAGGTTGCTTTCAACACATATCTATTTTAATTATAATATTAAATGCACTCAAACTTGTATAATATAATAATACATAATATAATAATAAATATAAAATTTCTACTTTTAAACCAACAGGAAGGAACGAAGTCAGCCACAATTCGATTATTGTAAAGAAATAAGGTGACTTTTCCCAATCTTTGAAATTTCAAAGGAAAACCCTAATCCGATATCGAAAGGCTAAATGAAAGAGTTTTTTCGATTGCTGATTCGTTCTTGTGGATTTTGTTCACGTAAGACGACGCTACACATTTTGGATTATTATATAATGTGATACGAAGTTATGTTTTTTTTTTAAATCTGCTATTTTGTTTTAAAAATGTCCGTAATAACAGATTGTTGAAGATTGTTATTAATATTTGAAACTATTTATTGAAAAAATTATAACATTATATCACATTACAAATATGTAATCCTCTGTGGTATATTCGTATTTATTAATTAGCTAGGCCGTCGTGGCGCAGCAGAGTAGCGTTATATTGTAAACTTGACGATTGCGAATTTGAATTCCAATGCGGCAGAAATTTTGATTTTAAAGGTATAAAGAGGGAAACGGAGTGTCTTAACACTAGGTTCTTTTTGCATAGCTTTATACGTTATAACGATACCATATCCATAAACAGACCATAAAACTACTTAAAAGCCATCAAGTCCAATTATTTGTAGCGCAGTAGGAAAACATCTGCCTGCAAACGAGATCGTCGCGTATTCAATTCCCACTGAAGGAAGCTAATTATTTTCGTTGATTCACTATATTATGAAGTATTTTTGTTTTCTTTATGTCTTCAATCTTCATTTAATGCTTGGCTTCACGTAGAGAGGACGTAATAAAAATAGATATTTCACTTTAAGAAGGTTATTTTACCGTAAGTGCATTTCCAAAGACTGTAGAAGCTACATAAATTAAATCTATTCAGACTTCGTCAAGGTGGACTTGTGAATTTACTATTTCTTAGATACGGCAAAGGAACTCCCATCTAGAGCTTTATTAATGTTAATCATTTTCATTTAGCTTTTATCTACTTCGCTTTAAAATTGAGTACACTTTTGAGAATTTGTATTTTATTAATATTTTCCAGTACACTAATTTTCTTTTAAGATGCACTCTTTTTACCGTTCTACGGATATAAACATAAATATATGTATAAATGTTAATGCTAACAATTTTGAATAGTAATATGATTACAATTCAAAGTTGACATGATGATAAACTAATATATCGTAAATGTATACTCATATAGATAAATATATGCCATGGCTTATTTTATAAGAATATTTAGTTTGGCATATCACTCATTGACCTTTGTGCCTTTTCCATAAATATTTTAAGGCGTAAAACTGAGGAAATGTAATATGTTTTAAATTAAAGCAGAAACAGGGTTGTTCAAAAAACTTTTTAGAATGCAATTCATGTGGTTTACGTCCCTCATCTTCGTTGTCATGTTAAAATTCCATTATCTGCCGTTATTAATGCACGCTGATATTTTAAAAATGGAAATATTATAAGGAGGGGCAAAATTAATTTAAAAGTGTTACACTTTCATAAAAATTTAGAAGATAAAAATGAAATTATAAAATATTATAGTCACAAAAGAAACAAAAATTATATATTATATTATTATAGTCACAAAAGAAACAAAATTGGCTAAGTGAGAGACATGACCACGCACCGAGAGTTCCATACTAATTACATGATTGAAACATGATATAAAGATATAAAAATACAAGGCTTAAAAGTTGACAACCACACGACGATCACATGCATTAAATGTATTACATAAAATACCCAAAAAGGCTTGGAATAATTCTTTTGACACACAACTAAAGCTTGCTGAAAGTTCTCTATATGTTCTGCTCCATCATATATTTGAGTTGGTTGTGATTGATCTAAGGTATCATAAACCTCAATATTTAATTTGATTTGAACTTGATACCTGTGCGTAATACAAACATATAAACGGACAAAAAGTTATCCTATAAGAATTTCTCTAATCTTAATCGTATATATGTGCCCTTGTATATATCTTACAGTTGATATATTTCTAACTAATAAAATATGTTATAATAAATTGGAAACATCATAGGGTTTGACTGTAAATTGAATATTCCAATAACAATAGTTGAATAGTCATGTTTCTGCTTTTGTGGCCCATTGCAGAGTGCAGGTTTGCAACTGAATTTTTATTGAATATAATACAATTTATAATCATAATAAATATCATAATAAAATTTATGTTATATTTAACAGTTTATTTATCGATAAAAGTACGCTTCTCAGCTTAAAATATGTTATAAATCATAAATATGATATCACGATAATATTACCACGAAAACGAAGTCCTATTTAAAACGTTATTTAATAGGACACCAATGGTAGTACGTCAATGGCTTAACATTTCTAAGCGTTAATTTGCATTTAAATGTAACTTGATGGAAATCTGACATGGTTCCTGCATGAGTATTTCGCTTAATAATTCACAACAATTCGTGTTTAACCCAACCGCCTCCGGCATTGTATTAGAGATTGTTCATCAAAATTAGAATCCGAATTATTGATATTTGAATAGTTTGTGAAACAAAGTACCTGCAAAGTTTTTCGAACATTCTTTATTAAATTAAGGTTTACAAGTAATGAAAAATTATTAATTACTTTATTTTCTTGTTCAAAACCAAAATAATACAATTCTCTATAAAATTTCGTGAAAAATGCATTTTTCAATTGTATAAAAGTTAAATATACATACATTAACTTCTTATTTTACTTTATACAAGAAGTTAAATGTATATAAGACAACGCGGCAATTTCACGCATATAACGCGTGAGGTAGTTAGTCATGATTAAATACGATTGACGTAAATATCTTGTACTACAAAAATTTTAGTAAACCTTGTCAACTATCACCCTTCATTCAAAAGAGTAACCAAATCAGAAGATATCTCTTTGTCGCTTTGATAGAATAGTATACGCTTGCATCATACCTGACAAATGGCGTATTTTTTAGAAAAATAATTTAATTATTTACTCTGTTTGAAATAAGCTATTTTTAATATTACTTATGTTATAACTTTATCAAGTATATGAAGGTTAATTAATTAATGCTTTAAATCAAGGTCGCGAAAAGTATATCTGTACTGTACCTGTATAACTGTGCGTACGAATGTATGTACATAAATATTCCTTGAGTAAATTCGAACTTACTCCTATTGCGTACAGTATATTTTGACTGAGTCACTTAGTTGGGATGGCCTTTTATCAATACATTTTATTTTCCAATAATATTAACTTTACTTAATACAAAATATATCCCGTATACTTATTAGGAAGTGGACATATGAGTCCCTTATCCAATCTTACAAAATAATAGAAGCAAACTAGTGCAATAGAGACGTGATCTCCAGGGAGGCTGCGGTACACCACAAAAATAGACCGGAAGCTATTCGCTTTGGAAATATGTCGTCCCTCCAAACATAATTTTATTGAGAAGTTCAATAAAATTATTAAAAATGTTGTAATTTGCATCATAAATTTGAATTACACCAACCCTTTAAAATATATTTTTTATTCGTACATTTACTGGCTTTGCAAATTATGACGGGATAATGAAAATTACTTAATTTTTCGTGACTTTAGAACTTCGCTCACTTTTATCGTTTTAAGAGAGCACTCAAATAGGCCAATAAAGTTGTTTTACATTGAAAAAAATTAGATAACAATCTTACAATACTGCATTATTTTAAAACGCTTAAAGTTTGTTTTCTAGCCGGTATTAAATAATCATATGATAAGCATAATGAAAGAAGTAAAAGAATTCATCAAAATTTTATTATTTTTATTTTAATAAACGAAGATTACGTGGCGATTTGTAAGCTCGATTTATTTTATTTCCATTTATTTCGCTTTGGCAACTAGGCAAGCACGGCGATGAGTTCCGCCACCTCAAAGCTTCGAAAGGCGGAAATTGGAAGACGGAGTGCCCTAACACTAGGTTCCCTACAGCCCCTGCAGTACTTACATGAAGCTGAAAAAAGTATTATATATTTTTATTAAAATCATAAATATCACAACAAAAATAAGAGGATCGCTCATTTTAAATACAGTAATATCATCAATGTATATAAATAAGTGTAAGTAGAACATTTATTTACTTTAATATGTAAATGCTAATGGACATATTTACTTAATTTTGAATATTGAATGTTTGACATTTACCGTAGAGGAAATCGAAGACGAAGTCGCAGAATATACTTAAATTATAATAAAAGAGAACTCTTACTATGTGTTGTCGTTTCAATGAATTATAATTATTCTCAAAGCAACTGGTTCCTTTGTAATATTTGACAATTGATAATATTCTGAAATATTTATTAAGTGACTTCATTTAATACAAATAAATAGAATCTTTGACCGAAAACGATTGTAAAATATTATTTGTTGTTAATGTTAGGCAAAGTGACCTCACTTCTACTCTCTGACCTTTCAAGTTTTTCTTTTACAATAGCTTTAACGTGATCTGTGTCTAAATTGGCTGCAAGTAGATAATTACTTACTTTGGACGAGGGTTTTATGAGAGCTAAGAGCACCGATTGGGTTTTTTTAAATTTATTCAAACATTTTAAAATATTTTTTTCAGAGTTTTCAGTGTAAGGTAGTTACATATGTACACACAAACATGTAAAAATTTCGAATACTATTCATTTTCTATCGCATTGAGAAATTCACCCAGTAAAACCCCTTGTATTAACGTTTAACTCGTTCATTTTAATGAATAATAACTAAATTTGTATATGTATGTGTTTTTAAACCATTGATTTTTTAAAGAGTATAGTGACAGTCAGCGTTAGGCTGACGATACTGATAATAGAAAAACGTGACATTAAAAGCATGAGAATTTCTCAGAGGCACATATGAAGAGGTGAATATACTAATGACAGTTGACGAGGCGAAACAAACACGAAGGCACACCCCGTGCGCCGTTTTGTTATCTGGCTACTCCGCTGGGAATAAAGAGAAATATAATAAGCGATCTCTATATGTACGACACATCCATATATTATATCTTATAATATGATGCAATTTAAAAGGATATAATTTCTTATTTATTTTTTTCATAAAAAAGATATTATATATATTAATATCTATACTCGACACCTTTTTACCAGAACAGTAAAATGAAAGTAATTCGTTGTTCGAATATTATGTTTATGCATACTTATGTCCCATTATGTCACATAATGGCTTCTTTTTATACAAGTAAGAAAATAATCCTATCAAATATTATAAATTAAATATACACTAGTCTAACACACGTGTTCGAAATACAGCTTTTTTTTTTATTTATATATACTGTGTAGGATACAAGTATACATATTCACATATGCTAAAGATAAATTTTGATTAAAACGGCGTTGAAAGCGAGAAAAGTTAATAAAATTTCAGAGTATGCCTCAGCAGCTTGCTTTATTACGTTACCTGGCTTACAGTTAATACACGCATGAAAAGTGACTTTCTAATTTACAAAGTTTTTTTTGGATAAATCTCAAGGACAGTAGTATTTTTCAAGATTTATTTGTTGGGTTATTAAGTTGTAGGACAATTTATGTTCACGTTTGATGCCTTACAGCTCTTTAAATATTTCATATAGTCAATTGACTTTTAAATTTAAATACTCACTATTTATTACCAAAGGTAATTTATTATTTTTAAATTATGAATAATTTAAATTAGGATAAGATCTGAGAAGTAATGTGTTTGCTTTATTAGTAAGCATGACTAAATAAATACACTTAATCCTATTATGTGTACATGCATATATCAGTATACGGGCTTGATGTATAATTACTATGTATAGGATACGGTTTACAATATTTTACAATAATTGGATCCGCTACTCATGTGCTTTTTTTTAATTTTATTAACTGCTTCTTTAACTAAAAATCGTCGATTCATCAGACAGACTCTGAAATTCAAAAATTTCAGACTATAAATATGATTATAAAATATCATATACACTATAATATAAAGCAAAGAAAACCACTGTAAACTGTGTTTTGTAAAGTGATGTAAAATTTGCTAACTAATAAATAGCGTCACACAAATAGTAATACAATATCGTATAAATTGATAGCTAAATAAATTAACACTTTAGTACTAGAATCCGCTAAATTTATATTTAAATGAGATTATAACATTAACGTATAACTCTAGGGAAGGACCGAATTTAACCCTCTAATTGGCCATGAAACTTTTTAATTAGAATTTACAATACGGTCCAAACCTTTGTTAGCTTGCTTCACCCGGTGTGTTCAGAAAATAAGGGCCTAAACACTATTCTTATGTTCATATTTTGTGTCCAGAGAATAATGATATAAACAGGGTAAGTTAAAAAAGTAGAATGAAAAATTCAACAAAATAGAAGATTGTGGCGAAGGCAGAGAGTGATTGCATGTAATTGGTTAATGACAATGGACAAGGCGAAAGAGATATGCAGGGACCGCAGCGTTGGGCGCCCCGTCCTCTATGACTACCCCACTAGGAATTAAGCATAAACTTAAGTTAAATGATCACACTCAATAATTTCTAAAAGAATTTTACATGCGTTATACGTGGTGTATATATATATATATATATATATATATATATATATATATATATATATATATATATATATATATATATATATATATATATATATATATATATATATATATATATATATATATATATATATATATATATATATATATATATATATATATATATATATTTGTATTCTTATATATTTTAGAATACAAAATACAGGCTAAAACATTGTTAATTCGAATAAATTGTGTAAGACGGTGGAATCCTGCAATGCAATGCAATATAAATATATATATATATATATATATATATATATATATATATATATATATATATATATATATATATATATATATATATATATATATATATATATATATATATATATATATATATATATATATATATATATATATATATATATATATATATATATTTATATTATATATATATATATAT
This sequence comes from Dione vanillae, assembly GCA_037178615.1. Taxonomy (NCBI): domain Eukaryota; kingdom Metazoa; phylum Arthropoda; class Insecta; order Lepidoptera; family Nymphalidae; genus Dione; species Dione vanillae. Next base: position 96,225 of record JAZFAU010000243.1, on the reverse strand, counting down.
ATATATATATATATATATATATATATATATATATATATATATATATATATATATATATATATATATATATATATATATATATATATATATATATATATATATATATATATATATATATATATATATATATATATATATATATATATATATATATATATATATATATATATATATATATATATATATATATATATATATATATATATATATATATATAAACTTATCATAGCGAGGAAACCTTTTATTTTCCTCTTATGCAATTCTCACATTGTGTGCAATTTCAACGTTTCCAACATTTTGCTTGGTTATTAGTGTTATTATAAAAACTCGCAAAAACCACAATAGCATTGTGCGAGTTTTTCGGCTTTTAAGATAAAATAATATCTTTATATTTGTCATACTTAAGTAGTAAAATTATAAATTTATATGCATCATTTTTGCAATGCATCTATTGGCGAAAAGCAGGGAACGAAGTGTCTTAATACTAGGTTGTCACGGTTCCTGCGGCTTCTTCTGCTACGAGCAGGATGCTAAAAAACGAGACGGTCGCAGTGCAGTACGATAGTGTTCGTCTACCTTCTCTCGCAGCAGTAGTTTACTTTATTTCCCTTCTGATAAGATAAAAGTCGGCTTAATAATATTGTATTTGGTTTACTCAATTTAGTTAAGCACAAATATTGTTCTTACGTAGGTCTTTTAAAGTATGCTAGGCAGAGATATCTTAGTGATATTTTTTTCCATTATCCAGTCTTCGTCCATTTTTGATATATTATTATAAATAGCAAGTAAAAATGACATAAATATAACCATTTCCCTAAATTAGTTCGAACATACAATCAATGTCTTTCCGTACTGTTAATCATCGTAAAATAAAATAAAATAAAATACAATTGAGTCACTAATTAGCGCTTTCATTTCGCCTTAATTCAGAATTCAAGTGGATATTTTCAGATTTCCTGTGACTTTTCCGTTAAAATAAATATCTTTTTATTTCAGCTATAAGACACACCCCAGTACTTTCATTTAGCTCGAGAAAGTGAATATAACCACTGTGGGTGATTTCTATGCGACGATTTGGTACACTCAGAAAAATATACTGTAACTCAGTGTAGTGCGTATTTTAATCATTTACTTACTATTCAATGTGTTTGATAAGATAAGAAGGTTGCATTAAGTTTTTTTTTATAGCTTCACGCTTTATCCCGCATACTGCAGGGTAGGCAGAGGGAATTGCAGGGACCTTTTGAACCTAGTGTTAAGACACTCCGTTGCTTAGTCCCTGCTTTCTTCGTCCTCGCTTTCCGCCTTTTTCGAGGCATTGCGTGTTGAGTGGCGGAACTCAACGCCGCGCTTTGCCTAGTTGCCAGAGCGGAGAAAATGGAAATAGAAAAATCCATCTTCCCCGAGTGGGAATCGAACCCTCAAACCGTCGCGTTTACAGGCAAATGCTTACGCCTCTGCACCACAACGGTTCTCATCATGCATAAAGTTTAAGTTCAAATAAACATTTTGTTATTGTTCCCTTTAAAATCGCCAAACAGTTATAATAGATTTTTGGTGTTTGACGTTCCAAAATTGACTTTTTGCTTTGATTTTACAAGCAGATTTTTCCTGTAATACGTGTTCTAGTCCACATTTTTCTTACATTTATTGTACAATTTCTACTAGTATTTACGTATGACTGTTAAGGAACTAAGTGCCTCCGGAACTCGCTAAGAAAAAGCACGTTTCTACACCGGAAGATTAACCTTTCGTGCTCCAAGATTTTGTATAAAGGAAACGTTTTTCGGAATAGTTAGCGTGGATTTGTTTATATAACTCTATTTTAATAATAGAGATTATAGTGTTTTCAAATCTTGCTGCACTCGTCCGGCAAATATTGCCGTTTTCATAAAATAGCATTCGCTGTAATGTATATATTGACTGCCGTGCCATCAATACTCAGGACCCTGTATAGTCTGTAAACATATTTAGATCAAGTGAATTGTAGATATAAATGTACGAGTGTATACATATTTTAACCAAATATTCATCCTTTATGATAGTCACTTATAGTAAAAATAAACTAAGAAAATATTCTTACCATACATGACGTATGTGAAAGAATACACATGTAATATAAAAGGTAAAATCAGGTTACGCATATTACGTTCCAGTTTTTAACATATTAAGCAAACTGAAGTACATTTCAAGCTAGTATTGTTAGAAATTAAACAACATAGTTTTGTATTCTAAACAACCTAACCTGGTCATATTCATCGCAAGAAGTTTCTGAAACGTTCGTTGTAAAACTTAAATAAATTCACATAAAAATCTTGTACCGATTTTAATTTTACCTTTAATAACTACTTCATTATACACAATATAAAGCATTACACTATTTTTAATTTAATTATCCCAAGTATTAAAGTTACGTGAATCCAAGTAGTTAAGCGGCTTTCGTGGAGGAAGAAAGTTCATATAAATATCAATTATACAAGTTATCGTTAAAATTAAGCTGGAGCTTGGAGCTCGTAGAGCTCCATCGCGCGATTCCTTCAAGCGCCAAGTAAAAAAATTTTATCTGTCATCTTTCTATACTACTTGATGTCCTTCCATCAAAATTATTATCATGATTGGATTATATGTATATTTATGTGTGTATATATATGTATATGTATATGTATGTGTATGTATATATATGTATATATGTATATATATATATATATATATATATATATATATATATATATATATATATATATATATATATATATATATATATATATATATATATATATATATATATATATATATATATATATATATATATATATATATATATATATATATATATATATATATATATATATATATATATATATAATATATATATATATATATATATATATATATATATATATATATATATATATATATATATATATATATATATATATGTATATGTATGTGTATATGTGTATATATGTGTATGTATATGTTTATGCATATTTATGTATAGGTATACTTATGTATTATGTATAACATAGAAATATACTGTTTTATTATTATATATATTTTTAGGCATCTATTGCTACGTATGTATTTAAATTTTTCTTTAACTTTTATGAGCACACCCTACTGACTACTCTCCTACACTATTCTGGGTTGGCTGGCAGAAAATGCTGTCATAGCGTTAAGTCCGCCCTTTGTACATTTTTTTTTTAATCTGTGCATTAAAGTATAAAAAAAAAAAAAAAAAAGTTATAAACTAAGCTGAGCCGCGATATATATATATATATATATATATATATATATATATATATATATATATATATATATATATATATATATATATATATATATAATATATATATATATATATATATATATATATATATATATATATATATATATATATATATATATATATATATATATATATATATATATATATATATATATATATATATATATATATATATATATATATATATATATATATATATATATATATATATATATATATATATATATATATATATATATATATATATATATATATATATATATGTGTTTGATAAGATAAGAAGGTTGCATTAAGTTTTTTTTTATAGCTTCACGCTTTATCCCGCATACTGCAGGGTAGGCAGAGGGAATTGCAGGGACCTTTTGAACCTAGTGTTAAGACACTCCGTTGCTTAGTCCCTGCTTTCTTCGTCCTCGCTTTCCGCCTTTTTCGAGGCATTGCGTGTTGAGTGGCGGAACTCAACGCCGCGCTTTGCCTAGTTGCCAGAGCGGAGAAAATGGAAATAGAAAAATCCATCTTCCCCGAGTGGGAATCGAACCCTCAAACCGTCGCGTTTACAGGCAAATGCTTACGCCTCTGCGCCACAACGGTTCTCATCATGCATAAAGTTTAAGTTCAAATAAACATTTTGTTATTGTTCCCTTTAAAATCGCCAAACAGTTATAATAGATTTTTGGTGTTTGACGTTCCAAAATTGACTTTTTGCTTTGATTTTACAAGCAGATTTTTCCTGTAATACGTGTTCTAGTCCACATTTTTCTTACATTTATTGTACAATTTCTACTAGTATTTACGTATGACTGTTAAGGAACTAAGTGCCTCCGGAACTCGCTAAGAAAAAGCACGTTTCTACACCGGAAGATTAACCTTTCGTGCTCCAAGATTTTGTATAAAGGAAACGTTTTTCGGAATAGTTAGCGTGGATTTGTTTATATAACTCTATTTTAATAATAGAGATTATAGTGTTTTCAAATCTTGCTGCACTCGTCCGGCAAATATTGTCGTTTTCATAAAATAGCATTCGCTGTAATGTATATATTGACTGCCGTGCCATCAATACTCAGGACCCTGTATAGTCTGTAAACATATTTAGATCAAGTGAATTGTAGATATAAATGTACGAGTGTATACATATTTTAACCAAATATTCATCCTTTATGATAGTCACTTATAGTAAAAATAAACTAAGAAAATATTCTTACCATACATGACGTATGTGAAAGAATACACATGTAATATAAAAGGTAAAATCAGGTTACGCATATTACGTTCCAGTTTTTAACATATTAAGCAAACTGAAGTACATTTCAAGCTAGTATTGTTAGAAATTAAACAACATAGTTTTGTATTCTAAACAACATAACCTGGTCATATTCATCGCAAGAAGTTTCTGAAACGTTCGTTGTAAAACTTAAATAAATTCACATAAAAATCTTGTACCGATTTTAATTTTACCTTTAATAACTACTTCATTATACACAATATAAAGCATTAGACTATTTTTAATTTAATTATCCCAAGTATTAAAGTTACGTGAATCCAAGTAGTTAAGCGGCTTTCGTGGAGGAAGAAAGTTCATATAAATATCAATTATACAAGTTATCGTTAAAATTAAGCTGGAGCTTGGAGCTCGTAGAGCTCCATCGCGCGATTCCTTCAAGCGCCAAGTAAAAAAATTTTATCTGTCATCTTTCTATACTACTTGATGTCCTTCCATCAAAATTATTATCATGATTGGATTATATGTATATTTATGTGTGTATATATATGTATATGTATATGTATGTGTATGTATATATATGTATATATGTATGTATATATATATATATATATATATATATATATATATATATATATATATATATATATAATATATATATATATATATATATATATATATATATATATATATATATATATATATATATATATATATATATATATATATATATATATATATATATATATATATATATATATATATATAATATATATATATATATATATATATATATATATATATATATATATATATATATATATATATATATATATATATATATATATATATATATATATATATATATATATATATATATATATATATATATATGTATATGTATGTGTATATGTGTATATATGTGTATGTATATGTTTATGCATATTTATGTATAGGTATACTTATGTATTATGTATAACATAGAAATATACTGTTTTATTATTATATATATTTTTAGGCATCTATTGCTATGTATGTATTTAAATTTTTCTTTAACTTTTATGAGCACACCCTACTGACTACTCTCCTACACTATTCTGGGTTGGCTGGCAGAAAATGCTGTCATAGCGTTAAGTCCGCCCTTTGTACATTTTTTTTTTAATCTGTGCAATAAAGTATAAAAAAAAAAAAAAAAAAGTTATAAACTAAGCTGAGCCGCGATATATATATATATATATATATATATATATATATATATATATATATATATATATATATATATATATATATATATATATATATATATATATATATATATATATATATATATATATATATATATATATATATATATATATATATATAATATATATATATATATATATATATATATATATATATATATATATATATATATATATATATAAATATATATATATATATATATATATATATATATATATATATATATATATATATATATATATATATATATATATATATATATATATATATATACTCTCTAACAAGTATTTACACAAACTCATCACACAGGCGTCCAGAATACAAAATACAGGCTTAAACATTGTTAATTCGAATAAATTGTGTAAGACGGTGGAACCCTGCAATGCGACGGCCCAGGATTTACTATGGCACAAAGTTTACCTTAAAAGATTGCCTTTCATTACTATTTTCTTGGTATATATTGCAATAGATACATTTGAAATTATTTCATTTATAAAGACATCGAGACACATTGGCGAAGCGTCTCTATGTTAAATTCCTTAGTTGTAGGTTCGTTATATACTCGGATGGTTGAAGTATTTTCTCGTTTTAAATTATTTTTTCCAAAAAGTGCAGAAAGCGAAGATCACATTTTTTTGTCATTAAGTAGTTTGTAGAATGTTATATTATACTAAGCCCAGCGTCTGCCTGCAAACGCAATGACGGGATCGATTATCACTGGAGGTAGACTGATTATTTTATTTCCATAATGAGAACTCAATACACATTGCCACGAAAAGGCATGAAGCAGGAAACTGAATGTGTTAACATTAAATTTTTCAGCTCCAGCGGTTCCCTATGACTATCTTTAACTGTATGTTAAACAACGTATATTTTTAAATCAATTCATTTAAACCAATTTTGGACAAATTGTGTATTGAATGGCGTAAATGAACATCATACAATATGTAACCAAATCAGAAAAACTAAAATATTTAGAAGACCATTACATCGAGAACCAGGGTTGAATCAATACCCGGATATAAAGGCGTCCAATTTAATTTTTTATTATTTGGAAACCTTATTGAGTTTCAATATGTACTCAGTACAATTATAGCAAACTAAAAGGCACAGAGAAGGTCCTCTAGTAGTAACTATTTATTGTACATAATTTCTTATGCAATGAAACGATAACTATTTTCTTTCAAAAATATTAAAATTTAATTTTTATGAATGATTAGTATGAAAAAGGTTATTATAATTACATAATTGATAAATGTAAATTTCATTATTGAATGTACAAGACTAGTGCATTTTTGATTTCATTTGAAACAATGACAGCACAGCACAATAAAACCACTGTAAAAGACTCGTAAAAAGGAAGGAACGAATAAATAAATCATTTAAAATAATGACCGAGAACCTCGCGGCTCAGCTTAGTTTATAACTTGTATAATTGATATTTTTATGAACTTTCTTCCTCCATGAAAGCCGCTTAACTACTTGGACTCACGTAACTTTAATACTTGGGATAATTATGTTAAAAATGGTCTAATCCTTTATATTTTGTATTATGAATTAGTTATTAAAGGTAGAATTAAAATCGTTACAAGATTTTTATGTGAATTTATTTAAGTTTTACAACGAACGTTTCAGAAACTTCTTGCGATAAATATGACCAGGTTAGGTTGTTTAGAATGCAAAACTATGTTGTTTAGTTTCTAACAATACTAGCTTGAAATGTACTTCAGTTTGCTTAATATGTTAAACACTGGAACGTAATATGCGTAACCTGATTATACCTTTTATATTACGTGTGTATTCTTTCACATACGTCATGTATGGTAAGAACATTTTCTTAATATATTTTTACTATAAGTGATTATCATAAAAGATGAACATTCGGTTAAAATATGTATACACTCGTACATTTATATCTACAATTCACTTGATCTAAATATGTTTACAGACTATACAGGGTCCTGAGTATTGATGGCATGGAAGTCAATATATACATTACAGCGAATGCTATTTTATGAAAACGGCAATATTTGCCGGACGAGTGCAGCAAGATTTGAATTCACTATAATCTCTATTATTAAAATAGAGTTATATAAACAAATCCACGCTAACTATTCCGAAAAACGTTTCCTTTATACAAAATCTTGGAGCACGAAAGGTTAATCTTCCGGTGTAGAAACGTGCTTTTTCTTAGCGGGTTCCGGAGGCACTTAGTTCCTTAACGGTCATACGTAAATACTAGTAGAAATTGAACAATAAAGGTAAGAAAAATGTGGACTAGAATACGTATTATAGGAAAAATCTGCTTGTAAAATCAAAGCAAAAAGTCAATTTTGGAACGTCAAACACCAAAAATCTATTATAACTGTTTGGCGCTTTTAAAGGGAACAATAACAAAATGTTTACTTGAACTTAAACTTTATGCATGATGAGAACCGTTGTGGCGCAGAGGCGTAAGCATTTGCCTGTAAACACGACGGTTTGAGGGTTCGATTCCCACTCGAGGAAGATGGATTTTTCTATTTCCATTTTCTCCGCTCTGGCAACTAGGCAAAGCGCGGCGTTGAGTTCCGCCACTCAACACGCAATGCCTCGAAAAAGGCGGAAAGCGGGGACGAAGAAAGCAGGGACTAAGCAACGGAGTGTCTTAACACTAGGTTCAAAAGGTCCCTGCAAGTTCTCTCTACCTACCCTGCAGTATGCGGGATAAAGCGTGAAGCTATAAAAAAAAAACTTAATGCAACCTTCTTATCTTATCAAACACTTTGAATAGTAAGTAAATGATAAAAATACGCACTACACTGAGTTACAGTATATTTTTCTGAGTGTACCAAATAGTGGCATAGAAATCACCCAAAATGGTTATATTCACTTTCTCGAGCTAAATGAAAATACTGGGGTGTGTCTTATAGCTGAAATAAAAAGATATTTATTTTGCCGGAAAAGTCACAGGAAATCTGAAAATATCCACTTGAATTCTGAATTAAGTTGAAATGAAAAGCGCTAATTAGTGACTCAATTGTATTTTATTTTATTTTACGATGATTAACAGTACGGAAAGACGTTGATTGTATGTTCGAACTAATTTAGGGAAATGGTTATATTTATATCATTTTTACTTGCTAGTTATAATAATATACCAAAAGTGGACGGATACTGGATAATGGAAAAAAATATCACTAAGATATCTCTGCCTAGCATACTTTAAAAGACGTACGTAAGAACAATATTTGTGCTTAACTAAACTGAGTAAACCAAATATAATATTAATAAACCGACTTTTATCTTATCAGAAGGGAAATAAAGTAAACTACTGCTGCGAGAGAAGGTAGACGAACACTATCGTACTGCACTGCGACCGTCTCGTTTTTTAGCATCGTGCTCGTAGCAGAAGAAGCCGCAGGAACCGTGACAACCTAGTATTAAGACACTTCGTTCCCTGCTTTTCGCCAATAGATGCATTGCAAAAATGATGCATATAAATTTATAATTTTACTACTTAAGTATGACAAATATAAAGATATTTTTTAATCTTAAAAGCCGAAAAACTCGCACAATGCTATTGTGATTTTTGCGAGTTTTTATAATAACACTAATAACCAAGCAAAATGTTGCAAACGTTGAAATTGCACATATTATGAGAATTGCATATGAGGAAAATAAAAGGCATCCTCGCTACGATAAATGTAACTTAATTTTTCTAAGAAAAACATTAATTCAGAACAAGAAATAAATTTCTTTACTTAATAATACTGTGTAATCTATATTAATACTTTTATAACACATATAAGAGGTTTTAAAAAAGGGTTTCGTAGATTTTGTATAACAAGAAAGAAATGTAGATGGACAACGCTCTCACTAATTTTCAAGTAGCTAATTGCGCTTTCTATTTTATTTTATTACATTGATTGGCACATTAGTTTTTAGATAAAAATTAAATAATTCACTATCTCTGCGTGAAATACGAAATTTTACAGTCACGAGCTGTGCCGCTGCCCCTTATATATATTAAGGTCTAATGTAGTCAGTGACTTACTTATATATAACAAGCCTTGTTACATTGTGTGTGGGTTAAATTCTCTAATTGAATTTTAAACTATATGTACCAATCGGAATCGGTAAAATTTTAAACTATATGTACCAACCGATTTAGTAGAAATTTTGTATATATGTTTAATTTAGGTAGTGCTTTTCCAAGTATACTATATAATGCACGTTTTTAAATAATTGCAAAAACATTTCAATTTTTGTACCATAAGTTAGATAGTATCGCTATAGTAATTACCGAGCGTCTGGCAAAATACCAGCCGTCTTGGTAACTTCAGCAACTACTCGCGGACAGCTATTCAAAAGTTTGCGATAAAAATGACTTATTCTTGAAAGTTTCTATAAGGAAATGGAGATATCACACATGTATGTATTTATGTCATATATATCTATAGAATATCATGTTATACATTATTTTTTTCGATGTTCAAAGGAAAGAAGTCTATTAAGCTGAGCTTCTGTTTTAATTATTTTAAGCTTCCCGTTGTTTTTTTTGCTTTACATTGTAATCCATTACTGAGCTCTAAATGGTTCTATGAATCGTCCAGTCATGCCTGACAGATAGACCTGTAAAGAAATAAGAAAGAAATTATAAATTATTATTTAATTAAATGTAGAAATGGCAATTTACTACCATTATTGCCATCTATACACACGTCATATAAATGTAACTGATACTAAAGTTTTCTGCCATAAAAATAAAACTAATTCATTCATCTAACTTGGCATCAACCCTAGAACTAACGAGTTTATAGTCATACTTTGTACCACTGCACCACAATAGCTTCATAAATATATTAACGAAAATATTTAATACACTCAACATTTTTCAGTCAAAATTAATTTAATTTTTCATTAAATCTTTTAAACGACATAAATGTTAATGTTTTATAAAACTTTAAGCAAAATGAAACGCTTATCAGAAATTATGAGGCAGTTAATGAAGATCATAATAACTATTTATTTTATCATAAAATTCATAAATAATAAAATCGAAAATTAAGTAATCTATAATTGATTACTTCTAAGTCTGACTAGTTAGTTAGACTTAGTCAAGTCTGTTATATTAAGTATGGTAGATTTTTTAATATAAACTTAAAATGACAGACAGTTACATTACATATGATATATATATATATATATATATATATATATATATATATATATATATATATATATATATATATATATATATATATATATATATATATATATATATATATATATATATATATATATATATATATATATATATATATATATATATATATATATATATATATATATATATATATACGAGGTGTGTTCAAAAAGTATCGCGAATTTTGAATTTTCGCGGGTTACGTATATTCGAATTTCAATTTTTTTGTGGCGTTATGTTGGTACTCATGTCTCTCACTTATGCCGACAACCTCAGCCATTTTGAATGTTCACTTAATTGTTGACAGCTGCTTTGCTTGCACGTGTTTTGGATCGTCTTCGATTTTTACCCATTCAAAAAAATGGATCAAAGAACGTGTATCAAATTTTGTGTGAAAAACGAAATTAAGTGCGCGGATGCATTCCGAATGTTGACTGTGGCATACGGAGAAGCTACCTTGGACCGAAGCAACGTTTATCGGTGGTACAAAATGTTCTCAGAAGGCCGAGAAGATGTGAACGACGAAGAGCGTGCCGGACGCCCGAGCACTTCAACAACAGACGAAAAAATTAATGAAGTGGAGAAAATGGTATTGGCCAATCGTCGAATCACCATTAGAGAAGTTGCTGAGGACCTAGACATATCGATTGGCTCGTGCCATTCGATTTTTATCAATGATTTGGGCATGAGACGGGTCGCCGCGAAATTCGTACCAAAATTGCTCAATTGCGACCAAAAACAGCATCGCATGAACATTGCTAATGAGATGTTGGACTCTGTCCGCGACGACCCAAATTTGCTCCAGAGGGTCATAACTGGTGACGAATCGTGGGTTTATGGTTATAACGTGGAAACCAAAGCTCAATCATCTCAATGGAAGCTGCCGCACGAACCAAGACCAAAAAAAGCGCGCCAAGTTCGGTCGAATGTGAAAGTTTTGCTGACAGTTTTCTTCGATTGCAGGGGCGTGGTGCATCATGAGTTCTTGCCACAGGGTAGAACGGTCAATAAGGTTTATTACCTGCAAGTTATGCGCAATTTGCGCGAAGCAATCCGCCAGAAACGCCCGGTTTTGTGGAAGAACAAAAATTGGCTTTTGCACCACGATAACTATATATATATATATATATATATATATATATATATATATATATATATATATATATATATATATATATATATATATATATATATATATATATATATATATATATATATATATATATATATATATATATATATATATATATATATATATATATATATATATATATATATATATATATATATATATTATATATTATATATATATATATATATATATATATATATATATATATATATATATATATATATATATATATATATATATATATATATATATATATATATATATATATATATATATATATATATAATATATATATATATATATATATATATATATATATATATATATATATATATATATATATATATATATATATATATATATATATATATATATATATATATATATATATATATATATATATATATATATATATATATATATATATATATATATATATATATATATATATATATATATATATATATATATATATATATATATATATATATAGTAATGTCTATGACATACAAAAATTGTAGGAATTGTATTTGTAATTGCATTTATTCATGACAGGAACAAATAATGAAACTAAATATAAATATTATTAATCTATTTCTAAGGCGAAAAGATATATTTGTGTAAAACAAAAGTATACAAAAGAGTCGTACTGGAAATCATGGTCACAGTCTATGAGACCACCAAATAGTTAATGAGTTTGTCAAACTTTTAAAGATTACTTTGTAATTTAACACGACGAAGGTACTTGTAACTTAGTTTCATATCAGTAAATATTCTTAGGCTTATTTATAAATTAGCTATATCACATATTTATAAATTTTACAGAAATAAGACAGATAGAAATTTAGTGTAATAACATCTCTGGTTACTGTTCTGTTCTGTTTCTACGGTAATGGCGCTCCGTATCTCTGGTTATCTTTCCACCTCGAATTTAAGTTAATACTTGTGGAGTGGTCGAACTCAACACCTCATTTCTCATTCTTAAAAGAGTGAATAAATAAAAATAATTCAATACCCCGTGTGGGAATGGAATACAAAACTTTTACAGCCACATAATGAATTTTAATTTAGTTTACTTTTGTAATGGTGAAGAGGATTTCAATAAAATATTCAAACAGGACATATAGATATTTTTATAGACACACAAAATCCAGAGTAATTAAGTAATATATCAAATACAAGCAAGCCGTCATTAAAATTGAAAAGTTGGAGAGTCAATTTCAATGAATAATTACGTGACGTAAGATACATTGCATAATCTGCTTCTTGTATTACCGACAAGTTTTAATTAGAATATACCCTTAGCGTGAATATTCATAGGAGGTTCAACAATAATAAGAAAATTTCGTGATCAGTCGTAGCATACTGATGACGAATAACAAAATGTTGATAAATTAAGCTTAATTCTATAATTTAATTAAAAAAATATCTAAAGGATATTACACACAATTATTATTATTTGATCTGAATGTTCACAGGAGCACAAGTCAAAACAATGGTCAGGGCTTAGGCATATAAAAATTATATACATGGTTTGGTTCTAGGAAATGAAGTTTGGATGAAATGGCTATTGAATTAAATTGTTTAATATGTACTGGAAAGGCTTATACTAACCGACTTTTTGGTCTTTGGATGCAGAAAAGTGTTCATCAGTTTCACCACCACTAGCACGCTTGTGAGCCAATTTCTCAGATACTCCTTACTGATCTACTTCTCTTGCTACTTCTCTTGCTGTATAATTTATATCTCGTACTCTCTATTCTACTAAATAGGCTGAAGGCTATTCAAGGGCTAAAATAAATAAATAAGGGATAAATGATATTTTTTTTTATATGTCGCATTCGAAGTGTAGCCTTAGCTAAAATAAGTCCTTAAGAGCTCACTATAAGTGGACGTTTGAGTTTATTATTATTATTTTTATTAAAATAAATTCAATTGAATGTTAAGTTAAATTGCAACGGATGTCGTAAAAGGACGTTTTTATTTTAGTATCTCTCATATCGAGTTTATAAAAGATTTGTCATTTGTATATATAAAAACAGAGGGCAGTCTGTAAAATTTTTACTGAAGCTATTCGGTAGTCTTATCAAAACTTCCTAAACGATCAAAACGATCAAAGACCTTATATTGGCATATCACTGGAAAAGTGGCCTATCTTAAAATATTTTTTTTATTTTTACTCCTTTTTAAAAATCATTTCCTGGATAAAAATTAAATTGTAATATACTAGGTTATGCTCTATCCGAAATCGTTACTTAAATCCAAGTCGAACATATCAATTACTCAAACAAAAATATATCATCGTTGTATGCCACTGTTGTTGTTTTCGTTGACAACTTTGAAATATTATTCCTACTCTTTAGGTCATATAAGGCCATCTGTTTTAAATTTTATCTATCTTTGTGTTTACTTTTATATAACATTATCGTATCGTAGGTTAAGCCCGTTTACTTCTAACTGAATTCAGAAAGTTGCATAGATCATTAGATCTATAAAAAACTATTTAATCTGGGAGTTGTTGCCTTTTCGTTGCTCCACTTCCCTACCCTACAAACACCTGTCTTAAAAAGGATCAAAAATGAAATATTTAAAAGTATTTATTCCAAATTTCTTTTTTGGAGGATAAAAGAAATATTAATAATTTGACGTTGGTGGCTTAACGCTAGATTTTTCCACCTTCACTGCTATGTATATAAAAACAGTGTGTCACGCACTTTATATTTTTCTTAAAAATAAAGAAATAACAGAATAACAGTTTCAAGAATATATTTGTAAGTACTTTAGTTCTTCTTACAATTTCGTTAGTTTGAGACTTTCGGTGGCGTCGCGTAAACTGAATTTTGATAGCTTGTCTTGGAGTTAGCAGCGGATTGAGCAAACCTGCACGTTTCCGTTCGCAATACAAACGCAACATAATAACTAAACATGTTGTGAATTTCGTTTCCAATTTTCGTTAGTGCATGAGTTCTATATGCGAAATAGGTTTTAAATCTGTTCGCTTAGTGCATTAAATTTAAAGTTTTTTGATAAAATGCATTAGTGTAATAAAATATTTGTGAAAGTATATAATAGGGATAAATAGTCTTTTTAGCCTTTTTAATTTTGTGAGCGTCCCGTTAGCTTATGAGAGCTTCACAGGGATTTTTTATGGTAGAAATATGTACAGCGCAGTTCCCAACACTTAACATGTAATGTTTCACCAATTTTATTTCACCCATTGTCAATTTCAAAGATGATGAAGATTAGAGTATTGTATACTGATGTGACAAATTTCTTTTACATTATTAAGAATATGAACCTAAACTATTCGTGTGAAATAAAATTTAAAATTTTTGCAAAACACATGACTGTAAAAACGTTCCTTAGCTCCAATTTGCTTTTAAATTATAATAATTTCAAGTCATAAAGTACTATTAGTTCTTCGAATTCTTACTAAATATGCTAATTACGGAGTCAGTTATTTCAGTACCTATAATTATGAGGTACGCCAAGAAATATAATTTAAAACTGCAAGATTTATGAAGGATATTTAAAAAGGCTCAGTTAAAGGTGATCTAGGTTATTTGCACCCGGCACAATTTCAACGAAAGAAATACTAAAGAAGTTCATAACCATTAACCAAAACAAATAAATTATCAAATTAAAGTTCAATAATATTTTTAACGATGTACATATTTGTTAATCATTTGTGATAAAATTTTGCTATGACACACTGGCACTATAAGTCATTTCTCACGTACTCGTATATGTACAAGTCACTGATTGTTCAAAATAAACGTGGAGTCACATACCAATTTAATAATTATGTTGAAATAAAAATTACCCCAGTTTTGTCTCATTAATTTTCAAGTATCAATTTCTAGCGTACATTATTTCTTACCGGGTACTAATTAGAGAACGTAATATAAAATTAATGGAACACAAAACCTTAAATTACATTTTAGTTTGTATGATAAGCCGTGCATTGTATTTTACATACAGACAATGTCGTGAAACATACACAAAAAAAAATACATAAAACGTCGTGCTAATATACTCCATTCTTCGTTTCTAATTTTCAGTTTCCAAAAATTTTAAGATTAAGTTAAAAGGTTAAGTCTTAGTCTAGTCTCAAGGAGGGTCATCCTCAGGACACTCTTTCATCATACAGCAGCAAGGCAATCTCGCTGAGAAAATAATCTCGTCTTACTCAGAATCTGTTGGAGGTAAATCTGTCTTAATTTAATGTAAAGAGGACATAATAAAAATATATATTTCACTTTAAGTAGGTTATTTTATCGTGAGTGCATAAATTAAATCTATTCAGACTTCGTCAAGGTGGACTTGTCCATTTACTATTTCTTAGATACGGCAAAGAAACTCCAATCTTGAGCTTTATTAATGTTAATCATTTTCATCTAGCTTTTATCTACT
Source organism: Dione vanillae (assembly GCA_037178615.1). Lineage (NCBI taxonomy): Eukaryota > Metazoa > Arthropoda > Insecta > Lepidoptera > Nymphalidae > Dione > Dione vanillae. The sequence goes on along the minus strand of JAZFAU010000243.1, from coordinate 79,739 downwards.
TCGCTTTAAAATTGCGTAGACTTTGTAGAGATTTTGTATATTATTCATATTTTCCAGTACATTAGTGGTTTTTTAGCTGCACGCTTTTTACCGTATTATAGATATAAACATTAATGTTTATTTTGAATACTTATACGATAACAATTCAAAGTTGACATGATTATAAATGAGTTAATATCTACTCGTATAAATACATGCCATGGCTTATTTTATAAGAATATTTAGTTTCACATATTTCTCATTGACCATTGTGCCTCCTCTACAAATATTTTAAGGCGTAAAACTTTTGTTTTTTTTTTTTTTTTTTATATTACCCGGGTAGGCATATGACTCCACTCCACCTGATGGTAAGTGGAAGTGGAGTCCAAACGCGAAGATGACTAGTACTGACAGCAAGAATGAGTTGCACTAGTCACCCTCGCCATGCCGGCCCGCAAGATGCCTCATCACGCCTCGTTTGAAGGCACCCAGGTTATAGGAGGAGGGGAACACGTGTGCTGGTAGAGAGTTCCATTTTTTGGCGGTGCGACAAAGAAAAGAGTTGCCAAATTTCTTTGTGCGCGTTGGGATAGATGTCACAGTTAGGCGGTGACAACGCGAGCCAGCACGCGTGGATCTATGAAGGAAAGGGGAAGCAGGGATTAGAGAGAATAATTCCTCAGAGCACTCGCCGTGATACAGTCGATAGAAAACGCTCAACACCGCTATTTCTCGACGCAAGCGTAAAGGTTCGAGGGTGTTTGTAACCTTTACGTCGCCAACAATGCGGACCGCACGTCGCTGCAACCGATCCAAGGCTTCCATTAAATATTTAGCGGAGCCATCCCAGAGGTGTGAGCAATATTCAACGCAAGACCGCACCTGGTTTTTGTATAACAGGAGCAGTTGTTGTGGCGTGAAGAAACGCCGTACCTTGTTCAGGACCCCAAGTTTTCGTGAGGCTGTTTTGATAACAGCCTCTATATAATCCCTTGGATTAAGATCACAGCGAACATCAAACCCAGTACGGCAATTTGCCTTTGTATCACTAGCGTAGTGCCACAGAGGGACGGAACAAGGGAAAATGGTGACTTTTTCGTTGTGAACGCGCATACCTGCGTTTTCTTGGCATTGAACTCGACATGATTATCAGAACCCCATTTGGCAATGAGTTCTAGTATCTTATCTTATGAGTTCGACAACAAGTACCTTCCGCTTCTCCTCAGTTTCGGCTCGCCCGGCTACTGCTCGTCCGTGGTAGCCGCCATGCACTGTACTATCATCTGCATAGCAATGTATGTTCCCAAGGGTGAGCATATCATTGATATGCAAAAGAAAGAGTGTGGGGGAAAGTACAGAACCCTGGGGAACCCCAGCATTCACTACAAGGAATTTTGAAGCGCAGCCGTCAACTAAAACGCGAAGGCTACGATTGTGTAGGAAGCTGGCAATCCAGGTACAGAGCTGAGCTGACAGACCATATGCCGGAAGCTTAGATAGGAGACTTCTGTGCCAGACTCTGTCGAAAGCCTTAGAGATATCGAGGCTGACAGCCAACGACTCTCCACGCTTGTCTATAGCCTCACCCCAGAGGTGTGTTACGTACGCTAGAAGATCACCAGTGGACCGTTTTGGTCGAAACCCGTACTGACGATCATTAATTAGACTGTGATCTTCTAGGTAACGGATCAGTTGCTTGTTTATAATCCGTTCCATTACCTTGCAAAGTACTGAGGTGATAGCTATTGGCCAATAATTTGCCGGGTCAAAGCGGTCCCATTGCCACTTGCACATTCACACGCACACGCTTTCCTCCAGGCCTCCGGCACACATCCCGTGGAAAGCGACATTTGGAACAGGCGCGTTAACACCGGAGACAGCTCCGCCGCACACTTCTTCAGCACAATAGCTTGTATTCCGTCAGGACCGCTAGCTTTTCGTGCGTCAAGTGATTGTTTCGGTAATCAATGGTACAGGTGTCAGTGATTTGGTCATGCATTTAAAAATTGTAATTTCCCTGAACACTGTGTAAAGTGCTTCGGTGACCATGGTACCAGCAAATGCACTAAAAAGGACAGAACCAGCACGGTTCAATGCTGTAATTGCAAAGCAGATCATCCGGCTACCCACCGTCGATGCCCAGCAAGAATAGAATACTTGCAGCGCTTGGAACAACAACAAGTGAAGGTCAAGTTAAATACGATGCATGTTGAAGGCACAGACTTAGACCAAAAAACTATTAATATCAATGAAACTACAATACCTTAACATATGTAAATAAGATTCCAGTAAGAAAGCATACGCAATCCCAACAAAATCAGCGCTCTTGCGCTAGCTTCGTATCAGCCCCAATGGACGCGAGAAAAGATGCCTATATTTCTAAGTTTGAAATATGCGCAGGAACTGACGAAGCAACCGCTGAGATTCTTCAGATTCTCAAAATTATAATAAACATTAAAACACAATTCAACGCATGTTCCACTATGGTGGATAAAGTAATTCTAGTGCTCACTTATTTAGTTCACTGTGTTTAAATATCCTAACAAGTTGCGTATTTTGTATTGGAATGTGGGCGGTATTCGCGAAAAGTTATCCCAACTTATAGACCTTGCTGTTTGTAATTTGTCTGCGGATGTTATAGCTATAAATGAAACTAGGATTAGCAGCTGAGCTCTTCATATAACTGGGTTAACTGTAATCGTCAGGATCAACTTATAATATATTAAGTTCGTAAAAGAAAGTATATTTTTGTTCTAGTTCTTTAAACATTACGAAATAAACCCCTGCAAGCCTGTTTATGTCAAAAAATTATAATATTGTTACTTTTGGGATAAACAAATTGTAAATAAATCAATTTTTCCGCTACCATCACTTAATAAAAACACTTCTAGCTATTATTTGGTTGAAAAGATAATTGCAATGTAGCTTGAAAATCCATTCACTTCGTACTGAAAGCCAATGAAAACAGCATAATCACGTTGCAAAAGAAAAAACAACGGCTTGTGCAATTCTGTTGGGGTTATTTGTCGAAAAGTTGTTATCGGAACGTAGAAGAGTACTGAAAATATATAAAAATAAAATTTGAAAATAGTATTTCTGTATTATTATGTGACATTTAATGAGTAAATTTTATTTTGGATTAAAAATTAATCAAAAAATTTAATTGAAAATATAATTTTAAAGCAAAATGTTTTAAAAATGTCGAAAATTATTATTTCATTATAATGACGTAATTTTTTTGATTCAATGATTGAAATAAATCAAATCATTTTTAACGTTGAGATTTTTTTGGTAAATTGGCAAAATACACAATGGTTTTCACCGCTTATTTAAGTCTGTTATAGTAAGCGTTTATAAAATATACAGTATTATAGTAAGATATTTGTATTTCAATGAAGTGCCTAAGAATAAAATTATAAATGTTATTTAATTTTAAGATGCTTAATTTATTTTAATAAATATAAGTCAAAAATACCTAATATCAGTGATCAGTCCAAATAAATACGAGTATTCTATATAGCTTTAATATAAAGTAAAGATATTTATTTTTATTCTACTTTATACGTTATAAAATCGTAAATTCTGAAGTAAGTCTAAGTCTAAAGTAAATTCTAAATTCGCAATAACTACTTGTGAATGTCAAAGTTTGATTTGATTTTACATCATAAAACTGTACATTTGTAAGGACTACATGCACAACGGAGATTTTACGAGTTAAATTTAGAGTATAAGACTTTTTAAGTATCCTTCCACACTCATATATGTCCATTAACTAACTGTTTTAATTAACCGAATTAATTTAATTTGTTTTGAATTGTGGATGTTTGAAATTGACATTGTACTTTTATTTGTATACTGATAATATAGACAAGAAAATAAAGTTATGAGCTACTGTACATATCGAGTTTAATAGTTCAATAAACAAACAACTAATAAGATTTCTATTTCTTACACTTGAGATACAGAAAAAGAAAAAGATTAAAAGTAAAATTAAAAAAAAAGTGAGATACTCATTTTTTTATTTACTGGATTCTAATTGAATTCTTATTGAACCCAAACGACTTTGGAGCGCTGTAACAACGTTTAAGATGAATGAAACACAAAAAATTATAGACAAAAATTTTCCTCAGAAGATTATCTACAATATTGGTCTGAGGTTTTTTTTCGTTAAATGTATAAAAAAATGTTGTAGAGCAAAAAAGAAAACTAATATAAAAAAACTTTTCATGTTTTAGCTTATAATTTCTTTAATTTTAAATTTAGGGCAAAATATTATATAAATATATTTGTAGGCAAAACAATTTACTACAAATTATGATCTGACAACTTTTTTGTATACACAGGCATAACCTTTTTCGCGATATCTCGGAAACTATGCGTCGTGCATAGTTTCTGAGATATCGCGAAAAAAGGTTATGCTTCTATTGACCACTCTTACATGTCCCAAAAATAAAAATGCGAATTGAGACAAATATGTATGTTTTATTTTTATAATAAACTTTTCTGTTGCTATCGTCTCTGGTTCGATGATTGCGATATAATATTTATTAAAGTGTGTTCATGTTTAAAATACTCTTGCTATATTTCGAAAATCCTAAGTTAAATTGCCAGCGTTAACCACATTGCCGTGCAATAACTACAAAAATTATTAGTTAATTAGTGGAAAGAGTAGTCTTACTTAATACTTACAGAAATATGAAAAATACAATAATAGTGTAGTTAGATAATATAAAGCTTTTACCCTATATTAAATATTATTTATTTAGTATAAGCACTAAAAAGCAACAAGAGCGAGCACGGCGTGAACACTTTCGAAGATTAGTTAAATGGTTATTGAAAAACCGCAACTGAACTGCGACTACATTTCCAAATAAATGTCTGAACATTTCAAATAGCTATTTAAACTGGTAAGGCTAAAAACTCGTGTTTAGTTTTCTTTAAAAACTATTTTTTTTTTACAATATCACATGAATCGTAGTCATTTAGAACTTTGTGTATTTTCAATGCGAAGCGAAGTAAAGCATATTTGCTGTACTTAGTTATGAAATTGAATGTTATTCATAAAATTAAATTACTGTACTTTTATATATTGTATTTGAAAATTCATATAATATTTTTCCTACAATTTCTTTCGATGCTTAGGCGCATCATATAAATGAAAAAGTATATTAAAAAATCAATTATTACTCTACACATAGAACTCTATTCTTTAATTTCCGTATATCTTAGAGATATTGTGTGTTAAGTGGCAAAACCTACTAGGGCTAAGGCACATTACATACAAACTTACTGTTAATTCTAGTGTTTTCGTGTGATCAACGCGAAATTTCTGTATTTTCCCATCGAGATGTTCATCGATGGACATAACATTACGGTGATCGCTTCCGACGGTTACGAACTGGAACCTATTACTGGTAAGTTTGCATTTTTATGTTTATTTGGTATTTTATCAACGCGATTTTTGTGATTTTATTGAGATTTTTTGTTTGTTTTGGTGATTTTTTACATTTTTTTTACTACCGTTAGGAAACGGCTTTGTTGCCTATTATTTAAAGAAAAATAAAATATGCAAAAATTTAAGTTTACCACGAAATATAACCCGCTGAATATGGCAAGAGCAATATCCGTAAATATTAAATCTTTTTTTAAGTTTACCTGAAATTACTGCAAAGCATATCAAGCTGGTGTTACAAAAATACCATATTTTTATTGTACCTGAAGTACGAGTGTTCTGCAAAAAACTTACAAGTAGATCGGATAGTCGTCTAAAGTAGAGTTCTATGATTTTTAAATAGACAGAAATTGATACAAGGTTATAAATAAAATTAAAATTATTGGGATACAGCATTTAATTTTAAAACTATTGTTGTTATTGCTAAAGTTTACCAAACGTACGCCTAAAGCTTTCATAAATTTAATCCATTTATTGAATATCACTAAATCTGTAATATTTGAACAATACTTATTGAAAAGATACTCAATGGTTACAAATTAAACTGATGCGTAACATGATCAGTGTGAACATTCTTATGTCACGTTCAGTTTATAAACTAATTGAGTATATCTAACCATTTTCAAAACTGTGTTAAATTTATGAATTTCAGGATTTGTTTTGAGTTTCATGAGTTATGAATTTCTGTCTATTATTTATTACTTGTGAGTTATCCCCACAAGCACTTTGCTTTATTAGCTCAACACCTTTTTTTCGTAATCTGGGTACTAGTCCTTTGGAAGATATTATTTTCATTTTTACGTTTAACGTCTAGATTTATTTTGCTTACTTGCTCTAAATGTAAAAATGAGAAAAAAATTAAGAAAGTAATTTGAAATACATGTTTCAAAGTAAATAAAATAAACACAGAACACATGTTATATTATTTAAAAGACATATTTAAAACATATATTACATTACATAAACATTAGTTGAAACGTTTTGTTTAAAACACTTTTTAGTTACAAATGCAAATACTGTCATTTGAAATATTGAAATCGAGATTTCATTGAAGATTTTTCTATTTTGCATTATAACAGCAGAAATCCAAGCCATATTTTTAGGCTACCAATTTTACCTGAAAAACACTGAATATGACAATATGGGAAAAAACTGGACTCAGTTAATTGAATCTACTGTTGTTTCGTTATAAAATGCAAAGCAGATTTACTTTTTGTATATAACAAACACTGTATGCTCGTCGCATGAAATATTAAATTTTATAATATTTCACATGGTTTATTTTGTATCATATACATGTGAGCATTTTATATGGCTACATGTGATTTATGATTCCATCAAGGAAGCCCTGAGGACAGCACTTGTGGTGCTTTTTAACATTTCAAGTTTTGAATTGTGTATTTAATGTTTCAAGTTGTGGAAATTGATCGCTTTTGATGTAAGCAAAACTAGGAAAGGTCCATTTTATAACGTATTAAAATATTATTACGACCTTTTTTAGTCCGTTTTCTTATTTCAACTAGTCCTAATTTATAAGTTTTGTAATAATCTACAAACAATCAAATCAAATCTTTAAACACAATTTAAGATAGTATTATTCTTTTATGTTTAAAATAGCTTATCAAAATTTTTCCATGACACATTTTACTGATATACATGAGGCGCGAGTTCGAGTACCGCTACGTAAAATTTTTGCGTGTTAAGTGGTAGGACCCGGTGCCATATTTTACTGTTTTCGATATAAAAAGAAATTTGATTGTAAGTTTTAATACTAAATTAAAAATTTTAAAATTGTTTCCCAATTTTTTGTATTTTAATAGTTAGTCCTCCATTAAATATAGTAAACTTTTGGAAATTTTAGTTGAAGCGCTCATGCTCTAAAACTTTAAGATTCAAAATCGTAAGCTAATCTCTCTCTCTCTCTCTCTCTCTCTATCTCTCTCTCTCTCTCTATATATATATATATATATATATATATATATATATATATATATATATATATATATATATATATATATATATATATATATATATATATATATATATATATATATATATATATATATATATATATATATATATATATATATATATATATATATATATATATATATATATAGAGAGAGAGAGAGAGAGAGAGAGAGAGAGATCTAACGTCTTTGTTAGGTACATTACACAAAAATATGAAAAATACAAAGACAAGATAGATACTTGGGAAGTGTGTTAAGTAGAAATGGATGTGGAAAGATGTGTTCTGTTCTGTTCTGTTCTACAGTAATGGCGTTCCGAGCGTGCCAGTTGAGCACAATTCACTTCGCCAATGTCACGTTGTTTGGAGAATACACGAAGGAGAATGTACGGTGAAAAAAGAAAATAAGCTTCACACAATAATAGAATGCATGTAAAAAAGAGATCCAATAAAAAATCCTTCACCTAAAACAAATTTAATCTGTAAGAATTACAGTATATACACATAATACATTGGGTTAGTACTAAATAAACATATTTTACATGGGTGTTAGTTTATAATCTAATATTATTATACTTAATGTATTTACATAGAAATTTACATAAAGGACTAAACACAAACATTAACACACACTAAACATTAAGAGGGCGAGGAACTTTGTTGGGAAGAATATCATACAAGGGACGAGTTAACTTAGGACAAGAGAAAAGGATATGAGAAGGAGAGCCATCGTCAAGGCCACATTCACACAGCGAATGGTCCCTGACCCTGATCTTAGCCAAATGCACAGGCGTACACGCATGTCCAAGACGTAAACGGCATATTGTTGATAGAATCCTCCGATCAATATGTTTTTGAGTAAAAAACCACGGTCGCTTTGGAATATTAGGTTGAATTAGGGCATAGTACTTACCTTTAACTGATTTTGAATTATCCCAGAAATTATTCCAGGTCTTATAAAGATGGATATCTGCCAGCGCGAGCAGATCCTGGGCAGAGTTATAAAAGTGGTCAAGAGTACCACACTGGATGGCTAATTTGGCACAAGAGTCTGCAGATTCATTCCCACTAATTCCAGAGTGACCTGGAATCCACACGAGAGTAACGTCCAAGCCCTTTAGGTGACATGAGTACAATTCTTCACGAATCCTTAAAACAATTGAAGATCTTAATCTACTATGAAACGGGTTTCCCTTCAACGTCATTAAGCAGCTTAACGAGTCCGTAAAAATAGCCGTCTGTTTAAAGTCATGGGATTGTGCAAACAGGACTGCTTCAAACAAAGCAACAGCCTCACCTGTAAACACTGACGATTCGGGGGGACATTTAAATTGTAAAATAATTTTGAATTTTGGGATCCAGCAAGCTGCACCAACACAGCTCTCCTTCGAAAGCTTTGAGGCATCTGTGAAGATGAGGACATGATTTAACCATTTTTCATTAACCAGCTCTTGAAATTTGGTGTTGATGCAAGGATCTCCCTTGGTAAGGCCAATATTTGTGATGACATGCGGAGAATGGACAAGAGCGTTATAAGGTGTACGGAATAATGGGTTTGATGGAAAGGAAGACAAGGGGTGAGGGAGGGAGGTTAGCCTAAGGAAGCTATCCAGCAAGTAAGGTAAAGGCTTGCCACGAGGAATAAGTTCACATAATTTAGATAACTTAGACCTTAAAGGATGGGAGGACAGCTGTAACATTTTACTAACAAATTTATCAGAGAGGAATTGTCGACGGATAGGAAAAGGAGGGTCCACACTGGAAAGATGTGTTGCTGCCGGTAACAGAATGAACGGTGTCGTAGCTGCTTTGTTGAGACGGCAGAACGTCAGCGTCGCTACACTTTTGGCCGTACATAATGTAGTTATGGTTCCGACGCTGTTATATGGCAGTGAAACGTGGGTATTACAGAAAAAAAATGAAAGAAAGATGAATGCTGTGGACATGCGAGCTCTTCGAAGGATATGCGGAGTCAGCTTAGCTGACCGAATTTTCAACGAAGAAGTACCTCATCGACTCACAGGATGGTAGGTACCAGCGAAGCTGTCACAGTAAGAATGAAGAAGAACGTGCTCAGATGGTTTAGGCACGTCGAAAGAATGAGTGACGAAAGAATGGTAAAAAAGATATATGATGCAAAAGTGAGTGGTAAGAGAGGTGAGGGGAGACCTCGGTTGACTTTTGAAAACACAGCATCGAAGATACTGGAGGAAGGTTACGTAAAAAGCATGAGGAATCCGCGGAGAGCATGTATGAAGAGGTTAATGACAGTGGACGAGGCGAAAGAGGTCTGCAGAAACCGCAGCGTTCAACGATCCCTTCTCTCTGACTACCCCGCTAGGATAGAGCGTGAAGATATGTATGTATGTATGTATTTTAAGACGAATAGAATCTTAAATAAATGATTTTACAACTGTTAGAAAATTGACTTGTCGTTAGAAAAATATAAGAAAATTTTCATACGTTTTGTAAAAAATATATAAATAGTTGTATGAATTTGTTACATTACAGTATTAAAAAAAACTTTAGAGTTTCGCCCCTTCACATAAAGTGTCAAATGCACTTAAAAGTGGAAACTGAAGTGATTTGACGTTGCCTTCTTACAACCTGTTATAAAAAAATCATAATAAAAATTGTAAATCCGTCAAACAAAAAACCTACTTTTCCTTCCTCAATTAATTATCCTCATCCGGTCAAATCTGCTCTGTCGTGATCCTTTGACATCATTAATTAACTCGAATATAACAGAGTTACATTAGCTATTTAATCATAATCATTTAAAAACGAGCTGATAAAGAATTAAAAGAATGTTATAAACTTTCAAAAGACAGTAAGTAATTTGGTAAATCTACAGCTTTATAAGTCAGCAGCTTTCATGTAATTTTTATTCTGTATGTTCCGAAGTTTTAGAAATTTTTGTTTCTTAATATAAAAAATATATATTAGTATGGTTAAATAAACAGTAAAAATGCCGCTTAAAAATCTTTTATAGTCGAATTTAATATTAAAAAAATTTAAAGTTAAACCAAAGTACCGTTATATATATAATATAATATATACAATGGCTTAGAATTGAATTGAATTGAATTGAATTGAATTGAATTAGCCCCAATTACTACTCTAACTTACTTAAGATGAAATAACGCTAAATAACAAGTACAAACAGATATCATTGCGGTAGTCAGAGAGTATATATCAACTGAATCAAAAGTCGCGTGCAGCCGCTTTTGTCACATAATATATAATACAACTTAATTATACCTATAGACTTGGTACATAATTCTAAAACAATAAATCATTACTGATGAAAAAATATTTACAATTTAATGGATTTTCAATAACAGGAAGATTATTCATAAAAAAGTTCAAGCGTCTGTTTGAATGTAAAACGATATTTTATTAAATCTATGGTTAAAAAGTAATGTTTTTTTTATTTGATCAGTATATCGATCCGTCGGGGTATGGAAAATCAGAGAGTTACAGTGTTGACGTTGTTAGACTTCAGTAACGCCTTCAACACTGTTGATTTAGATATACTTCTTGCTATACTAATTTCTTTTAATATATCTCCTGAGGTGGTTGATTGGTTTCGTTCTTACTTGTTCGGACGCCGTCAGCGCATTAAAATAGAAGATTCTTTTTCTGAATGGTCACTTACCTGTGCTGGCGTCCCTCAAGGTGGTGTGTTGTCTCCTCTTCTATTTTCAATATTTATTAATTCAATTTGTCAAAAAATCACTTCTCTCTACCACCTGTATGCTGACGATTTACAAATTTACTCACAAGGTTCTCTCGCTGAACTACCAGTAACTATCAAAAAAATAAACAAGGACCTTGAGACAATTTCAACTTGGTGCAAATATTTTGGGTTAACGATAAATCCTTTAAAAACAAAAGCAATTATAATCGGCAGTCCCAAATTATTGGCGAAAATTGATAAATCGCAAATGACACCTTTAGTGATCAATGGATCCTGTATTCCATTTACCGAATCGGTAAGAAATTTAGGTGTCATTATGAATCAGCATTTGTCTTGGGAATCACAAGTGGGAGAGGTAAGTAGAAAAATTTATGCTGCATCGTCGAGCCTACGTAGGCTACGTAATTTCCTACCACTACCCACCAAAATTGTGTTGGCTAACTCACTCCTATTACCAATTCTTGATTATGCTGATATTTGTTATCTTGACATTAAGGAGGAGCTATTGAATAAACTTGAGCGGCTTCAAAATCTTTGCATTAGGTTCGTATTCGGTGTACGTAAATATGAACATATCTCCGAGTTTCGAAATAAGCTTAAGTGGCTCCCTATTCGCCTTCGCAGGAATACTCACATACTTCATCTTCTCTATTCAGTGCTGTTTAATCCTTCTACTCCCCCATATTTGAAGGAACAGTTTAAGTTCCTTCATGACACCCACTCCAGTTCCTTACGTTCCGATAATAACTTACTACTTGAAATTCCTCTTCACTCTTCCTCTTTTTACTCCAATTCCTTTACTGTAAAAGCTGCCAAACTATGGAATACTATTCCTATTAAGATCAGGCGTGCTAAAAGTTTACACATTTTTAAAAAGAGGCTTAAAAATCATTTTTTAAGCCTGTAATATTGTATTTTTTTAATTCTTAATTATTTTTTCTTTTTGTTGAGATCTTGATTTGTACGGGGTATTGCTATGTATTATTTTCAATTTAGTATAATGTATGTCATATGTGTAGTTTTATATATAAATATATATGTATCTATGTGTATGTATGTATATGAAAGTGTGTATGTATGTGTATATATGTATATGTATGTATGTGTATATATGTATATGTATGTATGTGTATATATGTGTATGTATGTGTATATATATGTATGTATATGTATATATATTTATGTATTTCTTTATTAATGCACCGCCCATCCTTATACAACTCCAACTTCCAAAGGTTGCCTGGAAGAGATCGCTTTAAGCGATAAGGTCGCCTAGTTGTACTTCTTTTATTTTATTATTTACTTTTTTGCTCTTTAATTTAAGTTGTGCAATAAAGTATATTTATTATTATTATTATTATTATTATTATTAAATTAGGTCTTTTTAGCTTCTTGCTGTATTTCGTAGGGTAGACAAATAGAATCTAGTGTTGAGACACTTGACTTCTCGGCTTTATGATCATACGCAAATAACTCAATTAACTTTCTCCTTAAATTCAGTTAAGTTTAATTCACACATCACGGCATAATTATGTTACGGAAGGAAATATTAATTATTCGATATTATTTGTCTCTATTGAAGCGGTATAAGTATTCTATGTTATATATATAAATATATCTTCTTTTCGTTGACCCTTCAGTGTTGATTGACATGCTTGTGTAATGGACTATTTGAATAAAGATTTTTTTTTATTTTGATTTTGATTTTCAAGACTTCTACGATGGCGTCTAAATAGTAGATATTAGTTATTTCAATCATATTGGTCCATGAAAATATTAATTGGTTGGGTTCAATGGTACAAGTAGGATTTAACGAGGATGAGGAAATTAATACTGCCTGGGTTGCTCTTAGTGTTTAGTCTTAACAATGAACCATGTACGTCCAATAGTGGCCTTCTTTTTCTCTTTAATTATGGCGTTTCGAGTGTGCCAGTTTAGCACAATTCACTTCGCCAAGTCACGTTGAAAAGAAAAGAAAATAGAAAAAAAGACAAATATTGAGTATATCGGTGCTGGTATTAAAAAACAAACAATCATTTGCCTATCATTCCGATGCTGACTAAGCGAATGAAAACCTTTAAGGCTTGATATTCAATTTTAGCAATACACTGTTTCTACGAGTCGATTTTGTATTTTGTCATTTAGTATTAAAATATTTAGATTAATTTCTAGCTTATATTGTAATAAGGTTCACGAAGCTTACTTGTATATAACAGGGAAGACAGAGTTTAATATATTTTGTAATCTACTTCACACTTCATAGTAACGTGAATAAATTAAAATAATTCATTACTTTCTGTTGCGCAGTTTTATGGTTTATCTCAGCATCTGCTAAAATAAACATGAATAATATATAAAGGTTTAACCTAACACATGTAAAGTTAGGCAGAAAAAACCTAGTGTTTAGACACTCTATTCCCCTCTTTTCACCTTTAGACTTAACACAAAGTTAGACGTTTACAATCTGCAAAACTTTAATTATGGAAATTTATAAAAAAGGAATGGTTTATTTAAAATATATATATATATATATATATATATATATATATATATATATATATATATATATATATATATATATATATATATATATATATATATATATATATATATATATATATATATATATATATATATATATATATATATATATATATATATATATATATATATATATATATATATATATATATATATATATATATATATAATATATATATATATATATATATATATATATATATATATATATATATATATATATATATATATATATATATATCTATATATATATATATATATATATATATATATATATCTATATATATATATATATATATATATATATATATATATATATATATATATATATATATATATATATATATATATATATATATATATATATATATATATATATATATATATATATATATATATATATATATATATATATATATAAAATTTGTACTCTTCTCACCCGCTGCTCTAACTCATTCAACATCACCGGTTGGGTGGAAGATATCTCTTATAGAGATAAGTCTACCGTTGTGTACGGAGCTATTGTACTATGTAAAATCTTTTCTATGTAAAAATTAGTGCAATAAAGAGTATTCTATAGTTAGAATCAGCGCACGTTCCACGAAAACTCAAACGTCCAATTCCCAAAGACATTGACATTGATAGCTGTAACTCGGACCACTGGCTCGGGATGAATAGCAAAGCGGTTATTAGGTTATAAATTCCTATATTGTTCCGCGATAATTCTGGGCTTTTATTTTTTTTAATTAATGAATTAGATTAGTGGAAAAAAATTACTTTAAACTATTGTCACAAAAATAATTAAAACACTAATATATTAGATATAGTTATCTGATTTAATATCTACAGTTTTTTATTGCGGAGTAGGAACATTTGGCTCCGGACTTTTTTTTGTTATAACTACTGCGGCTCTTATTAATATATTTTTTTTAGCTTGCACGTTATCCTGCACATGGCAGAATAGCAGAGGAACTGCAGGACCGTGGGAACCTTGGTCTAAAGACACTCTCCGTTGCTCGTCTTGTTTTCTCCGTCCCGCTTTCCTTTTTGATTGCGTGTTTAGTGGCGGAACTTAACGCGATAAACAAAAAATGTACTGTTTAAAATAATGCCAAAATTCTACTATGATAAATTATTATTATATATAGGCAGTATATGTTCTTTGACCTAGTAAAATAAATCTTTAGTTATGTAAAACATTCAGGAAAATCAGCAATATGCACAAGCAGTCGCCGTTTGGCATTACGAAGGCGCTTTCGAGACTGACCTGAAGGCGATCCGGACAAGTGGGAGTGAATTACCACAACGAAGGACTTGTAAGTTTTGTTTAATGTATATTATACTTTTATATTTTTTCTTCGTATTTCACTGAATTTTTTATAAATGACTTAACTTTGTCGCTATTAAAAAAACAAAAGCCTGAAAGCTAATTGGTTTCTTAGAAATAAAAAGCATAATGATATAGTGTATTGGAACATGATATAAATTTTTATTCGTAAGATAAAAAAAACAAATACTACATATTACAAGAACATTAAAGATACTATGAAAAGATGTGCTGAATAATATGCGCTAAATGTATTTATACAGATTGCATTTAGAAACAAGTGTATACGAACATGTGACTTTAATGCCGGTATGTTAAATTTCTGAGAAGAGAAAGAAATATTTTATTTCTCTATATTAAGAAAACGGTGCGGCTTTGAGTCCGCTTCTCAAAATAAAAAACAATCAAAATCAAAAAATTATTTATTCATATAGGTATCACAGTCCACTATACAACACTGAGCAGAGTGTTTTGGCACTAGGTTTCTTTGTCTACTCTGCTATGAGCGTTAAATAAATAAGCTTCCTAATAAAAAAAAAATTTAACCTAAGAATAAAAAAACACAAAATGAATGTACATTGTAGAAGTTCCGAAGAAGAAATATAAATGGCTTAAAAAAATACCTGGAACAAGCACCACCGTAGGAGAGCATAACAAATATTTTTTTTTAAACCAGGCTTTGGTTCGTACGAGTATGCTACAGATCATGCGTATCAAAGGAGTCTTTTAAGTAGTCATAAACGTTGCTCGACTTAATAAGATTTACTTTATTTAGGTTTATAGTTTGCACTATGCAAATATTATTTAGTCTCTCGTGCTTAATAGTAAGCCTGTCAGTGTATATTACGAATTTTTGCGATTTCGATTCCCATCGTGGAAAATAATAGAGGACGAGACTCTCGGGATAATTTGATGCAGAGCTTTTGTCATCAAACGCTAAGGACTTCGTCACCCATTTTTGCTGCTTTAGATTGAAACAACTACAATTTGTTATATATTGCATTTAATTGTTTTTATGTGCAAAAAGAATATATGATAATTTACTATAATGGACTTACTTCAGTCGTTCAAGAAAAACTGCTATTCACGCCATCAATAGTTGTTTTATTTTATTTTTATTTTTACTGTCAAGCAAAAGCTTTGAATAAGGTTACGTCCGATTCGATTTTTATTGTGCAGGTAAGCTGTAGGTAATATTAACTGTTGGTCATATATGGCAACCCCGATAGTTTCGGTCTTGGGCCCCCACCCGCGCGAGCGTCGGTTTAGTAGTAGTAGTTGTCGAGAAGGAGGAAAAAGGGGCAGTGAGTGAGACGCCGACGCGAGCGCAACGTCCTTCCTGAATCTAAATTAATTAGCGGTGTGATTTTCCCTCAGCATTATTGGATTCCCTTTGTTATTCCCTTTGATATTGAACCTGACAAAGACAAACCTACAAAAGATAATAGTGCAAGTAACCCTAAGTGAAGAAGACTAATGTGAAACATTCCATGGCCGGGCCGTGAACAATCAGGGTTTGGTTGTGAATTATGAAGATAAGGTACTGTACAATTTCTCTATCCTAAAAACGACTATACGGTAAATAATTAATAAATAACCTCCCCCTCACACGCTCAACAAATCGGACACCATACCCTACATACTTCAATATACATTTTTTGGTAGCAGCACGCGTCATTATATTCACTTATACTATATACATTTTCTGGTAGCAGAGCGTGGTTCATCCCCTGAGTCCCCTTGATCAGAGAGTGGTTTCATCCCTCTGCGTCCCTTCGTAGAGCGTGTTTCATGCCCCTGAGTCCCTTTGATTACAGTGTATTTTCCCGTTTTGGTATTTGGGCTCTAATTGTACTAACGCATTATTACAATTAATTGATTTCCTAACCTTTTTAAAACGGATTCGCATCGAGTTGTTTAAAAAATAATATTATATGAAATTTTTTTTAGACATATAATATTGAATATATACTGTGTAGGGTGAAGGTATAATGTGTTGTGTAAAATAGATAAAGAAATATTGGAATATAATTTTATTATTTAAATTAAAAATTATAATAAATACACCATAATATGGTGACAATATTTTTTATAATATACGACTATACATTATACCTAGCCGTTGTAAATTATAATGAAGTAGTTAAAATATTTTAATATAATTTCCTTAAAAACTAAAAACTTACTTTAAATATATCCCTACAGTATGTGACCATTTTTTTTATTTTTATTTAATGAAGCTTAAGCCTTAATTGTAGTCATATATATATCATATTATTTGTGTATTGCGACTATAAGTAGATCGCCACTCGACGCGTCCTGACCGTAACTGGGTTCTTATCTCGCAGTTGTTGTGGATTCCATTGTTATTAACGAGTTTAGTTTAATATTTAGTTGAGTTATTGTTTACTTGATTTTCTGATTCGCCCGTTGGTGTGGGTTCATTGTTTATACGAGTTTATTATTTTTTTTAATATTAGTGAGTTATTTGTTTACTTGATTTCTGATCTCGCCCGCCTTGGTAGTGGGTTCATGTTTACTACGCGTTTATTAATTTTAAAGTTAGTTTCAGTATAGTGTAATGGATAATTAAAATGGCTACTCATGATGAACAGTACATGTTCCTTATTTACGGAAAGCGGGAATATAGAAAAAATAAGGTGTGGTACGCTTGTTTCAGGGGATGCCGATACCTCGGAGACTGTCTTGGCACTTCTGAAATGACTAGATATTGTTAGGTTACAGATTAGATTCTCATGTAATTTATTTGTAAAACGCGGTACTCATGCTACGGGTGGGTAGACCCGGCTATCGATTAACAAGAAATTAGTTATGTAAAAAAAGAAGTGGTTAGTAAATAAGAAAATAGACGACTCCGGGTTCGTCAGTTGAGTTGTTGCCAACATGCCTCCCGTTAGTGATCCTGTCATGGCCGTAACACCGTTAAGGAATGTAGAAAAATATTACTGAAGCGAACTCCTTATAATAGATTACCCTGATTTACTATCCCTAAGTTGGATGGACGTAATGATCATGGATTAAGTTTTATTGAACAGTTGACAGTGTAGAGATCCCAACACCATTTGACTCCACAATGAAATTGCAGTACTTAGTTGGATCCTAGCAGATGAACCAAAGCGGTGTTGTGATACATTTAAAAATGAAGAAGCAACTAGGAAGTGTCGTGAGTTATGAAACAGCGGTATCACAATACACGGGTTCTTGTGAACCTAAATAACCAGATACTTACCCTGCCGGAGATTTTCGAATAAAATTACAGGTTTGCGCGCGGCCTTTTGAACCCCTGGTTAACTGCATAGCGCTGTTTAGAACCGTTTAGAGTTACCGTCTTCCTCATGGTATTATATTGTTGAGAAATATATGTTTGACTAAGCTTCAATCGGATTTGAAATTCCGTTTTGCGGTTGTTATGCGGTGACGTGATGAATACCTACTTTAAAAATCTTACTACTTTTTTGGAAGACGAAGTCGTCCCCCCCCCCCCCCAAAAAAAAACAAAACCCCCATGACAACGTGGTAACAATCCTTGTAGATTCTACCTGACGAAATTTAAAAGTACTGACCTAAAAATACTTACTTTGCGGCTTCTCCCTCCCCTATATTAGATATAGACAACAAATGTTAACTGTAATAAACTACTAGTTAAAAAATGTTACCTGTGTGCTTCCTCTTCCCATACACTCGTGATGTCCCGAATTTAGAGGATATGAAGCCTAGAGAAAGATCGGGATTTGCAAAACATTCCCGGTGTATGTTAAGGTGTTTTGGACAAATCCAATTCTTATGTGCAAGCGGGACTACAAAGGTTCAACCTGCGGTCGCTATCCCAAACACTATGCTAGTTTTCGATTCCGTAACCCAATGTATCCTACCGCATCCAATCGCAATTATAATTGTAATTCCAATTTAATAAACGCAATTATGCGCGTACCTGTCCTTCTTCCTACCCGCGGTCCCATATGGGCGGGTGCAGCATAAGAAATATTCCCCTTCGCAACTCCAGCGCTCCCCCCAACGACATTCCCAGAGGGCTTCTCACCCAGGAGAAATGCTCCGCACCAACCTAGACAGGTTGAAAATAATATAAGATATCGTGATAATTCCTATAATAGGAAGATAGACCCACATAGTAGATACTTGTTATTACTACCCCTCCCCTTGCTTAATATCTCACCCAATCCCCTTCGATTATTGCCTACTGTTAAATTACACGTTAAATGCTAGTGGATATTTTATGAGCGCGTGCCTTATGGGATACCGGTGCCCAGGGTTGACTCATTACAACCGATTTGTTGTATTACTCAATTTAAACATTCCCCTCCTGGCCCTGTACGTGGCATAGGTTAAATATTCCTTATGGTTTCCGTGGTCTATTCCTGTTTTAAACCTTTGTATAATTCCTTCCCTGAGGTGTAACCTCGTAGAGTTATAGATGTGATTGCCGGTACGCATCCTGAGTTTGGTCACTGAGTCTGTGTTTTTTCTCGTAGTGATTTTACCTTGCTGACCCTACCTATAATAAGCCTGGCCGAAGATTATACTATTGGGTGCTGACGTGTTCGGCGCGCTTTTATTACAGATAAAATATTTAACTTTACGGCCTACTGCTTATCTAAAATTTTGGTTATATTGTTGCGGTCCGTCGCTGCCGATTATGGTGAATTAGAGCCCCCCATGAGGAATATCCTATCCCGTCTTCATCGCGAAATTCTGGAAGGTGAAGAGACCCCTCAAACATGATTGCTAACCCCTTAGATAACGTGTGTGAGATATTTTTTAAAAGTACAAACCTCCCGTCACACTGACGGTCGGTTCAGTGTGAGACTACCTTCCTGAAACGATTTCGCCCTACTCTTGGAGAATCTAAACCTTACAGCTATCCGTCGGTTCCTGGCCTCGAGAAGCGTTTAAACGCGGCTACACTACTTGATAAATATATTCTTTTAGCGTGAGTATATTGAGTTAAATCATATGCGTGCTGATCCTTCCCCTTACCCAGTGAACATGACTTTATTCCCCACCATGGTGTCTGTAAGACCGGAGACACATCTAAATCACGTGTTGTTTTGATGTAGTTGTCCTCGTCTAACGGTATCTCACTTAATGAAGGCTAAATGTGGTCCTAAATTACAAAAAGGAAATTAGCCTAATCCTCCGTAACTTTGTAAGCATGTCGTTGGTTGGGCAGACATACGCATGTGTTCAGTTAGTCGTGGGTACATCAGGATGATCGGAAATACAACTATTTTATGGGCGTGAATCCCCTTCTGATCCCTTACTCACCTATTCCCTAAATACTACAACTTACGAGTTGCGTTTTCTAGTTCCTTAGTTTGCAATGCGTACATTCTTGAGTTAGCTGAGCAGGAACGTGATACTTTACCCCAAAGCTGCTGCAAGTCATAGAGAATGATGTATACGTTGAGACTTGTCTTACTGGTTCGGATTTCCCTTGACAATGCTCGTATCCTTAATCTGAACTTGAGGAATTATTAGACTGGTGGTGGTACGAGCTTAGGAAATTGGATGTACCAACCGAACTTCTCGCGACTTACCTTCAGATATCTGCAGCTGTCTCACTCTTTTCAAGATCTGATAACCCTCAAAATTTGCAGTTTCCTCGGTGTCCTTTATAACCCCACCAGTGAATGCATTTACTTAACCGGTTTTTTCATTTCAACCTACTGAGACAGTCCCAAAGCGCAGGTTTTGTTCTTAATAGCCAGAAGGATGCTACTTGCGGTTGGATATCCCCTGTTGTTATGAAAAGCAAAATTATTGATACAAAATTGTGGCTGTTGCCTTTCCTGGGATGATGTACTTACCCCTGAGCTAACCCTAGAATGAAACCTGTGATTAGAAATTCAATCCGCGGCGTGTCTTTACTGGACAGTTCCTTTTCTATTACCATACAGGTTTCTGTGATGCGTCAGAATCCCGCCTTTGCGCAGTAGTGTATTTAAGAGCAGAAATCATTGCAGGCCAGTGTCAGTTCATTCTCCTAATTTCTAAAACTAAAGTTGCCCATATAGTACCGATGGACTATACCTCAATTAGAATTACGTGGTGCTACCCTGCTTACTAAATTAATTAGCATGTTGTACCTTGAATTACGAAAAGTCAATCCAGTTAGCTCCATCACTACCTGGACGATAGTAAAAATTGTGTTGGCCTGGCTAAGACCCCTATCATTAACTACCACCTTTGAAGCCAATCGAGTTTCCCAGATATCCTGTCCAGGAGAAGTTTTAAATCAATGGCGGCATATTCTGGTAATGAGGAATCCGAGCGATTGTGATCCCGTGGTTAACCGCAGCATCAAACATTACTTAAAAATTATTTATGGTGGTCCTGTCACCTGGTTATAATACTGTATTCCTCACACCCATTGTGCCCTTGCAGAGTCCTAATAACTGATTCTGACTCCTAACTTCCCGGACTCGTTTGTTTTGTTAACCCCTATTCCTTACTCACACCTGATCCATTATTCTTACTTGAACGTTTTAGTTCCTTTACAAAATTAATTGGCGTGACCTGTTCTATGTTGAGATTTGGTAAATAAAACCACACTTACCCGGTGACGCTAATCTGTTACTTATCACCCAAGAAAGAAAAGCATGCACTCCTGTCAGTTAGTAAATAGTACAGTCTTATTTTTTTTCTGATTAGCTGAGTTTGTTAAAACGTGGCGTTTCCTCCTTGCGGTCTTCCCTAAGCGCCTCTCACTCTTTTCTAGACTAAGGAAGAACTCATCAGAGTCGGTGTCGTTTACGAACTCTAATCTCCTTAACGAAAGCTCGTCACCTATACCCTGTCCTAAAAGGTTCATTTTGTTACCTTATTATACCCATTACCACGTAGAAAATTGTCATTCCGGAGCCAATGCCTCTTCAAGCTTTATTTATCCCTGTGAGTTCTGGCTATGTGCTGCTCGCAGAGCTATCCAGAATGTAATTTTTAAGTGCCTCCCTTTTTATCCCGCTTAAAACTGCCACTCGCACCTCCTATGGTCAACTCCCTAGAGATCGTGTTACTCCTACCCGTGCCTTTGATGGTGTTGGAACAGATTTTGCCGGCCCATTCCTGACCAAAACCCAGGTGTTTAGAAATAAAAGATTAGTAAAGAGTTACCTTTGTGTTTTCGTGTGTCTTTCTACAAAGGCAGTCCACCTTGAAGTAGTTTCAGAATTATCAACCGAAGCCTTTATCGCTGCATTCTCTCGTTTTGTTTCCCGTCGCGGTCTCCCTAGTTTAGTAAGATCAGATTGCGGTAGAAATTATATAGGAGCTTCGAACTATTTAAGCGATGTTTATGATTTTTAGTTAAAAATAAACTTGATATTAGTGATAACCTCGCTAAAAAGGGTATAAATTGGTTATTTGACCCACCTGCCTGCCCTCATTGGGGAGGATTGTTCGAAGCAGCCGTTAAATCTGCGAAAACCCACCTTAAAAGAGTGATTGGCGAAACTCCTTTAACGTTCGAGGAATTAGCCATTTTTGCTAAAATTGAAGCGGTATTAAATTCCCGGCCGTTATGTCCCTTATCTAATGACCAAACGATCTAGAAGTTTTGACGCCTGGTCATTTTTTGACTGGCCAACCTCTTAGTGCTTTGCCGGAGTATCCCTATAACAATGTAAAAATTAATCGTTTAACCCGTTTTCAAGTAAAGCAACAGATAACTCAACATTTTTGGTCGCGGTGGCAGTTAGAGTACCTATACACTCTGCAGACTAGGCAGAAGTGGACTGATCCAGTGAATCCTCCAACAGTAGGCGAGCTAGTCCTCATCAAAGATGATAATTTACCCCCTTTACAGTGGCGACGTGGTCGCATTTCCCAAATTTATCCTGGTAAAGATAGCGTTGTGCGTGTGGTCGATGTTAAGACATCGACAGGTATCCTAAAGAGAGCCTTAACCAAATTAGTTCGTCTACCTATTAGTTAGCTACTCCCATTTTCTCGTAAACATTAGATGTTTAGGGCGGGGGCTATGTTTGTTCATATATGGCAACCCCGACTAGTTTAGAATCTTGTTCCCACACCCCGCGCGAGCGGTCGGTAGTAGTAGTAGTTGTCGAGAAGTAGGAAAAGGGGCACGTGAGACGGCCGACGCGAGCGCACGTCCTTCCTGAATCTAATATTAATTAGCGGTGTGATTTTCCCTCAGCCTTATTTGATTTCCCTTTTGTGTATTCCCTCTTGATATTGAACCTGACAAAGACAAACCTACAAAAGATAATAGTGCAAGTAACCCTAAGTGAAGAAGACTAATGTGAAACATTCCATGGCGGCCGTGAACAATCAGTGTTTGTGTTGTGAATTATGAAGATAAGGTACTGTACAATTTCTATTATCCTAAAACCGACTATAAGGTAAATAATTAATAAATAACCTCCCCCTCAGCACGCTTCCACAAATGCGGCACACCCTACCCTACATTATTCAATATACATTTTTTGGTAGCAGAACGCAGTTCATTATATTCACTATATACTATATACATTAACCTTGATCTAGGGGCAAGTTAAGGTCGTATTTTTAATAAATTGAGTTTTTAAGTTGAGAATGTATCCAAATGTATCTTAAATAAAATCGTATATCGTAGATCTTTAACTGGGTAAAATTTATTTTACTATTTTACTGAAATAATTATCTGAAATGAATTAAAGAACGATGAATGGAGATCAGAGTATCTTCAAAGGGTCATACACACTCATATATGAAAATTCAAAAAACACTGAAAAAATCCTCGCAACCATAGCTTGTACAGTTAAACAAAAAGAAAATTGCATCATAGTAATTATTTTATCATTATCTATCTTAGTTTAGAATTTACACGTAGTCTGTTTATATTTCTTGAACCTAATCCGTTGTGGAGGTTGGCGAGTTGCCAAACCGTAACTACACGGTTATTGTGTGTGTAATAAACGGAAGCGATATATGGTTTTCTCAAGTATTACTATAGAGATTAGCAAAAGTACACAGGTTTTGGTCGTATATAATAAATATTTGTATTTAGTTAAAAAAACTGCATATATTTAAAAAAAACTTTATACTTTATGGTATATTAAGTTCGTGAAAGAAAATATTTTTTATTCTAGTTCTTTAAACATTACGGAATAAACACCTGCAAGCCTGTTTACTTCAAAAAATTATAATATTATTACTTTTTGAATAAACAAATTGTAAATAAATCCATTTTTTCCGCTACCATCGCTTAATAAAACACTTCTAGCTATTATTTGGTTGAAAAGATAATTGCAATGTAGCTTGAAAATCCATTCACTTCGTACTGAAAGCAAATGAAAACAGCATAATCACGTTGCAACAGAAAAAACAACGGTTTATGCAATTCTGTTGTGGTTAGTCGTTGAAGGGTTGTTATCGGAACACAGAAAAGTACTGAAAATATTTAAAAATAAAATTTGACAACAATATTTCTGTATCATAGTGATAGTTAATGAATAATTTCAATATGGAATAGAAATAAATATATAGTATTAGGTTTCAAAGTGTTTAAACGGTATTTGTGTCTCAACGAAGTGCCTAAGAATGAAATCATAAATATTATTTAATTTTAATATTCTTAATTAATTTTAATAAATATAAGTTCAAAATACCTAATATCAGTGATCAGTCCAAATAAATACGTGTAATCTATATAGCTTTAATATAAAGTAAGAAGAGTTATTTTTGTTCTACTTTATACGTTATAAAGAAGTCGTAAATTCTAAATTCGCAATAATTACTTGTGACTACTAAAGTTTGATTTAACTTAACATCATAGAATTATACGTTTATGTAGGACTTGTATCAACAATAGATATTTTTTGAATTAAATTTAAACAATAAGACTTTTTCAGTATCCTTCTGCACATAGATATATAATTTAACTAACTGTTTTAAGTAACTAAACTAATTTTAATCATTTTTCAATTATGGCTGTTTAAAAATTAAACTGTACTGATGTATATATAGTTCTCTCAGTTGAGATGCAAAAACGATGCGTGACAGACCAACATAGGTAGATTCGTTACGTAGGTGTGACCTAATTCGTTAATAGGATGAATAATTGCTACTATCATTCATCTCCGATACAATTCGACCGCTGTAGGCTTAAAATAAACTGAAATAAAATAACTGGCAATACTATATTGTATATGGCTAAAGCATATTATTTTTTCATTACTTACATTTAAATAAAGAAAACGTTAAAGATATATTTACAAAATATAATTGTAATCTCTTACTTTTGTAGATTATATATATATATATATATATATATATTATATATATATATATATATATATATATATATATATATATATATATATATATATATATATATATATATATATATATATATATATATATATATATATATATATATATATATATATATATATATATATATATATATATATATATATATATATATATATATATATATATATATATATATATATATATATATATATATATATATATATATATATATATATATTTTATTTTAATATGTATACCCACTTTAAATATTTATAAGATCGTAAATATATAGTTTAAATGTAAAATCTCTTGAAACTTCTATAATTTTTCAAATGATTTAATATAACACTAAATGTTTTTAAACATCCCATATAAATTTTGCTATGAGACAGACAGTGAATGTAGCTTAACTGGTAAACTGGCGCGTTGTTGACTGTTACTTATTAGTTAGGAATTGTGATTTAAAATTTTGCTTATGCTACTTTGTCCCTGTGGTAAAATGGTAGAAGTTGTAGGTAAACGGTGAGACTTGTTTGTGAAACATGGTACCTACATTTTATATGCCTAAGGTTACGCTGGCTAGTTTACAACTCTGACGTAATAGCCGTCCTTAAAATTCAAGCCAGTAGTTCCAAAATAACAATATATTAAAGTTATGAAAAACAACTATGATTTTAAAGACATTTTTTGGTAGTTGCTTAGCAAAATTAAAAAATATAGAAATTGTGGGTTAGGTCACTATTGCTTTTTAATTGCAATTCAACAATATACCTTTCAGAAATAAAATGTACTAAATTATATTGCTATAGCAATTAAACTCATCAAACAAAGGCATGGAAGAAGACGAGACAATAAGTGTCGCAGAGATGAAATCTTTACAAGGATACGACGATAGCTTGAAAGAAGTAGCTGATGAATGAATGAATTTTACATTGCATACGACTTCTATGCTAAAACCAATTCACATTTTGACCAATATCCATATTATAGATATAACCAAGGTAAGAATATTTTTTATTAAACTTCTAAAGCAAAATTGACTTGTCATTTACGATACATACGTCCTGCTCTAATTATAGTAAAATTTTGTACTCCAAAATCTAATCTTGAAAATATGACAGTTTGTGGAAAAAATGTTTTATTTAATTTTCTTTGCTCTGGCAACGTGTTTAGCGTGAAGTTAAAAAAATTAAAATAATGGTAGCTGTGGTGTCGCAAGGAAATCGAAGGGTTGTTGATGGTTGTGGGTTCCACTACCACTTTACTCTACTTCCACTACTGACTACTAAGCTGCGGCGTTGATTTCAGATACCAAATTAGACGGTAAGCTGAAAGTTGAGTTAGAAGACATTGATTTCTTCTTTGTCTATTTAGGGCATATTGTGATAATGAAATTATATCATAAATAGAACATATTATTATCGCTAGTATTTTATATATATTTGTCTTTTAATAAACTTTGGATCTATTTTATTACATAAAATATATTTATTTAAATTGTTTTGACAAATTTAAAGATGAAATTGAAATCTTAATTAAGTTCAAGACTATTTTAATGGAATATTTTTTGTGCATATAGAAGAGAGAACGCTGAACTGGGGTCTTCAAACTTTATAAATATTCATTAAATTGATTAGTAACGACTTTGCTTATACTTATAATATATTATCTTTTATTATTCTAAATAATTTTAATTTAATTGAAAAATTGAAAATTATTTAATTTAATTGAAAATTAAGATATTCGTGGTGAAGTGGTATGGCTGATTGTAAATGCGACTTTTGAGCTTTTTGAGAGGTGAAATAAAAATGTATATATTATAAATAAAAAAGTAAAATATGAGTATATATTCAGTATTATTATTACATTGAATTGAATACATTCAGTATTATATTCTAGAGTTACATAAGTTACATAAAAATATTTAATCAGTAAAATTATTTCCTTTTTTGCAATTCCAGTTTGTACACTGATTTAAAATTGAAAACCAACAAATTACAACGTATTTTAACAGCAAAAGTAAAATATTAGGCGCTTTGAAAAATTCTTGACAGTAAAATTTGTCCACTCAATGGTGATATTTAATGTCGTATTTAAATTAGTTATGCTAATTTTTAAATACTTGAATTATAAGGTCTGTTTTATTAAATAAAGTGTCATATGTAGTTTTTATGACGCTAAAAAGAATCCTTGCCATAGTAATAAACAAAAATATATATTAATTTATAAAAACAATAGGTACGTAAAAATAGAGTAGAGTGAAGTAAGTAGAGTGAAGTTATAAAAAATTGGGCTCGTCCGGGATTTGAACCCGGGACCTCTCGCACCCTAAGCGAAAATCATACCCCTAGACCAACGAGCCAGCTGTACAGCGATTTCAAAATAAAAAATAAGAATTTATGCACTTTCTTTTACATGGTCGTGTAAAAATCAATGTCTTCCGTAGTACTATTTAGAATAACCATCTATCAATTAATAATTTAAATGACCTATGTCGAAACAAAGTACCTATATGTATCTTTTCCTCATAACCTGGATACGCTGGGACAAGATGGCTGGACGTGAGATTAATATATTAGGCTTATCAATAATTGCTATGCAATAGAATAAAACAGATTATATAATAGTACAAACTTAATATTTTTTTTTTAACTTCACGCTTTATCCCGCACATGGCAGGGTAGGCAGAGGGAACTGCAGGAACTATTGGAACCTAGTGTTAAGACACTCCGACACTCCGCCTTTTTTCGAGGCATTTGCGTGTTGAGTGGCGGAACTCAACGCCGCTCTTTGCCTGTATGCCAAAGCGAAGAAATTAGAAATAGAAAAATCCATCTTCTCCGACTGGGAATCGAACCCAGAAACGATTGCAAGTTTCACTATTCCTAACTTAATATGCAATTTTTTGTAATGACTTGTAGAACAAATGCTTATCCAGTTGTAGAAGTAAAAAAAGCTCTTCTTGGTACATAACATACTAAATTAATAGTAGATATGTTTTAAACCAACAAGAGCTTTTATTTCATGCATAAAGACACAGAAAGCTACCTATTATAAGATAACTGCATTTGCTTTATTAAAATGAAACAGTTTCCTTCATTCTTACTTTCTACAATATTTTTAAACTAATTAAATACGTTAAAGAGAAATGTTCTGTTTATTAAAATTTTGATAATTTATGTGAATTCGTATATAGTTTGCGAATATTTATATATGAAATTATTGTGAGAGTTGCAGTTCATAAAGAAACATTATTAATCAATAATAATACTATTATTTATTCTCATGTTTTATATTTTTTTCTAGAGGGCTCCAGACTTTTAACACTTTTCTTATCATGTCTCACTTTCTGCCATGCAGTATATTGCGTGTAAGGGAAACTCATTATTATTTTTGATAAATTGCGAATTAATTTTCTTCTCACTTTAGTCTCAGAAAACTTAAGTACTAGTGCAATTATTGTGGCCTATACGATTTATGATAATGTTATTCTAAATACAGAAGATTCAAAATTTAAAAATGACCAATTTTTTCATAATTTGAAAAAAATCGATTAAGCAGAGAGATTATAGTGTAAAAACTCTCTTTTTTTACTTTAAGTGAATAGGAACATTTTATTTAACTAAATAAATCCATTAGTTTCTTTTTTAGCTTTGCGCTCATAGCAGGACAGGCAGGGAGGACCGTGTACTCATTTCACCGCTTCTCGCCCTTCCGTGACATAGCGTATTGAGTGCCGGAACCAACACTACACTTTGCCAAGTTTTCAGAACGGTGAAAATGGAAATGAAAAGAGTCATCTCCCAATAGTAATCCAAGTCACAAGCCATCGCGTTAACAGGCAAACGCTGCCTTCTACTAAAATTAAAGTAAATTTAAAAAAAAAAACGGATATTTAAATATGTTTTGTTGTACACAACAAAATTATAGGCGAATTAGCTCTTACACGTTACGAATAGTGAAACTTTCAATCGATCTTGGAAAATTATGAATATTTAGTAAATTTGTTCAGTGTTGGCTAATTTCATTTGCATTAGATCTTATGCATTGTAAAGTCATGCACTGTAGAGCCCAAAATGATACAACATCTAAGCTAATGAGCTTAGTATGCCTAAGTTAAATATTTTTTACAGATTTTTTTTTCACAAAATTGTTAGGCAGCCAGGTTGTAATACTTTTTTTCCTTCGAATGGCGATTCGATCGACTACTAATGCTTGCAGCCAGATGCTATCCCAGTATATATTAATATATTTTTTTATACAGCTAAATTTTTAATTAAGTAATGAGCTGTTGTTACAGATCGAGCTTAAAAACTTAATAAACAGATAAGCTAATGGAAAGCAAAGTGACCCTATAAGGGATATTATTTCTTCCGCTTGTGATACGAAACCCTAAAGAGAGTAAGTATTAGTCTATGGAGAGTAAGTTTTCATGTAATTTATTTTTATATTCAAACTCTATAATAGCTGGCGCGTTGGTCTAGGGGTATGGTTTTTGTTCATAGTGCGAGATGTCCAAGGTTCAAATCCCGTACGATTTATTTTTTTTTTAATTTTATTTTTCCCAATCATTTACAATAATTGGAAAGCAAATAAATCTTCAACTACGATCGTGAATCATGCTTTATAATAAACGTAATTTCAAACTTAATTGGATATAAATTTGTTACCAGCAGACAACAAGAACTTTGCATCAAAAATCCCTGCCATTTATTTTAGAAGGGTTCTTTCTACCCAATTAAAGAATCTGAAATGAGCGTCAAAAATGAATTCTAAGAATTAAGATAGTAAAGGAAAATTTAAAACTAGACTCAGAAAGGATATAATAAATATTTACAAAAGATAGACGGCTTTTTTAGTTAAATGGTTTGAGAAACCTAGGAATCTTTTGGGCTTGTATTTAAGACAAAACAGTTTTCAATTTCATATTCATAAAATATACACATACATATTGCGTATAAAAATGCTTTTTGTTTGATGAATCAATTAATAATGCATAATAAAATTTTTTAAACCAGCTTGTTAATTTGCACATATAGCCTAAATTGTATTTGTCTTAATTTCTTTACTTCAAAATAGTGTTTGAGTGTATTAGGAGTAGTAATTTCTTGATTTATTAGCTGTTAAAAAACACGTTTTTAGAACGTTATTAAATGATGTGAGGACTCAACTGCTTTCTTTGAAGACTCAGATGACGATTAAAATTTAAGCGTAATTACAGTTCGATAATAACTAATTATCTCTCAATCATTCTGATAAATTCTATCATTCTGATAAATTATTACATTATAGTGAGAGGTAAGGCGAGATCTCGATTGACTTTCGAAAACACAGTATCGACGATACTGGAGGAAGGTTACGTAAAAAGCATGAGGACTCCCCAGAGAGCATGTATGAAGAGATTATTATTGACAGTGTACGAGGCGAAAGAGGTGTGCAGGGACCGCAGCGTTTAGCGCTCCATTCCCTCTGACTACCCCGCTAGGGATAGAGCGTGAAGTTTCACGCTCTATCCCTAGCGGTCTTCCCTAGCGGTCTTCCCTAAGACGACTCTCACTCTTTCTAGACAAGGAAGAAATCATCAGAGTCGGTGGTCGTTTACGAAACTCTAATCTTCCTTACGATGCTCGTCATCCTATACTCCTTCCTAAAAGGTGTCATTTTGTTACCTTATTGATATCCCATTACTACGTAGAAAATTGTATTGCTGGAGCCAATGCACTTCAAGCTTTATTATCCCGTGAGTTCTGGATATTGTCTGCTCGCAGAGCTATCCAGAATGTAATTTTTAAGTGCCTCCCTTGTTATCGCCTTAAAACTGCCACATCTCAACCTCCTATGGGTGAACTCCCTAGAGATCGTGTTACTCCTACCCGTGCCTTTGATGGTGTTGGAACAGATTTTGCCGGCCCATTCCTGACCAAAACCCAGGTGTTTAGAAATAAAAGATTAGTAAAGAGTTACCTTTGTGTTTTCGTGTGTCTTTCTACAAAGGCAGTCCACCTTGAAGTAGTTTCAGAATTATCAACCGAAGCCTTTATCGCTGCATTCTCTCGTTTTGTTTCCCGTCGCGGTCTCCCTAGTTTAGTAAGATCAGATTGCGGTAGAAATTATATAGGAGCTTCGAACTATTTAAGCGATGTTTATGATTTTTTAGTTAAAAATAAACTTGATATTAGTGATAACCTCGCTAAAAAGGGTATAAATTGGTTATTTGACCCACCTGCCTGCCCTCATTGGGGAGGATTGTTCGAAGCAGCCGTTAAATCTGCGAAAACCCACCTTAAAAGAGTGATTGGCGAAACTCCTTTAACGTTCGAGGAATTAGCCATTTTTGCTAAAATTGAAGCGGTATTAAATTCCCGGCCGTTATGTCCCTTATCTAATGACCCTAACGATCTAGAAGTTTTGACGCCTGGTCATTTTTTGACTGGCCAACCTCTTAGTGCTTTGCCGGAGTATCCCTATAACAATGTAAAAATTAATCGTTTAACCCGTTTTCAAGTAAAGCAACAGATAACTCAACATTTTTGGTCGCGGTGGCAGTTAGAGTACCTATACACTCTGCAGACTAGGCAGAAGTGGACTGATCCAGTGAATCCTCCAACAGTAGGCGAGCTAGTCCTCATCAAAGATGATAATTTACCCCCTTTACAGTGGCGACGTGGTCGCATTTCCCAAATTTATCCTGGTAAAGATAGCGTTGTGCGTGTGGTCGATGTTAAGACATCGACAGGTATCCTAAAGAGAGCCTTAACCAAATTAGTTCGTCTACCTATTAGTTAGCTACTCCCATTTTCTCGTAAACATTAGATGTTTAGGGCGGGGGCTATGTTTGTTCATATATGGCAACCCCGACTAGTTTAGAATCTTGTTCCCACACCCCGCGCGAGCGGTCGGTAGTAGTAGTAGTTGTCGAGAAGTAGGAAAAGGGGCACGTGAGACGGCCGACGCGAGCGCACGTCCTTCCTGAATCTAATATTAATTAGCGGTGTGATTTTCCCTCAGCCTTATTTGATTTCCCTTTTGTGTATTCCCTCTTGATATTGAACCTGACAAAGACAAACCTACAAAAGATAATAGTGCAAGTAACCCTAAGTGAAGAAGACTAATGTGAAACATTCCATGGCGGCCGTGAACAATCAGTGTTTGTGTTGTGAATTATGAAGATAAGGTACTGTACAATTTCTATTATCCTAAAACCGACTATAAGGTAAATAATTAATAAATAACCTCCCCCTCAGCACGCTTCCACAAATGCGGCACACCCTACCCTACATTATTCAATATACATTTTTTGGTAGCAGAACGCAGTTCATTATATTCACTATATACTATATACATTAACCTTGATCTAGGGGCAAGTTAAGGTCGTATTTTTAATAAATTGAGTTTTTAAGTTGAGAATGTATCCAAATGTATCTTAAATAAAATCGTATATCGTAGATCTTTAACTGGGTAAAATTTATTTTACTATTTTACTGAAATAATTATCTGAAATGAATTAAAGAACGATGAATGGAGATCAGAGTATCTTCAAAGGGTCATACACACTCATATATGAAAATTCAAAAAACACTGAAAAAATCCTCGCAACCATAGCTTGTACAGTTAAACAAAAAGAAAATTGCATCATAGTAATTATTTTATCATTATCTATCTTAGTTTAGAATTTACACGTAGTCTGTTTATATTTCTTGAACCTAATCCGTTGTGGAGGTTGGCGAGTTGCCAAACCGTAACTACACGGTTATTGTGTGTGTAATAAACGGAAGCGATATATGGTTTTCTCAAGTATTACTATAGAGATTAGCAAAAGTACACAGGTTTTGGTCGTATATAATAAATATTTGTATTTAGTTAAAAAAACTGCATATATTTAAAAAAAACTTTATACTTTATGGTATATTAAGTTCGTGAAAGAAAATATTTTTTATTCTAGTTCTTTAAACATTACGGAATAAACACCTGCAAGCCTGTTTACTTCAAAAAATTATAATATTATTACTTTTTGAATAAACAAATTGTAAATAAATCCATTTTTCCGCTACCATCGCTTAATAAAAACACTTCTAGCTATTATTTGGTTGAAAAGATAATTGCAATGTAGCTTGAAAATCCATTCACTTCGTACTGAAAGCAAATGAAAACAGCATAATCACGTTGCAACAGAAAAAACAACGGTTTATGCAATTCTGTTGTGGTTAGTCGTTGAAGGGTTGTTATCGGAACACAGAAAAGTACTGAAAATATTTAAAAATAAAATTTGACAACAATATTTCTGTATCATAGTGATAGTTAATGAATAATTTCAATATGGAATAGAAATAAATATATAGTATTAGGTTTCAAAGTGTTTAAAACGGTATTTGTGTCTCAACGAAGTGCCTAAGAATGAAATCATAAATATTATTTAATTTTAATATTCTTAATTAATTCTAATAAATATAAGTTCAAAATACCTAATATCAGTGATCAGTCCAAATAAATACGTGTAATCTATATAGCTTTAATATAAAGTAAGAAGAGTTATTTTTGTTCTACTTTATACGTTATAAAGAAGTCGTAAATTCTAAATTCGCAATAATTACTTGTGACTACTAAAGTTTGATTTAACTTAACATCATAGAATTATACGTTTATGTAGGACTTGTATCAACAATAGATATTTTTTGAATTAAATTTAAACAATAAGACTTTTTCAGTATCCTTCTGCACATAGATATATAATTTAACTAACTGTTTTAAGTAACTAAACTAATTTTAATCATTTTTCAATTATGGCTGTTTAAAAATTAAACTGTACTGATGTATATATAGTTCTCTCAGTTGAGATGCAAAAACGATGCGTGACAGACCAACATAGGTAGATTCGTTACGTAGGTGTGACCTAATTCGTTAATAGGATGAATAATTGCTACTATCATTCATCTCCGATACAATTCGACCGCTGTAGGCTTAAAATAAACTGAAATAAAATAACTGGCAATACTATATTGTATATGGCTAAAGCATATTATTTTTTCATTACTTACATTTAATAAAGAAAACGTTAAAGATATATTTACAAAATATAATTGTAATCTCTTACTTTTGTAGATTATATATATATATATATATATATATATATATATATATATATATATATATATATATATATATATATATATATATATATATATATATATATATATATATATATATATATATATATATATATATATATATATATATATATATATATATATATATATATATATATATATATATATATATATATATATATATATATATATATATATATATATATATATATATATATATTTTATTTTAATATGTATACCCACTTTAAATATTTATAAGATCGTAAATATATAGTTTAAATGTAAAATCTCTTGAAACTTCTATAATTTTTCAAATGATTTAATATAACACTAAATGTTTTTAAACATCCCATATAAATTTTGCTATGAGACAGACAGTGAATGTAGCTTAACTGGTAAACTGGCGCGTTGTTGACTGTTACTTATTAGTTAGGAATTGTGATTTAAAATTTTGCTTATGCTACTTTGTCCCTGTGGTAAAATGGTAGAAGTTGTAGGTAAACGGTGAGACTTGTTTGTGAAACATGGTACCTACATTTTATATGCCTAAGGTTACGCTGGCTAGTTTACAACTCTGACGTAATAGCCGTCCTTAAAATTCAAGCCAGTAGTTCCAAAATAACAATATATTAAAGTTATGAAAAACAACTATGATTTTAAAGACATTTTTTTGGTAGTTGCTTAGCAAAATTAAAAAATATAGAAATTGTGGGTTAGGTCACTATTGCTTTTTAATTGCAATTCAACAATATACCTTTCAGAAATAAAATGTACTAAATTATATTGCTATAGCAATTAAACTCATCAAACAAAGGCATGGAAGAAGACGAGACAATAAGTGTCGCAGAGATGAAATCTTTACAAGGATACGACGATAGCTTGAAAGAAGTAGCTGATGAATGAATGAATTTTACATTGCATACGACTTCTATGCTAAAACCAATTCACATTTTGACCAATATCCATATTATAGATATAACCAAGGTAAGAATATTTTTTATTAAAATTCTAAAGCAAAATTGACTTGTCATTTACGATACATACGTCCTGCTCTAATTATAGAAAAATTTTGAAATTCAAAAGCTAATCTTGAAAATATGACAGTTTGTGGAAAAAATGTTTTATTTAATTTTCTTTGCTCTGGCAACGTGTTTAGCGTGAAGTTAAAAAAAATTAAAATAATTGTAGCTGTCGTGTCGCAAGGAAATCGAAGGGTTGTTGATGGTTGTGGGTTCCACTACCACTTTACTCTACTTCCACTACTGACTACTAAGCTGCGGCGTTGATTTCAGATACCAAATTAGACGGTAAGCTGAAAGTTGAGTTAGAAGACATTGATTTCTTCTTTGTCTATTTAGGGCATATTGTGATAATGAAATTATATCATAAATAGAACATATTATTATCGCTAGTATTTTATATATATTTGTCTTTTAATAAACTTTGGATCTATTTTATTACATAAAATATATTTATTTAAATTGTTTTGACAAATTTAAAGATGAAATTGAAATCTTAATTAAGTTCAAGACTATTTTAATGGAATATTTTTTGTGCATATAGAAGAGAGAACGCTGAACTGGGGTCTTCAAACTTTATAAATATTCATTAAATTGATTAGTAACGACTTTGCTTATACTTATAATATATTATCTTTTATTATTCTAAATAATTTTAATTTAATTGAAAAATTGAAAATTATTTAATTTAATTGAAAATTAAGATATTCGTGGTGAAGTGGTATGGCTGATTGTAAATGCGACTTTTGAGCTTTTTGAGAGGTGAAATAAAAATGTATATATTATAAATAAAAAAGTAAAATATGAGTATATATTCAGTATTATTATTACATTGAATTGAATACATTCAGTATTATATTCTAGAGTTACATAAGTTACATAAAAATATTTAATCAGTAAAATTATTTCCTTTTTTGCAATTCCAGTTTGTACACTGATTTAAAATTGAAAACCAACAAATTACAACGTATTTTAACAGCAAAAGTAAAATATTAGGCGCTTTGAAAAATTCTTGACAGTAAAATTTGTCCACTCAATGGTGATATTTAATGTCGTATTTAAATTAGTTATGCTAATTTTTAAATACTTGAATTATAAGGTCTGTTTTATTAAATAAAGTGTCATATGTAGTTTTTATGACGCTAAAAAGAATCCTTGCCATAGTAATAAACAAAAATATATATTAATTTATAAAAACAATAGGTACGTAAAAATAGAGTAGAGTGAAGTAAGTAGAGTGAAGTTATAAAAAATTGGGCTCGTCCGGGATTTGAACCCGGGACCTCTCGCACCCTAAGCGAAAATCATACCCCTAGACCAACGAGCCAGCTGTACAGCGATTTCAAAATAAAAAATAAGAATTTATGCACTTTCTTTTACATGGTCGTGTAAAAATCAATGTCTTCCGTAGTACTATTTAGAATAACCATCTATCAATTAATAATTTAAATGACCTATGTCGAAACAAAGTACCTATATGTATCTTTTCCTCATAACCTGGATACGCTGGGACAAGATGGCTGGACGTGAGATTAATATATTAGGCTTATCAATAATTGCTATGCAATAGAATAAAACAGATTATATAATAGTACAAACTTAATATTTTTTTTTTAACTTCACGCTTTATCCCGCACATGGCAGGGTAGGCAGAGGGAACTGCAGGAACTATTGGAACCTAGTGTTAAGACACTCCGACACTCCGCCTTTTTTCGAGGCATTTGCGTGTTGAGTGGCGGAACTCAACGCCGCTCTTTGCCTGTATGCCAAAGCGAAGAAATTAGAAATAGAAAAATCCATCTTCTCCGACTGGGAATCGAACCCAGAAAACGATTGCAAGTTTCACTATTCCTAACTTAATATGCAATTTTTTGTAATGACTTGTAGAACAAATGCTTATCCAGTTGTAGAAGTAAAAAAGCTCTTCTTGGTACATAACATACTAAATTAATAGTAGATATGTTTTAAACCAACAAGAGCTTTTATTTCATGCATAAAGACACAGAAAGCTACCTATTATAAGATAACTGCATTTGCTTTATTAAAATGAAACAGTTTCCTTCATTCTTACTTTCTACAATATTTTTAAACTAATTAAATACGTTAAAGAGAAATGTTCTGTTTATTAAAATTTTGATAATTTATGTGAATTCGTATATAGTTTGCGAATATTTATATATGAAATTATTGTGAGAGTTGCAGTTCATAAAGAAACATTATTAATCAATAATAATACTATTATTTATTCTCATGTTTTATATTTTTTTCTAGAGGGCTCCAGACTTTTAACACTTTTCTTATCATGTCTCACTTTCTGCCATGCAGTATATTGCGTGTAAGGGAAACTCATTATTATTTTTGATAAATTGCGAATTAATTTTCTTCTCACTTTAGTCTCAGAAAACTTAAGTACTAGTGCAATTATTGTGGCCTATACGATTTATGATAATGTTATTCTAAATACAGAAGATTCAAAATTTAAAAATGACCAATTTTTTCATAATTTGAAAAAAATCGATTAAGCAGAGAGATTATAGTGTAAAAACTCTCTTTTTTTACTTTAAGTGAATAGGAACATTTTATTTAACTAAATAAATCCATTAGTTTCTTTTTTAGCTTTGCGCTCATAGCAGGACAGGCAGGGAGGACCGTTGTACTCATTTCACCGCTTCTCGCCCTTCCGTGACATAGCGTATTGAGTGCCGGAACCAACACTACACTTTGCCAAGTTTTCAGAACGGTGAAAATGGAAATGAAAAGAGTCATCTCCCCATAGTAATCCAAGTCACAAGCCATCGCGTTAACAGGCAAACGCTGCCTTCTACTAAAATTAAAGTAAATTTAAAAAAAAAAAACGGATATTTAAATATGTTTTGTTGTACACAACAAAATTATAGGCGAATTAGCTCTTACACGTTACGAATAGTGAAACTTTCAATCGATCTTGGAAAATTATGAATATTTAGTAAATTTGTTCAGTGTTGGCTAATTTCATTTGCATTTGATCTTATGCATTGTAAAGTCATGCACTGTAGAGCCCAAAATGATACAACATCTAAGCTAATGAGCTTAGTATGCCTAAGTTAAATATTTTTTACAGATTTTTTTTCACAAAATTGTTAGGCAGCCAGGTTGTAATACTTTTTTTCCTTCGAATGGCGATTCGATCGACTACTAATGCTTGCAGCCAGATGCTATCCCAGTATATATTAATATATTTTTTTATACAGCTAAATTTTTAATTAAGTAATGAGCTGTTGTTACAGATCGAGCTTAAAAACTTAATAAACAGATAAGCTAATGGAAAGCAAAGTGACCCTATAAGGGATATTATTTCTTCCGCTTGTGATACGAAACCCTAAAGAGAGTAAGTATTAGTCTATGGAGAGTAAGTTTTCATGTAATTTATTTTTATATTCAAACTCTATAATAGCTGGCGCGTTGGTCTAGGGGTATGGTTTTTGTTCATAGTGCGAGATGTCCAAGGTTCAAATCCCGTACGATTTATTTTTTTTTTAATTTTATTTTTCCCAATCATTTACAATAATTGGAAAGCAAATAAATCTTCAACTACGATCGTGAATCATGCTTTATAATAAACGTAATTTCAAACTTAATTGGATATAAATTTGTTACCAGCAGACAACAAGAACTTTGCATCAAAAATCCCTGCCATTTATTTTAGAAGGGTTCTTTCTACCCAATTAAAGAATCTGAAATGAGCGTCAAAAATGAATTCTAAGAATTAAGATAGTAAAGGAAAATTTAAAACTAGACTCAGAAAGGATATAATAAATATTTACAAAAGATAGACGGCTTTTTTAGTTAAATGGTTTGAGAAACCTAGGAATCTTTTGGGCTTGTATTTAAGACAAAACAGTTTTCAATTTCATATTCATAAAATATACACATACATATTGCGTATAAAAATGCTTTTTGTTTGATGAATCAATTAATAATGCATAATAAAATTTTTTAAACCAGCTTGTTAATTTGCACATATAGCCTAAATTGTATTTGTCTTAATTTCTTTACTTCAAAATAGTGTTTGAGTGTATTAGGAGTAGTAATTTCTTGATTTATTAGCTGTTAAAAAACACGTTTTTAGAACGTTATTAAATGATGTGAGGACTCAACTGCTTTCTTTGAAGACTCAGATGACGATTAAAATTTAAGCGTAATTACAGTTCGATAATAACTAATTATCTCTCAATCATTCTGATAAATTCTATCATTCTGATAAATTATTACATTATAGTGAGAGGTAAGGCGAGATCTCGATTGACTTTCGAAAACACAGTATCGACGATACTGGAGGAAGGTTACGTAAAAAGCATGAGGACTCCCCAGAGAGCATGTATGAAGAGATTATTATTGACAGTGTACGAGGCGAAAGAGGTGTGCAGGGACCGCAGCGTTTAGCGCTCCATTCCCTCTGACTACCCCGCTAGGGATAGAGCGTGAAGTTTCACGCTCTATCCCTAGCGGGGTAGTATGTATGTATGTAGTAATAATTGCAGATTACGAGACATATATTGTGACGTATTTACATATGAACTTCTATGTGTGTGTAATTAAGTTAATGTATTATTGTTAAATAGGTTAAAGTATATTTATGAACTTGCTTGCTTATAGATCGAGTCCTAAGGTACAGTAAATAAAACAAAGTAATGTAAAGATTGTAGTTTCTTAGTATAAAAACAAACTTCGATCGCCACTCGATGATGATGGATAATATTTTAATATTTCGCTCTTTTATGAGAATTCTATAAAGAAAATATTCAAATTCTGTCTCAATAATTTGTTTATCACACAACATGATTTTTATAATTAAATTATTTAATTTTTAATAATACCTATTAATTAAAAAAAATGTCTCGAGCACAAATTGGAAAACAGTTCATCTTGACACAGGGTGAGCTCTACATACCTAACTTATTAAAGTGTAAAGCTACAGAAATAGGTATAAAATGAAAGTGAGCATTGTAATCATACTGCATAAGAGGTAACATTTTTTTTAATAATTGGAGCAAAGAAATATTGCATTAATTATTTTAAATATAACATCCTTAGAGTGTTATTAGAGTCCATAAATAAATCGCAATAGTTACCCTACTCATAAACCACTCCATATAACCCACTTTAAATATAAACTCACTGTAAGTTCTACTGTTATATATAAAAAATTGGCTTACAGTAATTTAACCTTTGTCCACAGGGCTATAAGTATTGTTTTCGTGTGATCAACGCGGAATTTCTCAATCGTACCATTGAGATGTCAATCGACGGACATAACATTACGGTGATCGCTTCCGACGGTTACGAACTGGAACCTATTACTGGTAACTTTGCATTTTTATTTTCATTTGGTATTTTAACAAGGTGATTTTTGTTATTTATCGAGATTTTTGGTATATTTCGATGGTTTTCACATTTTTTGATTATTATTAGGCATATAAATATAATATTATTATATTACATTTTAAATATTATTTGGTATATAGATTAATATCAAAATTACAATTATTGCATCGTATAATTTGATATATTTTTAAAAATATATAATAAACATTACAATATACGAACAAGTAATAAAAGAAATATAGTAAATACACAAAGTGAGACTACTCAATATGAAGGGATACTCGTAATGTAAATGTAAATTTGAATGCGAAGAGGATTTCAAAGTTCAGTTTA
This sequence comes from Dione vanillae, assembly GCA_037178615.1. Taxonomy (NCBI): domain Eukaryota; kingdom Metazoa; phylum Arthropoda; class Insecta; order Lepidoptera; family Nymphalidae; genus Dione; species Dione vanillae. The sequence goes on along the minus strand of JAZFAU010000243.1, from coordinate 38,658 downwards.
AACTGCAATAAGGCAGATTGAATGAAAATTAAATAGAGACATAGATGGGTACAAAGATATTGGCCCTTTTAACTATATTTAGTAAATCCCTATATGCTGGCGCAGCGGCACACAGCAACACTGTGGATATATAATACTTAACGAAATGTCTTCATACTCGTCTTCCCTTTGCCTACCGTACTTTATGCGGAATACAGTGTTAAGATTTTTATACTATACGTGTAGTTCACTATTATTATAAATTAATTTCATCATCAGGACCGTCGTGGCGCAGAGGCGCAACGTCTGCCTGTAACGCGGCTAACGCGACGGTTTCTGGGTTCGATCCCCAGTCGGGGAAGATGGATTTTTCTATTTCCTTTTTCTTCGCTCTGGCAACTAAGGCAAAGCGCGGCGTTGAGTTCCGCCACTCAACACGCAATGCCTCGAAAACGACGGAAAGTGGGGACTAAGTAACGGAGTGTCTTAACACTAGGTTCTAATACTTCCTGCAGTTCCCTCTGCCTACCCTGCCATGTGCGGAATAAAGCGTGAAGATAAAAAAAAAAAAATCATCATTACCAGTTTTAGTTGATATATGATAAAAATAAGTTTTATTTACTATTTTTGTATATAAATATGCACGTGTTACCTTATAAATCTTCACAATTGTTTTAGTGAAAACCCCATTAAAGTCAATCTCGTAATTTAAAATGTTAGTTTGTTCGGAAAATTTTGTTGCATACTAAAAAAAATAAACATAAAGCAAATGTTAAAGTGTACAATGAAATACACTCGTCTTGATGCAATATGCATAAATTTATTAAAAATATATTTCAGTTATACTGAGAATATTGCATAGAATATGCAAGCTGGTGTTACAAAAATATCATATTTTCATCTTATCTGAACACCACAAGTTTTTTGACATAAATTTATAAGCATATCGCATAGTAGTCGGCAGTAGAGTTCTATAATTTTATAATAGGCATAAATAGATAAAGGTTAATAAATAACACAAAAAGAATAAGAATCAAAGCATTTAATTTAAAATCAACATTGTTGTTATTGGTAATGTCTGCCAAGCTTACTACTAAGCTTTTATAGATTTAATCTATTAATTATATACCACTAATTCAATTATATTTGAACAATACTAATTAAAAGGACACTTATATAATTATAAATTAAATTGATGTAAAGCATGATCTGTGTGAACATTCTCATGTCACGTTCAGTTTATAAACTAATTGAGTATATCTAACAATGTACTGGAGGTATTCAGAATATGTTAAATTTATGAATTTCAGGCTACTTAATTTTATAGTGTTTCTTTTGAGTTTTGCTTATTACGAATATATGTCTACTATTTATTAATTGTGAGTTATGCACTTATTCGCTTAACACTTTTCAGGAATGTGTGATGTTTTTTTTGTTAATACGCAGAATTTTGAGATGATATTTTCGTGTACGTGTACCAATTTTTTTAAGCAATTAATTATTGAACTGTTGAAATTCAAATTAAGACAACATTTTTCACCAATAAGTCTTGTCGAGAACTTTAAAACGGTACCAAAATGTAAAATTCTAAGTCAAAAACGTAAGTGTGCGCTTCTAAGAATAATATACAATAATACTGATGGCAATTATTTGTATTTATTAAACAATATTAATCATTACATTCAGTAATTGTAATATTCTTTTTTTTTTTCGTAATCTGACTACAACTAGTAGTTAGTTCGCAAGAAATTATTTTCATTTCTGCGTTCTAGTAAGATGTATGGTCTACATTTATTTTGCCTTGATTGCCTTGATTATGCTGTATGAAATAAAACATAAAACTGAGAAAAATGTAACATACTATAATAAAATAATTACAAATACATGTTTCAAAGTAAATAAAATACCAGCCAATCTATTTTACACATGATAAATTATTTGAAACACGTATTACAAAACATATATTATATGTTACAAATATTATTTAAAACAAAACAAAATACTTTTTATTTGCAAACAAAATGCAAATACTAAATACTGTCATTTGAAATATTGAAATCGAGTTTTCATTGAAGATTTTTCAATTTTGCATTGTAACCGCAGAAACTCAAGCCATATTTTTCTTTCATCATTTGGTTCTTATATAAAAGGCTTCCAATTTTACTTGAAAAACATTGAATATGTCAATATGGGGAAAAAACTGGACTCAGTTAATTGAATCTACTGTTGTTTCGTTATAAAATGCAAAGTAGATTTACTTTTTGTATATAACAAACACTATATGCTCGTCGCATGAAATATTCAATTTTTATAATATGTTACATGGTTTATTTTGTATTTTATATATGTGAGCATTTTTTATGATTCTATCGAGGAAGCACTGAGGACAGTACTTGTGGTGCTTTTTAACGTTTTAAGTTCTGAAATGTATATTTAATGTTTTATGTTGTGGAAAATGATCGCTTTTGAAAATTGAGAAAGGAAAATTGGGAAATTTTATTACTTATTAAAATATTATTAAGATCTTTTTTCAGTTCTTTGTTTTAATTTATAAGTTTTGTCATAATTAAGTAATAATCAAATCAAATCTTCTAATTAAATGTAGTTGTGTTATTGTTTTATATTTTAGATAGCTTACACATTTACTGATATTCATGAGGTGCGGATTCAAATACCGCTACGTTAAACTTTTTTGCGTGTTAAGTGGTAGAACCCAGTGCCATATTTAACTGTTCTCGATATAAAATGAATATTAATTATAAGTATGTCATTTTTTGTATTTTACTCCATTGAATATATAGTAAGCTTTTCGAAATGGTTTTTTTTTATAACTTTTTATTGTAGCGCTCACGCTCAAAATTTAAAGTCCTAAGCTAATTAATGCGCTTTTATTAGTTTCACTTGTAACTGAGTAACTCTTCTTGCACTAAGAGATCGTGGCTTATATAAGTTGTCAGTATATCCTACTAACATATTAGTCTCGTTTAGCCGAGTGGTGTGAGGCCGGAGTTGCAGTGACTTTAGATACTGTGGTCGTGTGTTCGAATCCCGTCCGTACCAGTGAAAACAAAACGTTGTTTTTTTAGTCTATTATTTGACTTTTATTTTATTGTTATTTAATTTTTATTTATTTTGCAACATATTATTTTGATTTTGTTCACCAGTAAAAAAAGTAAAAAAACTCAATTAAATAAAAAGAAATAAAATAATAATGATGTACCACATTAAACTAAGAAATTAAAAATAAACATAGTTTAAAAAAAACTAAAAAACAAGGTAGTCAGAATCGACATTATATTTACATAAGCTTGTAAAATGAATCCAATCGCTTCTGTAATTTGTGTGTGCTGTCTTTCCAATTGCTTTCAGCAAACAGGCATGAAGCTCCCGCGAGGACGACGTATTAAAGTTTACATAGAACCTGATGCCCATACGCGAAATTACGTTATTAATTTTTCTTATTTACTGTAATATTACTTAGAAGTAATTATTTTGTTACTAATATGATAAAATACGAACACATCAACAATATAGTATTGTTTTATAAAGTTTATTACTGAACTGTTAACCAAGATTAAAAAAACAAATATGAGTTCAAGTTCAAAAATATATCTTCTATATACAGACATTTAATATATACCTATCGCTATCAGTAAATAAAGCATATAAATTTGACACTTTGTGTACATTTATCCGTGCGCTTGTACACTCTAATCTCAGAAAGATCCTAACCAATATGGATACAGTTTTCTCTTTTGTGTGTTAGTACATTCGGTTAAAAAATTGTGAGTTTCAATTGTTTTGACTTAAATTCTATTAAACGTTTTATTTAGAAAAAATCTTTATAAAACGTTAATATTATGAAATAAAAGACGTATCGAAAGCATCGTGACAAATCATAATTTTACCGAATTTATTAAATGTACTTTCTACAAACAAAGTCAGGGGTACAGCTAGTAAATGTCATATTAAGGTTTACGGTTTCATATGGAAATTATTCCTAGTAAAATCATTCTATTTTAGATAAATTATTAAATAAGGTACCCTCTAAGGTTCAAATTCTTTGTTATTTAAAGATATACAATATATTAGTCCCAGCTCCCAAAACTGTAGATTGAAACTAGACCGCTAATCGAAATCGCACAAAAATTAGAATTAAAAATTAAACCAAACGAAGGAATAATTTATTTTTAGGTTTACGCTATCTCACCAATAAAAGAATAGGCGACATCCCCGCTTCCCTCATTTCGAGGCGTTTAGTATTGAGTGGCAGAACTCCACTATTTATGTTTTACTACCTGAGGAAAAAAAATAGATTATCCACGAGTAAGAATTGAATTAAGCTCTGAATCTGCGCCACTACGGTACGCACGAATAACGGTTTAAATATAAAAAGCAACCAAATCACTAAATATATAATAAATATGATTAATAATGTTAAGTATTAATGAAATATTTAATTTTATTTTATGAATTAGTTACATGTATATAAAACAGTATTTAAAAAATAATTATTTTTTCTTTATTTCGTGTTCGACATAGTTTATTCGCGCGTGAACAATCGGTCTAATTCAATAACGTACTTAGTGAAAAAATTTTCATAAAATTTTCAAATAGCAAGTGTGGCTTTAAAATTTTACATAGAACTAGTTCATGACGCAAACTTTAATTATGGAAGTTTTGAAATTGTCAAATAAAAGCTGTGGCGGTATCTTTGACATGCATAAGCTTTAGTGTAACTTTGTTGCATATATAATGTATTAAATAATTGCTTGCTTGGTAGCGCACTAGGCAGATAAAAAAATATATATTATCTCTCTCTCTCCATTTTTATTCTCTGGAAAATGCATTGAAGAAACACTGGAAACATTTACTTATAAACAACTGTGTCCTGTAGCAAGTTATGGTTAATATTACATATAGAAGGTAGACAGTTTTTCCTTTTAATAGACTTAGTTCTTCACTTTTCATGTACATTCTACTACATGTTAAATCTGAATTAAGCACCGCGCTTGTAGGGCAATGAAAATATTTTGTACTCCGGAGTGGCAATCGAACCTGCGACAATCGTGATAATCGTGACTACAAAAAACCGTTTCCCAGTATAAATGGCAAGAAATTATACCTCGATGCTCTTCTATACTCTCCAAGTAACTCTCTAACAAATTTAAATCTCTGTTTGTCAAGTTACTAAGTAAGTAACAAAAGAATTGTGCATACTAATAAAGACAAGTAAATAGAAATAATTATAATAACTTAGCTGTAAATATTGTATATTTATTCTATATACAAAAAGACATATACATTATTAACAGCCATAGTTTATATGCGTGTCTGCTAATTACCGCAGTGAGATACCACACACTCGAGTACATAATTCTAATGTTAATAATGCAATGACGATAATATACACTAAATGCTGTTTGTAGAAATATTTTGGTTATTTAGAATTATTAATAAGGTGAAATTATTAATAAAATACATATAAAATATAATTGGGAAGAATTGAGTTATTTCAAATTCATTGCTTAAATGTTTTTCTCAAACTGTATTAAAATTTTACTGCGGAATTGGTCTTATTTAACCACATACAAGATTGCAAGCCGCGTCTATTAAAGTAATGTTCTTAACAAAGCAGTTGTAATATTCTAACATCTTAAAAGCTCAATATCCTACTAACATAAAGGTCTACATACAATTAAGTAAACAAGTAACATAAATTGTACCGATTCAAATTGAACAAATTTGCAAAAATTGTAAAAAAATTTGAACGCAGCGGTCTTTGAGCTAGCGCCTACCATCCACTCCCGTCAGGCCCCTTCCGAAGCCGTCCCAACGCGATAAACTCTATGCCATGCGTTTTTCAAACTGATTGAAAATTCAAATTTTATATATTTTCCTTAAGTGTTTTTTTCTATTCTCAGTGTGGATTAACACTTTAAAAATCATAAAAATATGGTCATAAAATTTCACGATCAAGTGGGAAAAGTGAAAAGACAAGACAATGTATAACGTGGGGTTCTGCCACTCACCATTTTTGACATTAAGTCCTTTTTGTATTTCCTATGTGACATAAATTGAGCTTACTATTCTTTTTTTTTGGATGCTTCAATGACGGATTTTACCATAGAAATCTTTATTCGCTTATTTTGTTTTTTTTTCCATAGTTTGTATAAAAAGTGCTTTGTTTTATATATGATGTACTAATAAAATGTAATATTTAAAATGCATATAGAAATATAAAATGATTGACCTATTAAGGTGCCATCGTTTGAATCTGTCCTAAAGAATACAGAATGCACAATTTATATGAAGATATTATCTCAGTTGTTTTAAAAAAAATACACGATACTTTACGGACTGAAAGTTAGTAAGGCAATTTAATTAGAAAACGAAAAGCATACATTAAACGTACAAAGAATAATTAGTTAAAAAAACTCTATAGATAAGTAGTGAGGGTATCTACGGTATATACCTTTTAAAAGTATTTTCATTTTAATTTTGAGCAACATCATCTTCGGAGCATAAACATTTTTGCGCAGAAGTTTCTAACCCACTTTGATATCGCATTTAAATATGCAAATTCGTAGTTAGAACTAAATTCGCTTTGGATTCCTAAACATTGCTTTAAACAACGGCTTGCCAACATAGATTTAGATTTAATTTTATTATGACGTTGTAATGCTATGCTTTATATAAATAGCATAATATATCTGCATTGAAATATACTTGTCTTTATGTTTTTCATATTGTTGTGTAATGTGTGTTATTAAAATTGGTTTATACAGAAAATTAAAAATACCATTTTTAAGTAAAAACTATATAGACATTCTTAAGCCTCACAACTGTTACTCATATAAAATGTATCTATCTATATTTTAAGATGAACAGAATCTTAAATAAATGATTTTACAACTGTTAGAAAATTGACTTGTCGTTAGAAAAATATAAGAAATTTAATTTTATTTTATTTATGCTTAAGTAGACATTTTACGTCAAAAGCTCTTAAGATATGTTAATATGAGGGTAAATATAGTGAAATAAGTAGGTAAAGGTTGGGTGGAAATATATAAAAAATATTTTTATTATATTTATAACTGTTATCTAAAATGAGACTTAAAAGGCGTTTGAAAACTAATTAAAAGCTCTTAACAAAGCATAATTATCAGACAGATATAGCGGTGTCAACGAAGAGCGGGCTCAAATTACCTTTTTCATTTTTTCATACATTTTGTAAAAAATATATAAATAGTTGTATGAACGCTAAATTCGTAATATAGCAGTATTAAAAAAAAACTTTAGAGTTCCATCACTTCACCTAAAGTAACGAATGCACATAGAACGTGGAAACTGAAGTGTTTTAACACTAGCTTCTTACAACCTATTATAAAAATTATAAATTCGTCAAAACAAAAAACTAATTTTTTCTTCCTCAATTAATTATCCTCCTCCGATCAAATCTGCTCTGTCGTGATCCTCTCACATCATTAATTAACTCGAATATAACAGGGTTACGTTAGCTATTTAATCATAATCATTTAAAAACGAGCTGATAAAGAATTAAAAGAATGTTGTAAGCTTTGAAAAGACACTAAGTAATTTGATAACTATAAGCTAAGCTTTATTAGTCAGCAGTTTTCATGTATCTTTTTTGCTACAGTTTTTGAAATTTTAGAAATGTTCGTTTCTTAATATATAAATATGGTAATATTAGTATGGTGAATTAAGTAGTAAAAATACCGCATAAAAATCTTTTATAATCGAGTTTAATGTTAAAGAATTTAAAAGTAATATCAAAGTACCGTTATATATAATATAATTTATATAATATCTTAGAATTGAATTGAATTAAATAAGCGCCAAGTACTACTCTAACTTAGATAGAATTTGATAACATTAGATAAAGTTTGACTCAGTTGATCTGTAGTCAGAGAGTTCTGATCAACTGAGTCAAAAGTCACGTGCAGCCGCTATTGTGACATAATAAATATTACAATTCAATTATAACTAATGACTTTTTCCATAATTCCTAAAAAATAAATTGGATCTTACTGATAAAAGAAGCTATGATAAAAAATATTTACAATTTAATGGATTTTCAATACCAGAAAATTTCTCCATAAAAAAGTTTAAGCGTCAGCTGTTTGATTATAAAACGATGTTTCATTAAATCTATGGTTGAAAGTGAGGTTCAGAGAACTTTTTATTTGATCAGTATATTTTGTATTATAATAATAAATTATGACTTCTTAGCTTCATGTAGCATCTCGTAGGGTAGATAAATAGAATCTAGTGTTGAGACACTTCATCCTCTACTTTACGGTCATATTTAAGTAGCTCTGCATTTTATTAGAGCCAGGAAAAAAACAATTTATTCCCTCGATTCGTATCTGGTTATCGGTTATAGTAGCTGGATTTATTCTTCAATCTTAACACTCCGTTATCGTTGTCCATATTATGGATTCCATAACATGATATACCTGCCTTTTGGTTTAGCGGTATTGTGGTAACGATAAGTGTTGTAATATTGCATGGTTTTATTTTGTTAAGTAGTATTTGGAAGTCAATTCCAGTCTGCTGTCAAGCTATGTATATTTTACTAACCGTATATAATTTCTTTGAAATACATTGTATGTGTTGATAATTATTATTTAATACTAAAAACACACGTGCTTATTTCACAATAACTTTGGCTTAGTTAGTAAATATACTCGAATATCCCCACATTTATAATCCGTGTATATCTATTTTCTGCGCTCTTTTATGATATTACTCATTTATTATTTACTATTCTATACATAATTATGACTGATTAATATAAAAATGAAAACATTATATTAAATATGTAATTGTTATATATAAAGAAATGTATTATGTCTGCTAAATTTTAAACATTTACATATTAATACTTTTTAATAAAAATAGTTAATAAATATATGTGCGCATGCATATACATATGCTTGTATATGCACACTTCCAGTATGGGTCTATAAATACATAATATATCTACATGTGTACATTTACAACTTGTATAACTAAAATCCACAAGAATAAGCAGTTTTCAATCTTTATTTTCATCGGCTTGTCGTGGTGTGACTTTCTCCTTAAATTCGGTTAAGACTAATTGCACACATCACGACATAATTATGTCACGGAAGGAAATATTGATTATTCGATATTATTGTTCTCCATTGAAGCGGAAAAGCGGAAAAAGTAATATATGTCGTATATACAAATATATCTTCTTTCTTCTTTCTTTCTTATATGTCGTATATACAAATATATCTTCTCTCCCCTAACACTTCAGTGTTAATTGACATGCCTGTATAAGTAAGCCAAGTTGAATAAAGAATATTTTTATTTTGATAGTGTTTTCAGTCAACAGTTCTATAATGGCGTTATAGTTCTAGTTATTTCAATCATACTGGTTTACAACAAAAGAAATCTTTTAGGTTCATAATTGTACAAATAGGATTTAACAAGGGTAAGGTATTGTGATGGTAAAAATGCCTAAGCGGCTCTTACTTTTAAGTCTTAACAACGTACTGTCACGTCCAATACTGACCTTAATTTGTAATTGATGGTCAATAAAAATATAACAATATGAGCTTGACATATTTCTTTACGTAACGAACCTACTTATAGTAGCAAAAAGAAAGACAAAAAAAATATTGAATATCAGTGCTGGATTAAAAAAAAAAACAAATAATCATTGGCCTATCATTCAAATGAGGACTAAGCGAATGGAAACCTTTAAGGCTTGACATCTAACTTTAGCAATACACTGTTTCCACGAGATGACTTTATAACGAGAAAAATATTTTATTACTTATTATTGAAATATTTAGCATAGTTTATAGCTTTTATATTAATTAGATTCTTCGTTAATGTTATACTACTGGGCCACGAAAGTCTTATTAACAAATAAAGCTGCATATATTAAAACCTAATGTTAAGATACTCTGTTTCCCTCTTCTAGTCTTTAAACTCAACACGGTAGTATGAGAAATGCAAATAATACTTTCTGCCCCAATGGAATTCAAACCCACAACCGTCAGGTTTACAATTCAATGCCACACGGCTGCTTATAAAAATGATGGTATTATAAAATAAAATATACACATGTATATACATATATAGCTTCGCATACCATTATAGAAAAATTCAAATTATGTAGCGTCGTCTTACGTAAACAAAATCCACAAGAACGAATCAGCAATCGCAAAAACTCTTTCATTTAGCCATTCGATATCTGATTTTTCGAGGGTTTTCCTTTGGAAATTCAAAGATTGAAAAAAGTCACCTTATTTCTATACAATAATCGATTTGTGGCTCACTTTGTTCCTTCTTTATTATTGTGATTAAAATAGATGTGTTCAAACTAACTTTTTGTAATGCAACAATGCTTAAAAGTGAATGTGATGGTAGTAAGTTCGATCTCAATTAGGAGTTAATTATTTTGAATTCTCTTTATTGCACTAATTTTTACATTGTAAAGTTTTGAATATAACAATAGTTTCGTACACAATAATGGACTTATCTCTATAAGAGACCTCTTCCAGCCAACCAGTGGTAGTGGATGAGTTAGTAGCAGCGGATGAGAAGTGTGCAAGTTGCAGATCATTTATCAATATCAAATTTATATATACATAAAATTTATACATAAACACATACGTACATACATACATAAATAAATACACGATGAGCCCGGCACCCGCACGGTGAATCCATGGAAAGCTAAGTTGTTTCTTCTCATTATACATATAATACGATATAATATAAAAGCTATATAAAAGTATTTATAAGACGAATAATGTTAGTTTAAAACAACTTTTGAATTGTTTTACCTAAATAAATTTTCCAGAAGATATTTTTTTCGTTGGAATTTGATGGAATTTAAAGAAGGGTTTTTTTGGAGTGTTTGGATTCTGGCTCCACAGGGATGCAGCGTACACTAAAAAGGATTTCTGGTAGGATTTGGAATTACTCTTCGGTATGACTCAGGACTGCCTCGAGCGTAGGGGAGTAGGATCTAGGCTAAAGCGGGAACATAAGTAGGATTTTGAAAATGATTATAAGGATGTTCGAAGGCGAATTGAGAGCCAATTAAGCTGCGCTCAAAAATGAGAAACTATGAGTAGGTTCTCAGTCACATACAAATATTAAACTTTGACGTAGTCAAAAAATAGCAATAAAAGAGATAGTGGAAACATAATTTTGGTCAGAAAGAGGAGGAAATAATAAAGACGCTTGAGAGAATGGAAAAAGAAAGCATGCGTTTGCTGATGTTATTAACATGTGACGTCCAAGATATATTATTTTCAAAAGTTAAACCAAAGTTTTATTTTGTTACAATAATCTATTTCAACTCCTGAGTATAAAATTTTCGGCATTGAATCCCAATATATTGTACTCCTTAGCTTGTTACTGCCAATAATAATAGCATGAGATTGTTGAGGGTCGACTAAAAGACCAAAGGATTCGGCTCAAGATTGAATGGCATCCAAGTCTTTATTTTAATTTTATTTGTCTATTTAGGGAATACAAAGTATGGTCTAGAAAATGATTACCATTACCAAGAACTATGGTAATGAACCAATATATAAGAAATAATGTAAATCCTAGCGTGTTACCCTAGGTAACACCAAAAAACCAACGTAAACCTTCAGTACTATCCCAAAAAGCTAGTGTAACGCACCGTATTAGTTAGATAATCTTTAACTTGTACAGACTAAATAAATAATTTTAACAATAAATTGTACTTATATTTTTAAAAGCTTTAAGAGCACAATTTTTGTTTTGTATATTCTTATTTTTTTTGTTTTCATCTGTATATATTTTTAATTGACTACAAATAAAAATGGTACCTAATCATATAAATGGAAAATTAAAAATATGATCATTGTAAGTCATCAAATACATTATATCTAAAAATCGAGATATTTAGTAAATTAAAATAATTTTTAGATAGCTGTTTTTGAATAGCTGTTTTTTATACAATAGTAAATCTGAAGATTTTTTTTGATTTGGAATGAATACTCTAATCATTGAGGATACATCCCTTATAAGAGACATATAAGAGACATAGACTCTATTACATTATTCGTTTCCATGTGACGGGGTGCACTAGCTTGAAAATTATCTAGAAAACTTAGAATTAGTCATTCACACATCATGCACAACGTAAATCGTAGGTATTTACGTTGTTATAATTTTTACTTGAAGGTGTAAATTTCAGTATCATTTTCATTTCAGTTGACGTACACGTTACGAATGGTGAAACTTTCAGTCGATCTTAGAAAGTTATGAATATTCAGTGAATTTGTTCAGTGCTTGCTAATTTAATCTGCATTTGATCTTATGCATTTCAAAATCATGCACTGTAGAGCTCAAAATGATAGATATCTTTTCTAAATATCTTTTAAAGGTATTTTTTAATGAATATGCTAGAATCGACTAGCAATGCTTGCAGGTAAAACATAGTCCTCGGGCGTACAGATATATGTACAGTGTTTTATACAGTAAAATGTGTAAAAAAGTAGTGAGTTACTGTACATATTATCTAGCTTAATAGCTTAATAAACAGACAACCAGTGAGGATTCCATTTTACCCATATAAGATACGGTAGAAGGAAATAGTAATATGTAGAAAACAATTTTACACGCCATTTACTTTTATATTCTAACTCTGTAAGAATTTAATTTTCGCTTAGGGTGCATAAGGTCCCGGGCTCAAATCCCTGACGAGCCCACTTTCATTTTTCTTAAATTTAATTAATCCCTAAACCATTTATTGTAATGATAAAGAAAAATCTTTTACTTGTATCGTGAATCATTTTTCCTGAAAACCTAATTTCGGGCTGCTTTAAGCAATTACATTGAAAATAAATTTTGCACTAAAAAAATCCCTGCATTCTTTTTAGAAGGGCCACCACCCAATTAAAGAATCTGAAATGGGCGTTAAAAAAGAAATTGCAGGAATTAAGATAGTAAAGGAAGGTTCTAAATCAGACTCAAAAAGGGCGTAATAAATATCTGTAACAGATAGACGGCCTTTTTGGTTAAATGGTGGGAAAAAGGTATTGTTGCTTATCGTGATTTGGTGCGCATTGGACTTGAGGGGATCTTTTGTATCTGTATTTAATACAAAACAGTTCCCAATTTCGTACTTATTAAATTTGTAGGCTTTTTTAAAGAAATCATAGAATGTACTGAACATACTATTTTTAAAAAAAAATACAATTTGTAATGAAATTAAATTTCAATATTTAATTAAATAAAATCTTAACACTATCGTAGTGTAAAGTGTGTGAATAAGAGTTTATCATATGTTTAATATGAAAAAAAAAATATTTATATGTAAAACCAAATCAAAATGCAAATTGAGCAGTACACAAATCATTTACTATACGAGTATATCCAGGGAAATTGAAGTCACTATAACTGGATTCAATTTTATATTTTTACACCAGAAATTTATTTTAACGATTTAATATTCTTATGTCGTGAGTTTTTAAAAAATCTTTGAACAATGACTTTCAAAGATTTTTAAAAACTGCGTTTTCTGTATGTGTCTGTGTTTATCAACCAACACTAATTGATTTTCATTTAATGTCACTACAATTAATTCATAATATTTTTTATTAATTTAATCTTTTTGTACGAAAAATTTAAATAACTCTCTGATACATGTCCTTTTGCAAAAAAAAAAATATCGTGTAAAATATTTATTTCAGTTTAATTAGCAGGCCAAGTCGCGAGCCTATAAGTGTATAGAAAAAGTAATGAGGACCGTCGTGGCGCAGAAGCGCAACGTCTGCCTGTAACGCGACGGTTACTGGGTTCGATCCCCAGTCGGAGAAGATGGATTTTTCTATTTCCATTTTCTTCGCTCTGGCATCTAAGGCAAAGCGCGGCGTTGAGTTCCGCCACTCAACACACAATGCCTCGAAAACGGCGGAAAGTGGGGACGGAGTAAGCAGGGACTAAGTAACGGAGTGTCATAACACTAGGTTCTTATGGTTCCTGCAGTTCCCTCTGCCTACCCTGCCATGTGCGAGATAAAGCGTGAAGCTAAAAAAAAAAAAAGAAAAAGATTACACTGTTCACGTACAGAGGAATGCTATACAAATTTCATCACGTAAAACGTTTCTACATAATCCACTGTGCCTGCGGTCAGATTTACCTCATCCACTTAAAATATTTTATATTTTAATAATGCATTAAAATATAAAATTGCTTTCCTATTTCCTTTGAGTATAAAGTTATAGATTAAGTTGCACTTAGGTTTATTATTTTTATTAATTACGTTCTAAAAATTTTCAAATATCACAAAACCTAAATATTTTGACTGAATTTCTTTTTCTAAGTAGATAAAATTTGACTAAATAATTATATTTATAATTACAATAAATACATTCCACAATAAATATGAATAATAAGCATGTAGTTAAATATGACGTGACTAGTGACAGATAATCGATACGTGAATGACCTTTTTACAATACATGTCGCTATTTAATAGTTAGTCTATCGTTCAGGTTCAATTCAATTTTTTTTAATTATGTAATTTTTTTGTAATTGTCGCGATCCCATAGATCAGTTTTATCGATCAATTTTTTTTTAATGCTTATGCTGAAAAATATTTTAATTTTCAAACTTACTTTCACAAACCATTTAACACTACAACACAAAACAAAATATCCCTAAAAAAAGGGAAAATGAAAATGAAATGTTTTCTAATACAGATACATAAAATATTTTAAATTTCTTTTTTACATAATTTATTTGCTAACCTTGATATGTTCTAAAGTATTTCAAATCGCTGGTGTTAGATATAAGGTGCAAATTTCGCAGTTTCAATATGATTAAACTTTTGGTTATTCTTGTTTGAGATATGAATATTCAGTGCCACGACGAACGTTTGCTCGGGTGTATTTGAGCTGCATGTGCTGGTTGAGAAGTAAAATACTTGCTCTGAGGTTACACCGGCGGCTGGTTTATATAGTGTACGGGAAGTCTTAAAACTGTAACATCTTTTTACTTAACTGGCAAGTGATATTGATATTGTAATTCTAAAAATTTAAGGCAGTATTTTTGCTAGAGTTAAAGTTTAATATTTTCATCTAATTTTAGGAACTGTAATAAGCTAACTTTGGTAGAACTTTTAATTATATAAAAAAAGTAAAAGATTCATGGCTCATGTAGGCCTTGTTTTGCGGACGATCTCGCGATACTGACTAGAAACCCAAAGCATTGCCAGCTGCTATTGGATAAAGTAGACGAATTTTGTATGTGAACGAAAAGATCGACAACAAAACAACCTAGTAAGTATCACTGTGTATGTCTGGGAAGACGAAACACAAAATATACCTCATACGATCCGGGACTTAAAATTGGCGGTGAAGGCATTGCTGCATTGTGTTAGATGCAAGCGTCATAAACATGGTGAACTAGCGCATTCGGCGGACACCTCAACCTTATTTAGAGACAAAAATAATTTTGGGTTGAGATTAAAGAAGCCATCGGAGCTCTATAAACATCTAAGAGTCGCCAAAACACATATTCTAGGAAAATCACGGGAAGAGATTGTTACCTTACTTCCAAGAGACAGAAGTGACACAGAGCTGGAGTCAAGACTTAAATTCCATAAGCAATTTATGATAGGAGCACAATTTAGTAAAGTAGGGTTAGGATCAAAGAGGAAAGTCCAAGACACAGACATAATAAAATGTTTTATTTGGCAAGACGAGAATGATAAGTATAAGGTGCACGCAATGGGTTGAGAAATGCAAAATGAGTGACTAACTATAGGAGAATTCTGTATCCCTTTAGCTTTAAAATGGCGCACCTTAATTCACGACTGGTCTCCAGCACTATAAAAATTCTACCTAAATGCGTTTCAAATGACTCTTCCAGACCATAGTAATTTAGTAACATGGGGTAAAGCTACCGATAAATCTTGATACATCTGTAAAGAGGCAGTGGGGACAGCTAAACATATGCTGGTGGGGTGTAGGGTACTCTTGGATAGTGGCCAATACTCACGGCGCCAAGACTAGAAATCATACGTGAAGCCGTTCGTCTCTCAGTAGCAAGAGCACAGAGAAACATAACAACCAGCAAACGCTTAATAGAGTTTGTGAAAGATGGTTCTTATAAAAAATCTACACGAAAGCCTTTCTCTATATTAGACCTAGTTCCTCATTGGACACTTGTGATGGACACATATGAGAAACAGTATAGAATCCCTGGTGATATTTGTGTTTCGTCATCCAGATCGGATATTTTTCTTTATTCTCGAAGCCTAAAACGCGTAGTACTGGTAGAACTTACAGATCCGTGGGAAACAAAAATCCTGAAAAGTCACCATCTCAAACTAAATAAGTATTTTGATCTTACAAACGAACTAACCAGGAAATGGGTTAAGAGCTAGCTTATATGCGGTTGAAGTAGGAGCGAGAGGTATAACGGCGAAATCTCTCTATAACTTACTAAAAGATCTCGATCAGTCTAGAACTATCACAAATTCATTTCTAAAACGCACTTTGAAGGCGGCTTTGGTAGAATCATTTAAAATTTGGTTAGGTAGTGGGAGGAGCTTGGACAGTGAAGGTGAGTGTTAATACATTTTAAAGGGTCCCTTTAAACCTACACTTGGGTCGCAAGTTCCAAGCGCTGTTCGGAGCTCCACTTTCTACAACACTATGGGCCCGGCACCTGCACGGTTAATCCATGGAACGCTAAGTTGTTTCGTCTCTTCTCGGTTATTATTGTTTGAGATATGAGTATTCAGTGCCACGACGAACGTTTGCTCGGGCGTGTTTGAGCTGTCCTCAAACTGTAACACGTTTTGTTAAATAATTGGCAATCGGTAGTGTTTTGATTTCCAATTCTAAAGATTTAAGGCAATTTTTTTTGTAAAGTTAAAATTTAACATTTTCATCTAATTTAAGGAAGTGTAATTAGCTAACCTATATTTATACATCTCTCATCTACTTTTCCAAATAAAATAAGCATGTATTAAATAAAATTTTGAAGGACGGATAGTGAGATATTCCAGTAATCAAATTTTAGTCAGACGAGTTAACCTAGTCAGTTTTCATTATCAAAAGTCAAAATATCTAATTTACGATGTTACGATGTAAGTTACGTTGTTTGAGATGTAACATTACTGGATTTATAATATTATTTATCATTTATACAGCAGGCATAAATCAAGAAAAAAGTTATATGATTAGGCTCTATTTATTTTGTAAGCATATTGTTTACAACTAAACATAAAAAAAGTTTAATTTCTGATTTCTTTGTCTCTATAATAGTAATCAAATGTTTTGGTGAAGTTTAACAAAGAATTTTTTGTAACGAGATCAAAATAAAAACTTAATACTTAATTTCTACTGTAGAAGCTGCATAAATTTAATCTATTCAAACTTCGTCATGGTGGACTTGCAAATTTACTAGTTCTTAGATACGGCAAAGGAACTCCAATCTTTAGTTTTATTAATAAAGCATCTAGCTTTTATCTACTTCATTTTAGAATGAGTAGTGTTTTAAAAATTGTCTAATAATACTTTATTATAGCTTCACGCTTTACAGCTTCACGTTTTATCCCGCACATGGCAGGGTAGGCAGAGGGAACTGAAGGAACCATACGAACCTAGTGTTAAGACACTCCGTTGCCTAATTCCTGCTTTTTTCCGTCCCCGCTTTCCGCCTTTTTCGAGGCATTGCGTGTTGAGTGGCGGAACTAAACGCCGTGCTTTGCCTAGTTGCCAGAGCGAAGAACCCAGAAACCGTCGCATTTACAGGCAGACGCTTACGCCTCTGCTTTATTACAGTATTTTATTTTTCATATAGAAGGTCAAGCAGAAATGCAAAAGTGTCGAACATTGCATTATTATCAGTCAGTCTATCTGTTCCTGCCTTTTTGAATTATAATTGTAATAAAGGTATTTAATATATGTATATGCTATGCTTTTTAGATAAAATCAAATCATTGTTTGGCATTGATCTCACCACTAACTATACAATAAATATTAAAAAACGTACTGAAAACTGAGATAGATCTCTAATATTTTTATAAAATTAAAGTATAAAAAGAAAAATTACTCAAAAAACCTCTTAAAATGCAAGTCATCTGGTTTACGTCCCTCATCTTCGTTATCTTCGCTTGACAAAGCGAAGTTAAAATCCCGTTATCTGCCTTTATTAATGCACACTAAACTTTTAAAAAGGGTTACTTATTATAAGGACTGGCAAATTTTTTTTTAACTTTCATGAAATTTTAGGAAATAAAAAATATTTTATAAAATATTACACATACATTTTTTGGCAATAATAATTAAAGATTGACTAACTGCTTCACGTACTCATTGGATGATTGTAGGTTAACGAAAAATACATTATATAACAGTTGACAAGCATTTAGCTATTATATGCATTTAATGTGTATTTATTTATTTATTTATAACTTTTGCACTTAGAATCATAAATGTCAATCATAAGATGATCACATGTGTAGGTCAGGTGGAGCTAACGGAGGAGTCTCAGAGGAGCCTAATTCAATAATAAATATCGAATTGAGCCTGGTGAGAAGAGCCCACAACAAACTCAACCAGGTTTCCCTAAAACTATTGTGATCACTTCACAAATGTCATGCTAACTTATTAGCAATTCATTACACTATAATAGGATTTAATAATTAATTGCCGTTTTATAAAGATTTTAAATTTATTTAAGTAGAGATCAAATACTTCTTTCGGCAGTTTATTGTAGAAACGGACACAATTACATGGGAAGGAGTTACCTATTTTATGGAGCCTCGTGGTGGGCATAACATGTTTATACTTACATATTTCTCGTATTAACATTGTGAATATCAAAATTTATCAATATGTTTATCAATATACATTATTAAATTTTTGAATATATATTGACTGTAAAGAGTTATAATTTTAATATCTTTAAATTTATCCCTAAGAGAATCTCTCCCTCATGAAGGCCCTCATGTTATAGATTGCTCGAATAGCTAGTTTCTGAAGAACAAATATCAGCAGCATTACCCCATAACAGTATACCATAAGACATAATACCGTACAAGTAACTGAAATAAACAAGTCTTGCGGTGTTGACGTCGGTTAAGTAGCGGATTTTTTTGACTGCATACGCAGCTGAGCTAAGTCTTATAAATCGTTCACATGAGTCTAAGGTAAATATAATAATAATGCCCAGAAAAACAACAGTATTTACGAAACCTAGTTCCTCATCATTAATTTTTACAATAGTTTTGACAAATTTAACATTCGGAAGTGTGAATTTAATATATTTCGTTTTCTTCTCATTTAACAGTAAATTATTGATATTAAACCATTGAACAATATTTGAGAGAGCATTGTTCATATTGTCAATTACAGCATGCCGTCTATTAATTTTAAAAATCAATGATGGATCATCTGCAAACAATATCTACTATCCCATGTTTGTCCTTTACAAGGTAAGGTAAGTAATTAATATAGATAAGGAACAGAAAAGGGCCTAATATCGAGCCCTGTGGCACCCCCATTCTGTCAAAGGTTCCGGGAGAACGCTTTCCATATTATCTACCTTCTAGATTCTATCATTTAGGTAAATATAATATAATAAATATATAATTAATGATGATTGATATAATATAATAAATATATACAGATGTTGGCAGGAGCCGGAAAGAAAAGAGCCTTTTCTTTATATTCTCTCTGCTGAGCGGAATACACCCTCAAACTGTATCTATAATAACATTATAAGGCTGAAGACTTTGTTTTGTCGAACGACCGATTTAATTTGAATTGCCATTTGTCGAGAAAAGCTAGGTACATACCTAGCTTTTTTACTAGGTACATAGCTAGCTAGCTTTCTTTCGTACTACAAATGTAGTACGATATTTTATTTATTGTAAACTACAGTGCTTTAAAAGTTAAAATGCGTTATAAACCCTATATATTTTTATATCACCATGGAAACGAAGTCGCAGGCAAAGCGGTAAAAAAATAATAGGATACCTAGTGCGTAAATGGTTTAACAATACTATGTGTCATTTGCATTTAAATGAAACTTGATGTAAATTTGACATGGTTACCTATATGAGTGAAATACTAATTAATTCACAACAATTCGTGTTTAACCCAATCACCTCCGGCTTATTTTATTATAGATTGTTTATGGATAATTTGAATTCAAAACTAAGTACTAGATATTTAATTTTCATACGAAAGGAACAGCAAAGTTTTTTTCTAAGATAAGACTAAAAATGTGCTATAAATTTTATAAATTTCAAAGGAAAATACCATGTAAATTGTTGTTTACGCAGTGATTTTCTTATAACATAGATGCATTAGCTCAGAAATTTGATTTTTCATGTGCCTTAAAAGATTGTCAACTTGCATGTTTGATATTTATTTAAAATTTATTGTTACACAAACAAACACACAGACTGACGATAAATGAAGTAATCTTATAAGGTTTATTTTTTCGTTTAATACAAGGTAAAAGAGATAAGGTAGCATGTCTAGTGTTATTTTATGCTTACATAATACGTATGTGTTTTGATATTCAAATAGTATTATAGCTGGCTCGTTGGTCTAGGGGTATGTTTTTCGCGTAGGGTGTGAAATGTCGCGGTTTCAAATCCCGGACAAGCCTGACGACATTTTAATTTTTAATTCATTAAAATTATTTTTATTACGCGTAGTAAGTTTGTATAAGATGGCTTAGGAACCGGAAGAAAGAATGTCATATTTTGTCGCTACTTATTTGCATATAAATAAAAAGACGTTATATAAAATAATTTAATATGGCTTAGTTAATTATTTTAGTTTAATACGACATCAATCATTTTTATATTATGGTCTACTTGTAGATACTAGTAACATTTCTAACGTATGATTGTAGAATCTTATCAATTTTATTAGGAATAATTTGTTACACCAATCCAATGCTTGAACTCATTATAGAACGCAGTTAGATGCAGGTCCGCAAATAATAGCAAGCGATCGTGTAGGTGATCTGCTCAAGAGCGAAGGTTGCATTAATTTTTAACCAGTTAAATAATTCGTTTTGTTTAATGAACATCCAAAAGCGCAGTTTGTATTAAAAAAAAGAAACAAATGAGTAATTAAAACAAATTTGTAATAAAAACGCAAATTTAAACCGGATATAGTAACTTCAAACAATTTTTATAACTTAACTCAAAATTATTTTAAATTTTTTTAAGAGATCTTGCAAAATATATTCGATTCAGAATAAAAGAAATATAAGTATAAAACTACAGGCAGAAAAGATTCTTCCAAGCCCAGTGTACCTACGCCAAATCACGATAAGCAACAATACCTTTTTCCCACTATTTAACTAAAAAGGCCGTCTATCTTATAAAGATATTTATTACGCCCTTTCTGAGTGTGATTTAGAACCTTCCTTTACTATGTTAATTCTTGGAATTCATTTTTAACGTTCATTTCTGATTCTTTAATTGGGTAGAAAGAACCTTTCTAAAATGAATGGTAGAGATTTTTGGTACAAAGTTTTTGTTGTCTGCTGTTAGTAAATTTATATCCAATTAAATTTTCTTTTAGCAGTTTGAAATTATGTTTATTACGAAGCATGATTCGCGATCCAAGTCGAAGATTTACTTACTATTCAATTATTATAAATGATTTTGGGATAAATCAAACTAAAAAACTTAAATGAAGTTCGTCCGGGATTTGAATCCAGGACCACCCGCATCCTAAGCGAAAATACCCCTAGACCAACGAGCCAACAGAACGGCAACTTTAAAATAAAAATAAAAATATGTACTTTATTTTATTTGATCATTTAAAAATCTGTTATATAATGAAGCATGTCAAAACAAAATGCCTAGATGTGTCTGTTCCCAATTACAGACCTGGATGCACGAGGAAGCAATGGCTGCACTTGAGGTTTATTAATTCACCTTACCAATAATTGCTATACAAAAGAATAGAATAGAATATGCTATGAGAATTCAGCACTATGAAAAACACGGGTTTATGTATTAATAAATTATACTACAAATGCTTACCAAGTTATATTATTTAGTATATTTCAAACCAGGAAAAGCTTTTATTTCATCCATAAAGACGCAGAAAGCTACAAATTATAAGTTAATTACATTTGCTTTATTAAAATGAAGCAGTTTCCTTCATTCCTATTTTCTACAATATCATTAAAGTAAATGAATAATATGTTGAGAGTTGTTCTGCTTATTAAAATTTAGATAATTAATGTGAATTCGTTTATAGTTTGCGGATATTTATGTATAAAATTATTGTGAGAGTTGCAGTTGACAAAGAAACAATGATAACATTATTATTTATTTCTATATTAAATCAACACCGCTTTTGTTTCGTAGAATTCCCTGGTAGAGCGGAGAAATTAAAAATAAATGATTTTCTTCATTCCTGTAAAATTATTTTATAATGAAGTATATTTTAAATGATTTTATACTAGTGGCGTTTAGTTTCGCCACTCAACAGGCAATGCCTTAAAAAAGGCGGAAAGCGGGGACCGAGAAAGCAGGGACTAAGCAACAGAGTGTCTTAGCACTAGGTTCATATGGTTCCTGCAATAGGAACTCTTGTGCCTACCCTGCTATATTCGGGAAAAAACGTGATATATAATACTTTATAAAAAATTAAACAAATTTTAGATTGTAGTTTTGTAAACAAAATAATATTTGTGCATTTAAAGTATCATATCTAGAAAATAGTAAGTCATTGAGGACATGTCCTTATAATAGACCTCTATTTCTAATCGTTTTAATATAACGGGCTGTCAATATAGCTTGAAAAATTATCTAGAGCACTTAGAATTCATCATGCATGTGTCATTCGCGACGATTCAGACTTTCAAGTAAGAATAATAATTATCTACGAGACAGAGCGGAAAATAGAGAGAAGAGCGGAAAATAGAGATTTTTTTTTTTTTTTATGGGAAGGACAAGGCAAACGAGCGGTCGGGTCACCTGATGGTAAGTGATCACCGACGCCCACGGCCCTGTGTAACAGCAGAGTTGTTACAAGAGCGTTGCCGGCCTTTAAGGTGGACGTAGACGCGCTTTTTGAAGGTACCCATGTCGTATCGATCAGGAAACACTGCCGCAGGTAGGCTATTCCACATTAGTGTGGTGCGTGGAAAAAAGTTACGGAACCGCACAGTAGAAGAGTTCCACGTGTCCAGATGGTGGGGATGATATCTTTGTGTCGTACTGTGCGGTTGGAGAATTCAGCGGCAGGCACCAGATCAAAAAGTTCTCCAGAACACTCCCCATGGTATAAGCGGTAGAGAACGCACAGCGAGGAAACGTCTCTACGCAGCGCCAAAGTGTCTAGCCTTTCACAGATATTTGGGTCCCCAACGATACGAACGGCTCTACGCTGTATGCGATCAAATGGTTCAAGTCAAGATACTGGGGTGCCCCAGACCAGAGATGCGAACAATACTCCATGTGTGGCCGAACCTGGGCTCTATACAGAGCCAATCGGTGTGCAGGCGTGAAGTACTGTCTCGCTCTTCCGATGACACCTAGTTTCTTCGCGGCCAACTTGGCCTTGCTATCCAAATGATCGCGATACTGACAGTCATTCGAAACGCTGAGCCCCAATATACTGATAGTAGGCGAGGCTTTAAGAGAAGTGTTCTCAAAAACTGGTGACACGACAAAAGATTGCGAGGAGACTTGTAATGTCCTAGGTGCAATACTTCAAGCCAAAAGCGTCTGCTGTTTACGTTTCAGTTTTATTTATTTGTAAGTTCAGGCTAAGTTCAGTTTCAGGCTAAGTCACGCACGAGTCGCTATAAATATATAATAAAAAGATTACACAGTTCACATACATAGGAATGCTATATATAATTCATCATGTAAAACGTTTTTACGTAATCCACTGTGTCTGCGATCAGGTTTTCCTCGTCCGCTTAAAATACTTTATAGATGTTTTGATGCATTATTGCCTTCCTATTTTCTTTCTTATGTAGTTACCGAACAGGTAAATTTATATAAATCGATATTAATCTAGGTAACACCTAGTATATTTCTCTTAATATTTCACACATATCGATTCTGAATCACTCAGCAGCACTATTAGTATTATAATAGTTGTATAATTATGCATACTAAATCCTCACTATTAATGTTGACATCTCGTGTTTACTAGCGGCTGTATATATCAAAATTGGTAATAACCATAAATAATAGATAATAAACGTATTTATGTTAAGAGGAAGAGAGTTATCTAGTTTTGAATGCAATAGACTTATATATATAACACTTACTCGCCGTAAATATTTTATATAACATTTCTAAATTTAATTACAACAAACACTATTATGTCAACACTTCAAACTGATTATGTCAACACTTCAAACTAGTAGACGCTTTTTGTTTTGCTCCGTTTTAAAATTAAAATTATATAGTTTCTAGTACAAAGAATTCAGTGAACATGTCATTTCGATATTATTTGTGAAGTAAACAATTGCGCGCAGTTAAAGTTTAGTGGATATTCAAGTGATAAAGTGCTAAAAATCTGTTATAAAACTTTGTTGTGATCGTGAATAGGAAAAGAATACCCTCATCTTAATAATATGCAATTGTAAATACGCAGTTGTACATTGTAACTCATAGTTAAATCAGTGAGATACATATTACGAAAATACGCTATATGATTAACGACGTCGTTGGTCTAGCGGATTGAGCGTCTGATCAATAAACTTACGCCGCAAGTTCAAATCCTGACAGAACTGCACCTTTTTTATTTTATTTTTTCTTTTTTATATATATATATATATATATATATATATATATATATATATATATATATATATATATATATATATATATATATATATATATATATATATATATATATATATATATATATATATATATATATATATATATATATATATATACATATATATATATATATATATATATATATATATATATATATATATATATATATATATATATATATATATACATATACATATACATATATATATATATATATATATATATATATATATATATATATATATATATATATATATATATATATATATATATATATATATATATATATATATATATATATATATATATATATATATATATATATATATATATATATATATATATATATATATATATATATATATATATATATATATATATATATATATATATATATATATTTTATTTATATTTATTAAATTGTTTCTTTTTCTCTCTCTTCACAATGTCAACTGAGTGTAACGTTTGTAAATTAAATGTGTTAGTCTCACAAAAAAGAATAAAATGTATAAAATGTCAGGCGTTGTATCACTTCGATTGTATTGTACCGTCCGGAAGTAAATGTCCTCGGGCCACACCCGAGGACAGTGGATTTGTCCAAGATGTAAAAGTAACACTCTGCCTTCTTTGGAACTCAACGCTTCCAGCAAAACATCTGACACTACCGCAGAAACCAGCGAGTTGTTACCGGCGATAAAAAAGGAAGTGCACGAAATTTTATCTCAAACAGTAAGTGTGGAGCTAAAGAGGATAAGAGACGATTTGAGCTTCTTACAAGATATAAAAACTGCTATAGATTATTTGTCAGACAAGTTTGATAAGGTGCAGCAGGAGATGAAACAAGTTAAAATAGAAATTTCAAAATTGAAAGAGGAGAATAACAATCTCAAATGTGAAGTCTGTTCACTGTAGAAACGTGTCTCTGCATCTGAAAATCAAGTTGAGGAGCTACACGCCCAGTTCAATAGACAGCAGCAGCAAGGTCGAATAAATAATGTGGAAAACATTGGAATGCCTCAGAGCAGTAACGAGTCGCCCGTCGATATTGTATTAAAGATAGCCAAATACGCTGGCGTCGAACTCACCGAGAACAGTATTGAGTTTGCGCACCGCGTGCAGCCACAGCATACTATAGACGGAAGACCGAAGCCCATCGTGGTCAAACTGAAAGATCGGATGTGTAAAGACAAACTGCTTTCTGGATTAAAACGAAAAAAAGGCATTTCTACAAGTGATGTTGGCATTCCCGGTGTACCTAAAAAATTCTTTGTCAACGAACATCTAACTTCAGACAACAAACAGGTATTGAAAGCTACAAAATCTTATGCGAAAGAAAGAGGTTACAAGTTTGTGTGGGTTAGAAACTGTAATATTTTTTTACGCCGAAACGAAGAATCACCGGCTGCAATTATACGTACGAACAAGGATCTAGCCAAAATGAAGTGATCGATTTTATCTTTACCTTGCTGCACTATTTTGTTATTCTGTATCTTTTTTACTTTATCGTATTTTGTCTAAATTGTTTTAGTTATCGCACTGTTTTATATCTTACTTTTATCACTATACTGATTATCAGAAAATTTTATAATAGCACACAACATCCAATCATTCTCAATGTCGAAGTAATTGTATCTACTCGTATTAAAATTCACGTACTATACCTCAAACATACAGTAACTCACACTCAAAAATATTCTCAATTAATTTGTACTCTACATATTTTTTCCTGGCACTGTAGCACATTCATCACAAAAGTCACTTTTATAGAAACACTAATAATAAATTCAAATCCTTTGTTGGTAATCAAACGTTTTCTGAAAATTCATAGTTGCACACATTTTTCAATAGTATATTCTTGTTATATTATCACGGTACTTTATCGATTTACCCAGGCACTTCCCCCATAGATATTGTGTACCAGAATGTGCGTGGCTTACGCACAAAAACAAATGAAATTAGGCAAAATATCTTAAGCAGCAACTATGATTTAATACTAATTACAGAGTCATGGTTAACAAGTGGATTCTATGACAATGAAATATGTGACAACAGATATGATGTCTTACGGTGTGATCGTAGTCTGGAAACGTCTCAGAAGAATATTGGCGGGGGAGTGGTTTTGTGTGCAAAAAAGGAGTTACGAATCCAGCCTAATCGAGATTGGGTCTGCCTAGGTGTCGAGTCCCTGTGGGCAACTATACCCGCAGAGTCGCTAGAAATCCAAGGAAACCGAAATATTCATATCGGGCTCATCTACGTGCCACCCGATACCCAATTACCTACTCGAATTGATCACATCTCGTCTCGCCTTGCTGAAATAGCTTCTTTACATCCAAACGATTATATTCTTCTAGCTGGCGATTTTAACTTACCTGGCGTAGCATGGTCTGATTCTGGCCCAGTAATAAAAAGAGGCAGCTCGTTGTGTTTGCAAAACGCGTTTCGAAAAATTAATGATATTTGTAATTTGTGTGGCTTAAAGCAATTTAATACCGTAAGAAATAGTAAGGATAATACTTTGGACTTATTATTTAGCAATTTAGATTTCGAAGTACATCGCTGCTCTGACCCTCTTGTGCCAGAAGACGAGTACCACCCATGTCTTAAATTTGATCTATCTACCCTACTCATTCGTAATGCCCGCAAGAAAGCTGTAAAACGACCCAATTTCTTCAAGGGAGATTACGTCAAAATTAACGAATTTTTGACGAAAGTCAATTGGGAGGAAGTATTGTCAGGAAATTCAATTAATGACGTTGTATATAATCTATATTCCATTCTAGATGAAGTTATAAATAGTTTTATACCAGTATCAGTTAAAGGTAATCCAAATTTTCCAGTGTGGTACTCTAAGCCTCTCACGCGTATAGTCAAAGATAAGCTACGATTGCACAAAAAATGGAAAGATAGCAATAACCCTCGGGATTACGACGAATTTGCATTGTTAAGGTCAAGGCAAAAACAACTTCAAAAGAATTGTTTTAATTCTTACCTACAGCGCATGCAATGTTTTATTCGTAAAGACCCTAAAATGCTTTTTTCATACACGAAATCGTTAAAAGGCAACAAAAATGGATACCCAACAAAATTAACTCTGGGACACGCTACCTTAACAGACGAAAATTCCGTGTGCAATGGTTTTAATGCTTACTTCGAGAGCGTTTTTGCAAAACCAGCGAATTCTTATGATACTAATACTAGTCATGATATAGGAAACGGTGAAACCATATCACAAATTTTATTCAGTGAATTCGAAGTTCACAAAATATTGAAGGCGCTGAAAACAAATAAGGGTGCTGGCAGTGATGGCGTTCCACCAATATTTCTTCGCGAGTGTGCTTCTTCTTTGGCTAAGCCTCTCTCCATAATTTTTAATCTATCTGTCAATGTATTCTGTCAATTTCCAGATAAATGGAAGGAAGCACTAATTGTCCCTATACATAAGAACGGATCAAAATCTCAAATTGAAAACTATCGTCCCATATCAATTTTAAACGCGTTTAGCAAAGTTTTTGAATCAGTAGTACAAAATTATATAAGACCGCTCATTGCTAAATCTATTCCACATGAACAGCACGGTTTTATGAAAAACCGCTCAACTACTACTAACTTTGCCGTATTCACAGATTACGTACTGAAATGCATGGATGAGAGGTTTCAGGTAGATGTGATCTATACGGATTTCGAAAAAGCTTTCGACCGTGTGGATCACGTCATCCTGCTTCAGAAACTTGCTACACTAGGAATAAGTGGCAACTTACACCGATGGTTTACGTCATATATAAAGAATCGAATGCAGGCGGTTGTGACAGGAAGTGCCAGAAGTAATTTCGTGGCAATATCGTCAGGAGTACCTCAGGGTTCTATTTTAGGTCCCCTCTTGTATAATGCTTACTTATTTGATATTGGAATTTGCTTCCAACATTCCCAATACCTAATGTTCGCAGATGACAAGAAAATTTTTTTTAGAATACGTAGCCTAGATGACTGTCATAAATTACAAGAAGACCTTAACTCACTAACTAATTATTATATTAAAAATCGAATATGTGTCAATGTGAATAAGTGCCGCCAAATTACTCTAAGTCGAAAAATAAACTTAATAATGTTCAATTACAAGATAAATGGGGTACACATAAATAAAGTGCATACTGTCAAAGACTTAGGAGTCAGAGTTGACACTAAGCTTTGCTTTAATGATCACTTTGATGTTATAACAGACAAAGCTTATAAGCAACTAGGCTTTGTCAAGAGAGTAACACAGAATTTTAACAATATCCATTGTATAAAAGCACTCTATTTCGCTTACGTTCGCAGTGTTTTAGAATATGCGTGTAACATATGGTCTCCTCACTATAATAATCATATTGAGCGACTTGAAACTATCCAACGTCAATTTATTCAATATTTATCATTCAAAGATTTTAAAAAATTCAATACGTACGAGGAAGCTTGCGCACATTATAAAATTGACCCCCTAGAAAAACGAAGAAATCTAAGCGACATATTACTCCTACAAGCAATACTATTAGGCAAAATTGACTGTCCTTCTTTACTTTCAACCGTTTCCCTTAATGTGCCGTCTTTCAGATCGCGTCACGCACACCTTTTATACGTACCCAAAACTAACACAAGCTATGCTCAAAATTCTATATTACTACGACTGGCACGAACCTACAACAAAGTTTACAATAAGTTAGATTTATT
Source organism: Dione vanillae (assembly GCA_037178615.1). Taxonomy (NCBI): domain Eukaryota; kingdom Metazoa; phylum Arthropoda; class Insecta; order Lepidoptera; family Nymphalidae; genus Dione; species Dione vanillae. The sequence goes on along the minus strand of JAZFAU010000243.1, from coordinate 9,128 downwards.
CCATTTGTCGAAAGCACAATTAAAAAAGAAAATAATAGAAATGAATAGAATATAAAAGAAATAGTGACACGCTGTATTTGCACACACACACCCATACACACACACACACACACACACACACACACAAACACATACAAACACGCAAACATGTTGGATGTTGTTGTTGTTCATTTTTTAAATTGTTAATTTTGTACTATTAACAACATAAAAATATTGTCTACAGTTTACTAGTTTTACTATTTAGTTATATATAATGGTAATCTTTTTGGCCTTATAATTATGTTATCTTTTATATTGTATTTTTTTGTATGTAACGCTGTTGATTACTAATAAATAAATAAAAATAAAAAAAAAATAAAAATAACTTAATCTGAGTATAATGTAAGAGGTTAAGGGACACTTACTTAAGTTTTTATTTTTATTTAAGCGGGGAACGTTATAAAATGTTTAAAATTCAAAACATAAATGCTTTGACTGAATTAATTTTTCTAACTAGATAAAATTAGATTTCATTATTATAATGTAATTACAATATTTATATCCACAATAAATATGAATAATAAGCATGTAGGTAAATATAACGTGACTATTGACAGATAATCGATATGAGATATTAAATTATATACACATATGTACACAACCGTGTATATCACCATTTACAGTATATGCAGCTATTGAGTAGTTATTCTGTCGATCAGTTGTCCATTACTGGCAATTTTTTTCATATTATGTAAGGCAACTTATGTAATTATGTTTCTGTTTCAGGCGGATATTCATCAATTTTATCGATTGACTCCTGTTTTTTGATTTTTATACTGAAAAATATTATCATTTTTAAATTATATATTAAATTTATAATTATTATTCATAAAGCAATTAATACTACAACATAAAAAAACCATCCCTAAAATGAGAGGAAAATATAAAAGAAATGTCTTCTAATTCAGATACAGACAAAATATTACATAAAAATAAATATATACATAAAATATTTTAAATTTTACTTCGACATAATTTATTTGCTAACCTAGATATTGTAGAGTAGCTCGGATCACTAGTATTAGATATAAGGTGAAAATTTCGCAGTTTCAATATGATTAAACTTTCGGTTATTCTTGCTTGAGATATGAATATTCAGTGCCACGACGAACGTTTGCTCGGGCGTGTTTGAGCTGCATCTGCTGGTTTAGTTGAGAAGTAAAATACGTGATTTGAGGTTATAGCGCCTGCTCGTTTATACAGTGTACGAGATGTCTTAAAATTGTAACACATCTCATTAAATAACTGGCAATCGGTGGTTATTTTGATTTCCAATTCTAAAGATTAAAGTTTAATATATTCATTTAACTTAAGGAACTACAATAAGCTAAACTATATTTATACATCTTTCATCTATTCTTCCAAATAAAATAAGCTTATTTTAAATATAATTGTGAAGGACGGACAGTGAGATAATCTTAATAACAAAATGTTAGTCAGACGAGTATAACCTAGTCAATTTTCGTTATCAAAAGATCAGACGTTTCGAACGTCTGATTTAGGGAGTTACGATGTAAGTTACGTTGTTTGAGATATAATATAAGTGGATTTATAATATTTTTTATCATTTATGTGGCAGAAATAAATCAAGATATTAGTTTTATATGACTAGGCTCTGTTTATTTTGTAAGTATATTTTTTACAAGTGAAACATTAAAAGCGCCTAATTTCTCTTTTCTATTCATTTCTATTCATCAAATGCTTTGGTTGAGCTTGACACTGATTTTGTTGTAACGAAATAAAAATAAAAACGTATATTTGTCTTTAAGTAGAATATTTGATCGTTAGTGCATTTCCAAAGACTATAGAAGCTTCATAAATTAAATCTATTTAGACCTCGTCAAGGTGAACTTGTGAATTTACTATTTCTTAGATACGGCAAAGGAACTTTAATCTCGAGGTTTATTAATGTTAATCATTTTCATCTAGCTTTCATTTACTTTACTTTTAAAATTTGTAGCGTTTTGAAAATTATTTTATAGTATCTTATTACGATTTTACAGTATATTAGTCTTCATTTTAGCTGCACGCTTTCCTCCATATAAAGACCAAGCAGAGAGGCATAAGTGACAGAACATTGATTTTTTGAATTATCAAACAATTTTTAGTTGTACCTTTTGAATTATAATTGTGATAAAGGCATTTAATATATGTATATGCTATGCTTTTTAGCTTTCTTTATGCTTAACATGGATACCGCAGATTACGAGATTTTAACTAATTGATCATGACATCGATCGCTCTACTATCACATTACAAACAATAAATATTTAAAAATGTACTGGAAACCGAGATAGATCTCTATTATTTTTATAAAATTAAAGTAGTAACAGAAGAGGTACTCAAAAAATCTCTTAGAATGCAAGTCATCTGGTTTGCGTCCCTCATCTCCTTTATCTTCGCTTGACAAAGTGATCTAAAATTCCGTTATCTACCTTTTTTAATGCACTGAAAGTTTAAAATAGTAAGTTATGAGGACCGACAAAATAAACTTGATTGATTTTTTTTAAATTTTATAATGTTTAGGAAATAAGAAAATATTTTATAATATATTACATATACATATTCTGCACAAATAGATAAATAATTAGAAAACAATAAGATAATTGAAAATTTGAGATGTTTTTAAAGACATTTTCTCTATCGTATATTTGAATTGCGTTGACGTTAAGTTAGATTTATCTGTACTCTTAAGTATCATGCACTTAAATATTTATATTATCTAATTTTTATTTATTTATTTATTCTTTATTGCACACCAATAAAATTATAAAAGAAACAAATATACAATAAAGATTTGTGGTTGCATCAGTTGCAACAGGCGGTCTTATCGCTAAAACAGCTATCTCTTCCAGGCAACCTTTGGGCAGGGGACTACTTAAAGAATACTGAGGTAGGGCGCAATAATTTAAATTGATAATTTCATATACGTTACTTCAAAATAAAAATAAATAAAAATAATTTTTTTAATTAATTATTATTATTTAACAATAATAATATTTTATATATAACAAATTTATACATAAATATAAATAGAACACAAATACACATACTATATATATATATATATATATATATATATATATATATATATATATATATATATATATATATATATATATATATATATATATATATATATATATATATATATATATATATATATATATATATATATATATATATATATATATATATATATATATATATATATATATATATATATATATATATATATATATATATATATATATATATATATATATATATATATATATATATATATATATATTATATATATATATATATATATATATATATATATATATATATATATATATATATATATATATATATATATATATATATATATATATATATATATATATATATATATATATATATATATATATATTACATAAATAAATATCTACTTGAAAAAGAATAAATGACAATAGTGAGAGATAAATATAGTTAAGATGAAAAATTTCCTTGACAAGCTTTTTAAAAGTAATAAGCGATTGAGCACGTTTTATGTTTAAAGGTAGCGAGTTCCAAAGACGACAAGCTTCGACTGCAAAGGATTTTGCGTAAAAGGATGAGGAGTGGGAAGGAATTTTCAAAAGTAGGGTATCGTTTGAGCGGAGAGATCCCTCATGAGTATCACTCAGAAACTCAAATTTATTTTTAAGATAGAGAGGAGTAGTAGGATTAAATAAAACAGAGTAAAGAAGAGACAAAATGTGAATATTCCTGCGAAGGCGAATAGGAAGCCACTTGAGTTGTTTGCGAAATTCAGAAACATGGTCATACTTGCGAAGTCCAATCCTATCCTACCTAATAGTAGCTTATAATAAATAATATTTTAATCATTGTAAGCCACTGTGATTTGGGCACTTAAAATGCGTTATTAGCCTTATATATTTTTATATTATCACAGAAACGAAGCTAAGCGAATAAGGTAAGGCATTATTTAGTAGGATACCCAGTACGTCAATGGTTTAACAATACTTAACGTTCATTTGCATTTAAATCTAACTTGATGGAAATTTGACACGTTTACCTATATGAGTAAAATACTTATTAATTCACAACAATTCGTGTTTAACCCAATCGCTTTTGGCTTATTTTATTATAGATTGTTTACGACAATTATAATCGCTAAGATTTATACTTAAATATATTATAAAACAACGTACGAAAAGATATTCTCAATAACAAATAAGGGGAAGGAAGATGTAACTTAAAATAATTGATATACTTAAATTTTCATATGAAAGGATCAGCAATGTTTCTTTCTGAGGTTAAACTAAAAATGTGCTAGTTCTATAAATTTCAGAGGAAAAACGCCCTTTAGTTTTTGCTTACGCAGTCATTTTTTATTAGACGGCTTAGGAAACCAAAATAAAAAACGTCATATTATGTCGATACTTTTAGCCATATAATTAGCAAGATGTTAGTAACTATATATCCAATTAAATTGGCTTGCGGCAGTTTAAAATTAGGTTTATCATGAGACATGATACAGGTTCCCAGTCGAAGATTTAATTACTTTTCAATTATAAATAAAATTGGAATAAATTAAACTAAAAAAATATATATCGGGCTCGTCCGGGATTTGAACCCGGGACCTCTCGCACCCTAAGCGAAAATCATACCCCTAGACCAACGAGCCAGCTATTATAGAATTTGAATTTAAGACTAAAATATGTGTTAAATTGCTCTCTATATACAATTACTTTTCCCTTTAGGGTTCCGTATCTTAAGCGGAAGAAATAGTAAATCTAGTACTTTGTTTTCCATCATTTGCTTGTCTGTTTATTAAAGTTTTAAGCTGGATCTGTAACAATAATTCATTTCTTTATTAGACATTTAGCAGTATAAATAACTATATCTGTTTTTTTAAGGCCGGGGATAGCATCTGACAGCAAACATTGGTGGTCGATTTAATCTCTATACGAGGAAAAATATTTCTGCCAGGCTGCCTGCTATGGCAAGACAATTCACAGTTTTGAGTTCCACCACTAATAAAAAATATTTAAAAGATGAGATAATATTTTAAGCTTATGTTCATATGTTCTATCATTTCTAGCTTTAAAGTGCATAATTTTGAAATGTAAAAGATCAAATGCAGACGAAATTAGCAAACACTGAACAAAATTACTAGATATATATACTGACTCAGCATCACTGGAAGATTGCAGTTTCAGAGAGCGCCTAGCCATTTGGTTTCTGGTATGGTCGGATATTTATTGAGCCAACCGTTTGGACCGGCTTATCGTTTATTTCGTCCACAGATATGCAGCTATCCAGGCAAGCAAAGTGATTTGGGCACCGGAACCCAAGGGGACAAAGGCTGGCAGACTTTCTGAAGAAAGAGGGGCTGTACGAGATGAACTTGTTCTTTCAAAAACCGCCTCACAAGATGTGGACCTGGATGAGTCCTGATGGTGTCAATAAAAATGAGATTGACTTCATCATGACCACGAAGTGACAGATATTCAATGATCTCTCTGTGATCCACAGGGTTAAGACCGGAAACGATCACCGGATGATAAGAGGCATCTTGAATATCAATATCAAGCTTGAAAGGTTGCGTTTGGTGAAGTCTACGCTCCGACCTGCAAATGCACACATCCTAAACCCCGAGAGCTTTCGAATCTTATCGAGCTCGAACTTCAGAATCGCTTTGCTTGCCTGGATAGCTGCGTATCCGCCTCTTTTACCCAATTTTGCGTTGAAGTCCTCCATTACAATAGTTAACTGCGTTTTGAAGTCATGTATGGCTTTGCTTATATTCTTATACATGACCTCCACTTCGTCATCAGGGTGTGCCGAGGTCGGCGCATATACCTGGATGACCTTCAGTGAATAACTTTCAGATATTCTAAGTATTAACTAATACTATCGATTGCAATCAGGTCGCTAACGAGGGACTTGCGGACGATACTCCCGACCACTTTGGGACTGTATAAATAATTGAGAAATGGTTATTTTATAGAACTACGAAGAACTGGTTTTAGCACGATCAAATAAAAGAAGGTGTACAAATTCTTATTTTTTATTTTGAAGTGTATAGCCGACTCGTTGGTCTAGGGTTATGATTTTCGCTTAAGATACGAGAGGTCCCGGGTTCAAATCCCGGATGAGCCCAGTTTTTTATAACTTTACCCTACTCACCAGTTTATATGTACTTAAAATTTCTTATAAACTAATATATAATTTTGCTAATTAGTTTGGCAAGGATTGATTTTTTACCTTTATATTTTACTATTTTAGCTTTTATTGCAAATGTTTTGAAATTAATAAAATCAGTCAAAATACGATATTAAATATCACCATCGAGCAGACAAATTACTTTATAGTGTCAAGAATATTTCAAAGCGCCTAATATTTCACTTTTGCTGTTAAACATCGTTGTGACATTCCTCATTTACAATATTCGAAAGAAAATGAAACCTTTATCGCCTTAGAACTGTTGTTGAACGATTATCTTTTATTAAATTTTCGTATATATATAAAAACATACTTGGATAATTGAGAACGTAGCGTCTAAATTACCTAATTATTTACTTTTGAAAGAGATGTCTTTTAAAACTATCTTTTATTTTTACTTTCGTTCATAAATGTAAATAATAAAAAGCATTTTTTTCAAAGTATTGTCTCAATTTCGAACAGCCACAATCAACGACGAATAAAATAGCTTAATTTAGTTACTTAAAATAGTTACTTAATAATATGTGAGTGCGAAACGATACTGAAAACGTCTTATACTTAAAATATAATTTGAAAAATCTCCGTCGTCCGTACAAGTCCAATATAAACGTACAATTTTATGATGTAAAGTCAAATCAAACTTTAACACCTACAAGTAGTTATAGGGAATTTAAATTTTACGACTTCTATATAACCTATAAAGAGGAATAAAAATAAATATCGTTTACGTTTTATTAAAAGAATAAATTCTAACGAGACAAAATGTTTTTTACCAAAAAAAAAACTCAACATTAAAAATGAAGCCGTTTTAATAATTTTATATATTTATGAAATATTTTGCTTTAAAATATAAATAGTTTAAATTAAAACCTTTAATTCGTTTTTATTATATATCAAAATCAATTTTGTTATTAAATCTCACTGTAATTTTACAGAAATATTATGTTTGAAAAACGATTTTTCAGCACTCTTCCACGTTTCGATAACAACCCTTCATAGAATAACCACAACAGAATTGCAAAAACCGTTGTTTATTTCTTTTGCAACGTGATTATGCTGTTTTCATTTGCTTTCAGTACGAAGTGAATGGATTTTCAAGCTACATTGCAATTATCTTTTCAACCGAATAATAGCTAAAAGTGCTTTTATTAAGCGATGGTAGCGAAAAATTGGATTTATTTATTTAATTATTTGCCCAAAACGTTACAACATTATAATTTTTGGGCGTAGAAAAGTTTTTAGGTGGAAATGATATTTTTTCACAAACTTAATATACTACATAATAAAATATGCATGTATTTTTAATAATATATGCATTTTTTTAACTAAATACAAATATTTATTATATACGACCAAAACCTGTGTACTTTTGCTAATCTCTATAGTAATACTTGAGAAAACCATATATCACCTCCGTTTATTAGAAAATCCACACACAATAACCGTGTAGTTACGGTTTGGCAACTCGCCAACCTCCACAACGGATTAGGTTCAAGAAACATAAACAGACTACGTGTAAATTGTAAACTAAGATACTTAGATAATGATAAAATAATTACTTTGGTGCAATTTTTTCATTGTTTGATAAGCGATGGTTGCGAGTTTGATTCTCAATATATTTTATTTTACTTTAATTTGTTTAAGTTTTTGTTGTCTTTCGAATTTTTAGATGAAAGTGTCTCTGAACTTTTCAAAGCACCTGATTTTATCTGATCACATCTCAATTCTAACATTGTGTGATGCAACTTAACGCCGCGATGTGTCTTGCCACATAGTAAAATACTTTTTAAGTAAAATATTAAACAATATTTAATCACTCAAAGATCTAGGACGATATGGTTTGCTCAAAGATACCTTTGGTACACTCTCAATTTAAAAACGCTTATATGATCAAAGTTACGACCTTTAGATGCCTAGAATAAGTTTTGTTTTGTCTCAATGCCTGAAAAAATATAGCACGTATTCAAAGATTTTTGTCTGGACTGTAAAAAAAATCAATGATGCATGGATGGCGTGAATTACAACAAACAATAAACCTAAAGAAAATAAATCTTATTAAGTCGAACTAAGCTTAGAAAGACTATTAAAAGATTCCTAATGTGTGATTAATTCTGTATCAAATTCCAACCAATCATAGTTTTAAAATATGTAATCATACTCTACTACAGTGTGCTCGTTTCGAAACTCGAGTATTTTAAAAAGCGGCTTCATATTTTCTTCTTCTGAATTCAATAACATATATTCATTTTTTATATTTATTATCAGAGTGACATAAACAGATAATTTAAAACCAAAATATAAGTAGTAGGGTTAAAATTATTTCGCGAAACACTACATTCAGCCCTTTATTTTCACATTGTCATTTATTCCTCCACCTAGGAATTGTACTCAAAACGAAAAATATGTCTATAAAAGTCAGACACTGAACTTATGCGATGCAAGGACCTCGGTAGCTATTTATTTATCTTAAGACAATTCGATTTAAAGTTAACAATAAGAATATGACGCTGTGCTTCGTAATTTTACGCTGTGCTTAGTGATTTTATTTTATTTTCTTATAAATAATGTAAAAAAAAAATTAAAAATGTTTTTTTATAAAGTGAAGACATAAAAAAAGTGAGTGAAGACAAAAAAAAATAATAAAAATGTTTTGAACAAAACCAATTAGCTTCAAAGCTTTTATTTTTTCCATAGCGACAAAATTTAACACATTATAAAAATAAAATTCACGGAAATACGAAGAAAATATAAAAATGTATAATATATATAATATAGAACTTACAAGTCCTTCGTTGTGTAATTCCTCCCACGTCGGATCGCCTTCAGGCTCGGTCTCTATAGCGCTTTCGTAATGCAAAACGGCGACTTGCTTT